>NHZS01000536.1:0-123389 GCA_002775195.1 Talaromyces adpressus
ATGTGCTAGAATTATAATAAAGATGGTAATTCACATTTCAATGCTGGACATGGCGCAATTATAAGTTGAAGAATTTCTGCGGGGAGTTGACACCTCGGCTGATAGTTCTGCCCCAAAGTACTTCAAAATGTCTACATACTTAGCAAGTACAGTGCTCACAAGTTTATATTATTGTTGGCGATCTGATATTTTATGAGGAGGCCGGCTGATAGTTCAGCCGAACAGCAGAGCCAAGATCAGCCCTAACTTCTTATTGTCAGCGACAGGCGTAAAGTCTTTAGCCCTGAGGCTCTGCTTAGAAAGGAATCTAATGAACTCATAATCAAAGACAGACGTAGGTGTATAATATATTTCGGCATGTTAACCGAGCGCGCAAACTCTCTTTGATCGAGTTCTTCTGACACAATCAAGCGGAATACAGGAAACGCACCGCCATAATGCTATGTAATTTCAGTCTTGACCCATCGTTCAAATAGCTTCAAACCAGCGATTCGTAGCAGGAGTTGGACTACTCCGTACTATGTAGAAGGCAGTAAAACGGGCACCAGAAGGCGTTACGCAACCGATTCACTGTTTACTACGACTGCCCTTCCTCAGAGATACACTCAACCACATAAAGTTCGGATGGGGATGAGGCATTATCATCTCGCCATCAGATAAAGTGTCGCAAAGAGAGTGCAAAGAATAGGCGGTTGCCTAGAAATGACCTGCGACTCATAAGTTCCATCGTGCCTCCAATCCCTGCAGTCTTTCGGATTTTGGGTGAGAACTAAGGACTAGTGCTTATGGTACCCCGTGAGGAAGCATGAGCGGGACTTGGCTATGACAACGAGTTACACCAAGCGATATGAATTTAAGTGCACATTTATGAGATTGAAGATTAACCCAATAACCACATTAAAGAGTGTTGATTCCAAGGCATAAAATGAGTTGTAGATGTCCAGTTTCGGGAATTTTCCCGAACGGATCGAGCGGAAGGATAACTGCCTAAATCCGCGAGCCGAGCCTCAAATGCCATACTAGTTATAACAGGGAGCACTCAACATGATTCGATGCTTATAAAAGCCTCTGGATGAATTCGGAGAAAAGATGTGGGCTCTAAACTGGTCAGTAGCCAGTAAAATCACTAGCAGCACAGCTACTAGCCAACTAGATAGTAGCTGAAGGTTTTGTTGAAAGCCCCCGTTTTAATCTCCACCAGACTACGTACGCCATACAACGTTACAGAATCTTCAGCGGCTCTAACAAAATCCAACGCAGCCAAATCAAATTTCGATGTTACGATTGGCTGTTCATGCTTGCTTGTGGAGGCGCAGTTGCCTAGACATCCAAGTTCAAAGATAAACTGCGTATCAAACATCGTCGGTGACAGGAATTGTCTTGGATAAAACGCCACAAATCAATAGTTTTTGGCCTAATATTCATGAACTATGGGGTTAAATGGGTTCGCGCATCCCGACGGATTTTAAATCCTGCCGCACATCTCTGGTGGAGGTGACTTTCTCAAACTTAAAAATCCGGAGTGTTTGGACGCGGTGGCCTTCAAAAAAGTCCATCCGAATACAATACGCTCTTTTATTTCACTTTACTTATATTTCGAACCACTCGCTTATAAGGATGCGTGTGTCAGCTTCGTTACCGCTCATCGTCTTGTCGACGGTGTCGGCCAGCAATGCGCTCTCTCTTCATAGACGTGATGAGCCAGCAGTTCTAGCAGCACCGTTACAACGCAGAAATGTGGATGGAATTTTGGGCAAAAGAGATACGTCTCCAGTTGATGTATCGATCTTCAATCATGTACGTACGAGGATTTCGAATGCAATATTTCCCGGGACCTAACGACTGCATAGCAAAATACAAGCTACTGGCTGAACTTGACTCTGGGATCACCTGCGCAGAATTTCACACTCACCCTGGACACGGGCAGCAGCGATCTATGGGTTATTGAGGGATCAAAAAAGGCAGCTAATGTTTACGTCTCGGATGATTCGTCCTCTTTCAAATCTCTGGATCTCCCATACAACGCAACATACGCGGATGGCACTACTGCTCTCGGTGTCTACGCGACTGACACATTGAGCTTGGGAGGTGCAACTGTCAAGGACTTTGAGTTTATTGTTGTTAACCAAACTTCATCTGATGGTGAGATCTGACCTTATGAAAATATCATTGTATCTTGTGCAAACTTTAGTGGAGTGTGCATTCGTTCTAATTCATGATTGATCGTATACAGTGGGCATTGCCGGTGTCGGCTACAACATCTCAACATATGCATCTTCAGGCCTGAATAAAACTTACAACAACCTACCTTATGCCTTGGCTGCCAGCGGCGTCACCAAATCTGCTGCTTACAGCCTGTGGATGGATGATGCCGCAGCAACTTCCGGCACGATTATGTTTGGTGGTGTCAACAAGGCAAAGTACATCGGTGAACTCCAAACTCTCCCAGTCGTGCCAGTCTATAACAGATATTACTCGCTTGCGCTCGCCTTGACCGAAGTCACTGTGCAAACTGGGGACTCCAAGAGTACTACGACGAACCTTCCGCTCGCAGTTTCACTGGATACAGGCTCAACTTCCACCTTGCTGCCCCAAGACCTTTTTAATGACATTCTCGGCGCTCTGAATGGAACCTACGACGAGAAGAGCGGCTTCGCCTATGTGAGCTGCGACCTCATAGAAACCGATTACAATGTGACATTCAGTTTCTCTGGAGCTAAGATCGACGTGGGACTTAGTCAACTGGTATTTTTCGGGGCTGTGGCTGGCTGGCCCAAGAACAGCTGTGTTATTGATCTTTCGCCCAGCGAACCTGGAGTGAACATCCTTGGAGACAGTTTCCTGCGCAGTGCGTACGTCGTCTATGACCTTGAGAACAATGAAATTTCCCTTGCCAACACCAACTTCAACCCTGGTAAGGACGATATTCTGGAAATCGGTACCGGCGCCGATGGGGTGCCAGGAGCCACTCTTGTTCCCTCGGCTGTCTCGACTGCTACAGGAAACGGCGTTCAGACAGCGACTACCGGTGTGGTGGGTGCTACCGGGGTTACTGTCACCGCTGGTACTACTGCTACCGGCAGCGCAAGCACCGGCGGTTCTGCAAAATCTACCGGCACATCTTCTGGCATGGCAGCGTTGCCCACCGGCAATGCCAAACTTCTTTCTGGTCTGGCAGGTGCAGGTCTTCTCCTTATGATCTAAAGATGTTGAGGTTGACTTGATAGTCGATCGCTTCGTTTGTACATTCCATTAGCTAACTAAAGTAAATACTAAATGATTTTTTGCACAGAACCCATTGTCGAGAGGCTAGATTTTGTTTGCGTTATCTCCGTCCATAAAAAGCCAACCACAATCTCTACTGAAACTTGCAGAGACGTTCAGACCCTAATCTTTTAGTATCAATCAAGAGGCGGTTCATGCCGACATGAACCAACAGTATTCCCATTTCAACCAACAATGAGAGATTTGAGTTCCAAATTTCTGTCCACTAAAGACATCGCCAAGTAGAAAGCGGGGGATTGGCAGGCCAGAATGCTACATTGGGGTAAGAATGGGGAAAGATAAGGCATGCACTGATAAAGGTCGTCTTGGATCCGGAGATGTTCATATAAATCCCTCTCGTTTCTCCCTGCTAATAAACCTTTCTATTATTGCATTGATTATTATGTAGAAAGATAGGTAGCAAAGCCAATCGCATGAGTATATAGCGCGTCAACATGGCCAACAACACACCAAAAGACGTTGAAGCCCTCGGGTCTATTGAACCAAAATACGTAGCCGACTTGGGCATCACAGATAACCCCACGACCAAGGACAGCGAGTATGAACACCATAACGTCGGCACGCTCCAAAGAGGCCTGAAATCCCGACATGTCCAATTCCTCGCCTTATCCGGCGCTATAGGTACTGGCCTCTTCGTCGGTACAGGCCAAACACTTTCCCTAGCCGGACCCCTGTCTGCAGTACTAGCCTACCTCATTACTGGCTTCAACCTCTATGCTGTGATAAATAGTATGGGTGAAATGGCGACTTGGCTTCCACTACCAGGTGCAGTACCCGTCTATGCAGCGCGATACGTCGATCCGGCTCTTGGTTTCACTCTCGGTTGGAATTATTGGTATCAATTCGCGATCGGTGTACCTATAGAGATCAGTGCGGCGGCATTGGTTATTGATTACTGGCCGAATAATGTGCCTACTGTGGTCTGGATCACGATCCTGTTAATCGCAGTGATTGCTATCAATCTATTTCCCGTGCAGTATTATGGTGAAATCGAGTTTGGATTCGGTGCAATCAAGTTGACTACAATCTGCGGGCTGATTCTGCTCATGCTCATTATTGCACTTGGAGGTGCACCGAATCATGATCGTATTGGTTTTCGATACTGGGACAATCCCGGCCCAATGCTGGAATATCTCGAGCCAGGTGCCTTGGGACGCTTCCTTGCCTTCTTCAAAGTCTTCATCAGTGCTACATTTGCTTACGGAGGAAGTGAGATGGTAGTCGTCGCAGCCGGTGAGACCGAGAATCCACGACGAAATATCCCCAAGGCAGTCCGAAGAGTCTTCTGGCGTATCGCAATTTTCTATGTGCTGAGCATCTTCTTGGTGGGTATGTGTGTCTCTGCTAAGGATAGCCGTCTCCTGAACGCCATCAATCAAAGCGCCCCGGGCGTTGGAGCCAGTCCATTTGTCATCGCCATGCAGAACGGGGGTATAAAAGTCCTTCCATCAATCATCAACGCGGTCGTGCTTACATCCGCCTTTTCGACTGGGAACTCGTTCTTCTATGCGTCGACTCGAGTATTGTACTCTACGGCCCTTGATGGAAAAGCGCCCGGATTCTTAAAATACGAGAAATTCGGAGTTCCTTATGCCTGTGTAGGCGTTACGACATTGCTCAGTCTACTTGTCTATTTGAATGTCAACTCAAGTGCATCTGACGTCTTCTTCTGGATCAGCAATCTGAGCTCAGTCAGTACACTGATTGTGTGGACATCGGTTTCCATCACGTATATTCGCTTCCACAAGGGCATGAAACATCAAGGCATTGCACGGTCTTCACTCCCATTTCGGGCTCCATTCCAGCCTTATCTTGCGTGGTTTTCGTGTTTGTTCTCTGCTACCGTGGCATTTTTCAATGGCTTTGACTGCTTTTTTCCCGGAAAATTTAGCGCGAAATCATTTATCCCACCGTATATTGACATACCCATCTTTGCAGCACTGTTTTTGGGATACAAGATCTATTACAGGACGAGCTTTGTCAAGTTAGATGAGATGGATTTCTTCTCTGGGAAGGAAGAAGCGGATCGTTTGGAACATACTTGGGAAGAAGTCAAACCGAGGAATATTTTCCGTAAGTCAATTTCCTCCTCAAAAATCTCAAATATACTTTTTGATATTGAATGCCAAATTTCTAATTTACGACAGAGAGGGTGTGGTATTGGATAGCTTAAAAGGTGATCTTCTCAAAGTACATGAGTCTGCAGATTACAACATTTGAAGGTTGGCAAAGTCAGTATATATCATCATTTGATAGTTCACATTCAATCTTGGAAGTGTTACACAAACTCCCTTGGAATTGACTTATTCAAATATGCACAATGTTACCTCGAAATCATTCATTAGAACCATTTAATGGACTTTAGAGGGACAGTAACATCAATAGATTGTAGTACAGATCGCTAATGTAGTAAAGAATATATCACAGCATAGATCTATTTCACAATCCAACGCTATCAAACAGGCAAGGACCTAAACACAAGCTGCAGGCTAATGAGAAAAAAATAGCAAAAGAAGTCTAAAACAAAAGAAAATTGATTAACTCCATGAGATTCCAACAGATAGAACAGAGATTAAGCTGACTGAGGTGGCAGCAGCTCATATGCATTCTCAGGTTTCTGAGCCGCCTTGGACTCTGATTTCCGCACATTCGAAGCCGTCCCCAGAGCAAAGCTACCATCAGTAGCAACAGGATACTTCTCCGGCCACAACCAAAAGGCCTCATGATTCGGCTTGCCAGCTATCATACCCGACACATCAAACGGATCAATAATGGTCTGGATCATAGATCGTTTATCAATCCAGCCGGGACCGAGCCGTTCGGTTTGGCAATCCAGGTCCAAATAACGAGTCTTTTGTCCAGGGAGCAATCGACCGGGATGCCTGATATTAAGCCAGTAGGTGAACAGGACCATTGGTGCAGCCTCAAAGCTGTAGAGGTACCATTCGTGAGTTATAATAGAGCTGCAATGGCCTTCAATGCAGCTATCAATCTGGGTAAAAATTGTGAAAGACTCGATGGCCCGGCAGATACATCGGAAGATGATCAAGAACGATGTACCGTATAAGGTGATGAAGAGTCTTCGCACGTTCGGTGGTGGTGGATAGCCCGCATGAGTGGCACGATATTGCACCAGACAAACTACGCAGACTACCATGGACTCAATGACGGCTTGCAAGAGGAGTGCCGTCGAGATAAGCGTTCCACCACTTTTGTACTTAGACAAGTCGTCTATATTCGAAGCCATGCGAGCAGCGCCTGTAATTGTCAAGGATTCGACCGCTGCACCCACCCAGACGAAGAAAATGGTGACGCGGTTAGGATGGAGTGGAGCGTGCATAGGTAGGTAGTGCAATAGTCGACCGATTATATTGTACGCTGTTGCAGAGTAGATGGGTGGTCCGGCGTAGATGAATACGTTTTGGACGATGTAGAGGTTGAAGTTTGATATATGATAGCTCGATATAGCGCGGGCTATCCAGCCTACCGTAAACACTGCACCACCCCATGACATCCAGAATGTGGTAGTCCAGAACTTGTAGCGGCTGGAGGAGGTCCATGTAAGCTGCTGTACTGGCAATCTCAATTGATCAGCGACTTACAAGTTTTGGTAGACGTGTATGACAAAAGATACGCCGATCAATGCCGCAAAAACAGCCGGAAGGACATGGCTTGGGTCGTATGGATAGTAGCTATCCGGTTGCAAATCTGAGCCGGTACTCATACTGATGGTGATTCGTGATTCGTGAGTCGTGAGTCGAGAAGGGGTATCTTGTATTGGCGGATGGATGCGTGGCTTAACGATCTGTCTCCAGGAGACTGGGTCTTTGTCCTGATTGACATGACTGACAACTCGGGGTATGCGATGGTATTTATGCACAGACGAGGCAACCACAACAGCAATAGCAATTACAATAAGGGTCTACCATGAGGCTGGCGGCACAAGACGCTGCTTAGGGTAAGCGTAGCTGAGCCTCCGCAACCCTTAACCTTAACCGTATTCCTCAATATCTTATTGGTCAACCAAAGTTTGTAAGCAGCTGACAACTTCTGATTGGATGCTTGGCTTGTAGATGACGTCTGTCCCGCAGCCAATCTGGTGGCTTTTCTGCCCCCACTTCTAAGGCTAATCACTATTGGTCAATGTTAAAGAAGCTCCTGGTTTGCAACCCACTCAGCTCCCAGATTCAACCAATAATATCATTCTAAAAACGACAACGGGCCCTCCCAGCGGTACATATGTCTAAAAACGGTTAGACTGAAAGTAAATATAGCCAATCAGCTGTACGGTTGTATACTGGCTGAAGGGATACGAGATATCGATCGTGTCAAATGCATTGCCTTGCCTGAGTTCTGGTGGTTTGAGAAGGATGAGAAGCCGTATTTGCAGGTATGCAATTTGATAATTACTTCGTATTCCATCGTCATAGCCCGTATTCCAAGCGGCGTAGTGCAGAGATGTTGATCATCGATTAGGCCCTGTGTCAGCCTTGGGATAAGTACTGTACTGGACCCATGAGAAAATGACTAGATTTCTGGTTGAAGGACCATCGTATTGAACAGGCAATGAATGGATGACAATGCTTAACCCGCCAAAATCTTATCATCCATATGAACCTTCAAATATATGAAGACCATACCTAGGTATGGCTGTGAATACTGGAACATATCCCAGCCGGACAGGTCAGCGCTCATCATACCGCCAAGGTTGAAGCACTGCCATGTTGGATTTTTTAGCACAGGATGATCGTGATAAATCCACAAAGACATCTAACCAGTGAGTACTCAGAAGTGCGAAGTCGAAATGTTTGGCACTCCTTGGCGATCGTTCAGCGTGGTGGAGTCACCCAATGAGGCTAAAGCGGCTGTGACGTTCGTCTCGCGGCCGAGTCGAATCGGTGCAAGACACAATTGACAACAGAAACAATTCTTGTCTAGAACAACGGGTTTGGCAATTTTGCTGCGAATTCTATATGGTCTCTTTAGTTTAGTGTCGTCGATGAAAAGGCAACCCGAGAGCTGTTTCAAAGCAATAGCCAGTGAACAAAATGCCCGGAGTGCCCTCTGGAAAAGCATGTGACGGCTGCCGCAAGTTGAAGAAAAAGGTGGGTTAACAAACATCTCGAATAAGACCATAACTTTTGAACTCACTCGTCCAATCCTCAAGTGCGACGAGAAAACTCCCTCGTGTTCGCGATGTATCCGTCTCAGCATAAAATGCGTCGGTTCCGGTCAACAACGATACAAATTCCAATCGCAACAAGCATTTGTAACTTCCAGAACGAAAAAGACGCATTCACGGAACAAAGACCTTTCAACAACGCAGCAATTCAACACATTCCACACCGAAGCGGATCTGATCACACCATTCCTTCGATTGCCACCGAGCAACAAAACCACAATTTTGACAAGCCAATATATTCAAGCGATCAAATTAACAACAAACTTGAGATACAATCTCGCTTGGGCATACGGCTTTTTCATGTTCGAAATCCCGCGACGCATGAATGAGAATGATGCATTGGATACTGCGGTTAATGCGCTCATTTGCTCACACAGTAATTTCTGCTCGCGAAAAGAAGTCTCCGTGGAGACCTTGAGTAGTTATTCCCGTGCCTTGCGGAGCTTGAGAAATTGTCTCGATGATCCGGACAAAGCTTCACAGACGGAAACTTTGTGTGCGGTTATGCTACTTTTGATTTGTCAGGTAGGTCGAAAGAGTCAAAATCTACCATTAGGTCGAGATACTGAATACTACTAGAACCTCAATGGTGTAGAAGGACAGCGCTGGTCAGGCCACTGCGAAGGTGCCGCAAAGATACTAAAAGCGCGACCCTTTATTAAACCGCGCGACAATTTCGAAATGCAATTACTCCTGTCATTAAGAGGATGTGTGGTATGTTCTAAGCTGTACCGAAAGGGTTTCATCGTATACAGCATGCTTATTTTTCCGCAGTTATTTGAAGGCCTATTCAATGAGAACATAGAACTTGATCCGCAAGATTGGATCTCACTAGTAGGAAACAAATTGGACCAAAACATCCCCGAGGGAAAGTTAATGCGACATCTTGCCAACATACCAAGTATACTTCGCCGTGCTCGCGCGGCAACCAATGCGAGCGAAATCGCAATCTTGCGAGACGAACTGAGACCCGTATATGAAGTTTCCCAGAAACTGCTACTCCAGCTACACAAACAATGGGCCGACGGTCGCACCCTCGATGCGGATAATGTTCTCAAGAACGTCATATTACACGCCTACTATCAACGTGCATATGGAATTGGTCTTTTGATTGTGACTATTTTCAACTGGGTGCTTCGCGCATTCACCCATCCCTTTGATGCAATTGAGCTCATAGCCGACTCCACGAACCTCGTGACTCAAATATTGGAACTAGCTCAGGTGGCAAATAGATACAGGCCGTTAGGGGCGGGATATATCCTCATCGTCTTGAGTGCTGCATGGCTTGCAGCTAGCAACGACAATGAGAGGGTTGCTGTGAATATTTTGCTGCACGAATATAGGCAAGATTTTCCATTGCGAGCCACGGACAGGTTTATGATTGAGTTGAGGTGGATGGCGGAACAGTTGCAGTATTTGCCTGTAGGTTGTTCATGATCTGGTTCGGTCTGCGATGTGGTCCGATTGTACACATGCCCTTCGTTGGTCGAGGGGATGGTCTTTCGAAGTTCCATAGATGGGAATCGCCAAACCACCACCTGGCGGGACATGTAATCTGAAACTAATATCGGCTTCATGAAAACACTTGGGAAAGAATTGGTTGGATAGATGAACAGCTACGGGAGAGATGTATCATCCAATCTGACGACATGAAAAGTCATATGGCATCTGGTTGAGCAAAGATGCAGCAGCTTGATTCATAATGTTGGTATCCAGCATGATTGCCAGACCTTGTGTATAACAACGACGAGCATTGATCACATCATCAGTGCCATGCTCCCGAATCCATATTCGTTCTTCAAGGACCTTTCTAATAACCAAAACGCTACTACTATTGCTCTTGCGAATAACACGATCAAGCCAGCTTCTGACTAGCGAAATGTCATTCGCCTCATAAAGCACCGCGCCGATGATGGCGAGCGGCCATAGGAAGAACTTACCCCAGGTCCTGTCAATATCATCTCCGGTTGTTATCAAGAGTTTACGGGCTTCATCAAGAGTCGAGTCGAATTCGGTATGCCAGGAGGGGCCGGCTTCGAAGCCTTCGTCATTGGCGTGTCTTGGAGCGGATACAATGTACAGAAATAGAAGTCGAATACCAACAGCGTATAACTTTCCGATCCATCGGCGGGAGTCACAGTAATAGCTGCTGGCGGTTTCCTCAAGAGTGAATTGCATGTTTTGGACCTCGCAATAACGTGACCACGCTAGTATTTCGTCTGTCACAGATCCTGGCGTAATGTCTCGTGCGAGTTGAGTACCTTCCACGAGAAAGAGAAACATATGGTAAGGAGCCCCAAGAACAGGCGATTGGATTATCGATTGGGGTGCCGTGTCATCCTCGACACCTGTCTTCTGAAAGCCATCAAGGGTCGAAGACGGAGCTGACATGCGACTGCCAAACTTCTTCAATACTATAAATGTATCTTCTATCAAATTAGTTTGGCCGTCAAACAGTGTCGTGACAGCGCTGTGATATATATAAGACTCAACACACATGCGCTCCCAGATTAGTTCTGACATGGAAGCATGTCTGTAGTCCATCGGTTCACGTAACAGTAGTATTCGGCGTAGTGCCGCAGCATGAATGGAACTCGGTCTTCGGGCCTCAACTCTGGAGTTCTGTAATGGTTGTCAGCGATCGGTAAGAATTAGCAAAGGGTGATCGTAGCAATCGTACTTCATATACACAAAGCCATATAACTGTAGCGAGAAGAGAATCCTCCGTACCAGTCAGAGTACCCTTGGCGATACCAGCTGATATCTCAGATATAGCAGCCATATACAGTTTGTTAGATAATTCATGTGAACGATCCATGACCATTGCCGAGTTCGATGCAACCATGGCGCATGCGGACACCGCATTCAGCAAAAGGTGCGATTCCAAACACAAGTATCGTAAATACGATAGGTCGACTGTGGGCCTGCCATCTGCAGCTTGATGGTACTGAGAAGGCAAAAATGAGAATAAACAATACTCCACAAGCATGGATTCTCTTTCGTCAAATACGTGCTGGAAGAAGTTGATGCTCATCGGTACGCGGATGCAACCATCGAAATCAGGAAGTTCACGTTGGGATGTCGGTGTAGGCACAGTCTTTTGCACGGCTCTTCGATGTCGCAGACGCCGCCTGTCTACATAATCGGCGCCCTGCCATTGACAAGACAGTCCATTTCGCCTGCACCCAGCACATATAGGTTTCTGCTCATCACACTTTTTACGTCGTCGGCGACCTAACGAAAACCATTAGCCTCGCAACCGATGATGCATCCGAGGCATGAAGAACGCACATGGTAGGCAGCCTGTAAGTGTCCTCAGTTTTGCAACCATCGCGTCGCCGTTGCCGACATGGAGTCATTATTGTGACTGCACACTCTCAAAAGTCGGACGTTGAAGGAGTCTTCGATGAAGTTTGTCCGGAACAGGGCGCAAAAATATCTGATTGGCCAATTTAGAAATTAGCCAATAGAAAGCCAGAGAAATATGGATTCCTAATCATGGCAATCTGATTGGCCAATCGACAATCTATGGATATTTTCTAACACTTCAGCTGCCTAGCAGACGTCCAGTTGCAATTTGAGAATTTCCTAAGAGTTCTGATCTGTTGAGACGTCTCCAAAGTGTATACAATTTTACGGAGAACCACCGACAACGCCCAAATGCCATTCAAACTACGTCCGGCAGAGGACAAAGACGTCCCTCGCATAGCAGAATCGGTCCTTGCCGCCTTTGAAAGCGATCCTCTACACATGGCAATGCTTCCAAGAGAACATACCGATAATATAATGGACTGGTATCAGGGACGATTACGCAGTGCCTTGTCATATCCCAATATGTGTTCGATGGTAGCCATCGATGTAAGACAGGAAGCGGACGACGATGCGAAAGAAGTCATTGCTGGATACAGCAGATGGCTTTTACCTTCTCAATCGAGTGAGCCTGACGGTGCAGTGGATGATCAGAAACCAGCTGTTGCGTTTCCGGATAAGGCAAATAAACCCTTGGTGGACTTGTATCTGCAACAATGTGACAGTAAACGTGGGGAGCAAATGGACAAATCCCGAGATATCGTTCTGTATGTGCTGGCCACAGATCCTGCTTATCAGGGACAGGGCATTGCTCGAATGATGCTTGAATGGGGAATTAATATAGCCGCAACGGTATCCGAATCTGGCCAGAACAAGACGCCCAGGATTCTCCTAGAAGCTACACCACTGGCTTATCCGGTATACAGAAAGTTTGGCTGGAAAGATTACGACGCCATAACGATTGATCTGAAGAAGTATGGGATTGGGAATGGGATTAAGCATAAAACTATTTGTATGATCAGAGAGTGATGTTGTAGTGGTAGTGAACGTGCGCCGCTGACGTTCAGCTGGCACTCTCAGCGGGAGAGACATATCTCTCGGCGCAGGTGATTCGTCGCACGGTTGCATGTTCTCATGGCCAATCCACAAATATGTCGAAAGTAAATTAAAACGGCCTGTGAATGGTTGTAATTATTTCTGAATGGACAAGCATAAATAAAGACGACGCGGGCAGCATGACGTCAAGGCGTTCCCCACAAAAGCTTGATTAAATGCTTGTTTCTGGAGACGTTTTATAGACATGTCCTATTCCTCATTATTTTCTCCGAAGGCTGCATCGAATGTTGCACCTAGATACTTGGCATTCAGGATTCATTTTGATTTAATGGAGACTTGCATCGACATGATATCCGACAAGCTGTATCAGTTCGCTCAGAGCGACAAAAGTGTCAGCTCGGAACTAGCCGAGAGCCCTAAGCAATCTCCCGGCGAGATCGTAAATAGGCTGTTCAAACATAAGCAAGAAGCTAAAGGGGATAAACCGGAACGGCCAACTGGTGAAGACAGCGAGGAGGCAAACCTGCAGCGGGCATTGGAATGCGGGAATTGGGAAGGTCAGCGGCCGAGTAATCTGTTTTTGAAGGTAAGACTGCATATATATACTATCAACGCAAGTAACTAAGACAGATTTCATTCAGTGTTACTACAATGCTTTGCGCTCACTTGAAAACCAACCTTTAGTTGGACTGGTATCGCCAAGTCTGATGGGCACTCACGGTGTTGTCCCATTGACTATCATATCGACACTGCCAGACATTAACCGACATACCGCAAACTGTATTGTACGAGCCGAAAAAGAAGTATTCCTGGCTACTAACTTCTGGATTCATTCTGATGCTTCTATTATGATCACCAATGCGCTGCGTGAGCTGTCCAAACGAGCAGGAGAGCGAGGCGATAAAGTAGTCGTCAAGATCATTTACGATCGTGGCAGTGTTAAACAGGTGCGTTTAAATCAGTGTATGCACTATTCACCAAGGCTAATATGAATACAGCTGTATGAAAACCATCAACATGTTTCACCTAAAGAGTACACCGGTGACAAAATTCAACTCCCCGCGCCCGAGGACGTTCCAAATCTACACATGGAAGTCATCAACTATCATCGCCCGGTGCTGGGCACGTTTCACGCAAAGCTATGCGTAATTGACCGAAAAGTCGGACTACTCCAAAGCAACAACATTCAAGACAACGATAACCTCGAGATGATGGTTCATCTAGAAGGCCCCATTGTGGATGCTATGTACGACACGCTACTCATATCCTGGTATAAGCATCTTGACCCGGCGTTACCGATGCTTGGAAGACCTGCAGCTAAGGAACCGATACCTGCCTATGATAACTTGGCTAGCAAAGCGGACTTAACAAATGCAACTGCATCCGGCTCCCAGCAGAAACAGGTAGAGATCTTGCCGGAATCTACGAGCTCAGAGCCACATTATGATCAGACTTTCGTCGAGGAAGCGAAGAGGGTGAACAGCCAGCTTGATCCAAGATCAACAGAAACCAGAAGAGACGCTGCTACACGCCATCTCAGTAAGTTCGCCCACCGAATTGATCTCGTCGAAAAACTAACTTGAAATTTAGACAAGAGAACACTGGCGTACAATCAACAGGCATTGGCAGAGAAAAGTCTTCCTTGCCCCGACGGACCGGACATTACCGAAGAGGATAAGATGACTCCGTACATAGTGCTACGCAAACACGAACCAGTTCCAATGGCATTGGTGAACCGAGAACCCAATGGTTGTAAGTATTAGTCATTGCATTAGACACTTGAGATATGAGTATGACTGATATCTGTACAGCTCCCGGCAACTCAAACTACCCAGTACCGCAAAACGCGGCCTGGCTGACCGCAATTAACAACGCCGAGAGGACCATCTTTCTTCAAACACCAAACCTGAATGCCGAGCCACTATTAGAGCCATTGCTCAATGCTGTCAGACGGGGAGTTTTAGTAACAGCGTATGTGACACTCGGATACAACGATGCCGGGGAACTACTTCCTGGTCAGAACGGTACTAACGAGATGATTGCTCATCGTCTATACTCTTCTCTCGCCAGCGAGGAGGACAAGTCCCGACTCAAGATTCACAACTATGTTGCAAAAGACCGCAAGTCGCCTGTTCACAACAAGTTCAAGTATCGCAGTAGTCATGTTAAGTTGATGATTGTTGATGAAATGGTTGCTATTCAAGGTGACTTCTCTCAAATTCGTCCTTTAGACGTAGCTGATAATGGAATCCAGGAAACGGCAATCTCGACACACAATCCTTCTTCCACTCAACCGAAATCAACGTCATGATCGATTCGCCATTAATCTGCAGAATATGGCACGAAGCTATCGAACGCAATCAAAACACATCACAATTCGGCCTCGTCAATTCTAAAGACGGTTGCTGGCATGACCCTGAAACAGGCGCAATAGCCGAAGGCACAATAGGTCCCGACCCTGGACGATTTAGTTGGGCTAAGGGAATTGTTGGAGCCGTTCAGCGCGTTCGCGGTGCTGGTGGTTTTTAATTGACCATAATGTACAGTCTATGTTTGTTCATAACGTGTAAATGTGCAATGTGTATTTCTCGCTCTATATGAGTATGTACTTAACTCAAATGTACCGTTATATCTTCGACTTTGTATCATTATCATATATAAACCCGAGCTCCTCCAGTGTCTGTATCTCCTTCCTTTTACTCCCCAAAGCCTGCGAAGCAGCCTTGATTGTAGGAGTCAATTTGCGTACCCACTGTTCCTCGTCTCCCCATACCGGAGGTATCTTGCCTCGGCCATCATTATCCAACCCACTCTTTCTAGTCGCCTTTAGACTCCAATGATGAAGGTGATTAAGATAATCCGCATCCGCAGGAAACCCGAGAACATTGAAATTCTTATCCGCTCCGTGCCTGGCAATCCAATCGATTTCCCACTCCTTCATCTCGTCCAATGCTGGTAGAGGTAAGCGGTCTGAATAAACGCGTGCTATGACCGCGGCTTGTGCTTCAGACAGAGGGAAGGGGATAATCTTCAGTGGCAGTCCGATGAATGTCAAGGTTGGCTGAGGGTAGTAGAAGATATGTTGGAATAAGTTGTTCGGGCGACTTCCATTCTGCACTTCCACCGGCGGCTTTAGAGATGACAGGAATGGGAATGTATAGAGATATCCGGTGCAAAATAGGACGTGATCCACGCCTTTCTCGATATGACCATCTGAGAATCGAAGTGAGCGATTGGTTGTGATGAATTCAACGATTTCTGGAACAATCTTGATGTGAGGGTTCTTGCTCAGATATGGTGGTGACTCGCTTCTCGCCGAGAGCAGAAGCGGCTGTTGCAAAACGGCAGCTATCTGCACACTCACGTCGATTCCAGACGCTGAGTTTCCAACCACGACCACTTTCTAAATGGTATTAGAAATCAATTATTTGCACAGAGATGATGAAGAAAAACCTACCTGATTTGCATACTGCTCCGGACGTCGATAATGCTTCGAATGAGATATAGAATAAGGATAAGCTTCATTCCACTCTCGTAGACCGGCAATATCGGGAATGTAATGATCATTGTAGTGACCACTAGCAACAACAACGGCATCGAAGTCATGCGTGGAATATTTTTGCGTTCGGAGGTCTTGTACAGACACCTTCCACCCATTATTTGCCATCCGACCATCTTGTAGTCGTACGTCGACGACTTGTGTATGAAACAGAATTGAAGATAACAGCTCCTTTGCATAACCTTGAAGATACTGCTTCACAGCCTGATGCGAAGGGAACAAAGACGTCCCTTTTGGAAACTTCCAATCGGAATAACCCATCAAGATATGCGGGATATTCGTCTCTAAGAGATCGTAAACCGGTGATTGAAAGATAGTTTCGCTATTTGTCTGCTTAGTGGGAACAGGTTTCTCCGCTGTCGTTGTAGGCTTTGTATGTGGGATAGCGAAATCCTCTTCTACAGCGTTGTGTGAAGTATAACACCAGACTCCGCCGACTTCATCGCGCTGTTCGAATATTATAATCGCAGAGAAAGCTTTCTCAGCGTGGAGATATCTAGTAAACACGTTAGAGGCTCATTAGACAACTCTACCGTGAGGGTGACGGTTTCTTACTTGGCAGCAGCTAGACCTCCTGGGCCAGCTCCGATAATAGCGACTCGCATGTCTCTTCTGAGATCTAGTTGACGGGACTCGGGTTGAAGTTGAAGTCTATCAAGTGTGCAAAAAGTATAAGGACATTCATTGCGTGTTGTGGGAGATTTATCGATAGCGCAATCGATCGGGTCGATTCCATCAGTTGCTTATCTTATCTTATCTTATCGGAAGTCTACACAATCTATAAACATTCCTAGTAGTTGAACAAATACAGGGCCATATGATATTTATTAGGCTATGGCAGAGTGTATTTGAGACTGAAAATCAATATATTCGATTGCTATCTACCTCCAATTCATAACATCCAGAGTCATGTATATACATATCGGTTTGCTCAGGACTGTTGCGATCCTCCCCGTATATTCATAGAAAGCTTTAATGCACGATGAAAAGATGTATCGAGTTGATATAGAAGCATAAGTCTCATGAACGTGGAGCCCCAATAGTCGTGATCCCTGAAGGGCTTGACTTAAACGTACTTGACGGTAACAGTGCTGCCGGAAGCAGAGACAGAGGTGAGAACGCTGCTGCCCTGCTCGATATCAATGATGGTGGCACCAGAGGTGTCAACAGTGGAACCGCTCTTGGTGGCTTCAGCACCGGTGAAGGTAACAGTGCCGAAGTTAGCAAATGGAACCAAGGAGCTGCCTTCTTCAAAGTCCTCAACGATCCATTCAGCGTTGTACTCGCAGAGCTTGTCGGATTCACCAGAGAAGGTGTGTGTAACAGTTTTACCCGTGGTAACATTCTCAACAACAGCAGAGCCCGAAGAAGTGCTGGTGGCAGTCACAGTGATCTTGATGACATTTCCAGCAGAGATAGTGATGCCAGTAAAGTCGTAGGCGTAGTCAGGGTACCACTCATACCAAGCATCGTAGCTGACTGAGCTGCCCTGAATGCAGAAGTCGACACCGGTCTGGAGAATGGAAGTGTCGCAAGTGTCCCCGTCAAGACCAACCCAGGCAGAGGCGCAGTACTGAGTGCTGCTGCTGCCACCGCTAGGAATACTAGGTTTGGGGACAGTAAACTCAGCGGTGACGGCACTGTAGCCGGTTCCAATAAGGACAGCACCGGCCCAGTTAGAGCTGTACTCGACGTGCTTGGTGCCGGTAATGTTCAACTGTTCCACACCGAAGGCGTTGGGAAGGTAGGCGGGGTTTGAGCGACGAGCGGCACGGCGAGCCAAGCTCTTCTCAGCCAAAGGAGCAGCGACGGCGAGGCCGGCAAGGAGAAGGGTAGAAAAAACGGTTGACTTCATTTTGGATAGAATGTAGTTATAACGAGGTTGTAATGATCTTGTCGGTTGACAGTTCTGTGAGACCTTGGAAGCTTGTGTTGTTGATATTTCTTTCCAGTCTTGACTCAGAAGGAAAGATCAGCCCTTTTATATCTTTTCTGACTCGTCTGTTGCCGGTAATCAAATGCTTCGAACGTTATGATAATACCTTATAGATCCTTAATTGATAGGAAGTATGGACTACAATCGAGGCCATAAATCACCTTCCTAAACGAGAAATGACCACGCATAATGAAGCCATACTACGCTGCAGAGATAACATGCAGGAGCGGACCATTTACTTGCTAGTTACACATTGACTCTCTTATTAAGTGCTGTTATTGGCGAGGATTGCTAAGCTTTTATCGTGATGGGGCCGTAGAACCCCCGAAACTTTGATAGAGAGTTCGCTCATAAGCCTATTTGAAGAGGATAATAGAATAGAGTTTCCTGCAAAGTCCATCAAAAGCACATGCAGACGGCTTCGTGGGTGCCTCCATCGTGCTGATCCTGACTATCTACATTCCCCCAATCCTGGACCTTGACCAGCCATTCTGTAATTCACTGCAATAAAAAGTGAAGTATGTATTTATTGTGACTACACTATGTGGAAAATCTTGGAAACTCCCAAGGAAAAATAATGTCCAAATACTGGCAAGCAACATGTTTACTCCTTTCCACCAGAACCTTGTGTAGTATTGGGCCTCGCTAGACGCGCAATGCTTCGGTGGGGTATGTAACAGTGGCTTGAATGAGAAAGTTAGGTAGGAAATACATAGCTAGGATAAGACGGAAAATTGAGCTATTAAACACATAACTAGTATCCGCTCCCATTTCTTTCTCAGTTCAGAGTGATGACAGGCTACGAGTCGAGGCACGGACAAAACTAGGAGACGTCTCCACGGACCACGATCTAGTCCAAAGACCCCGCAGTCAAGCGCCACGTTATGTCCCTCTTGGGAAGGTGATATTCGTTAAGAGCGAAGCTTATATGTGGTATGTTTTATCAAGATGAAATTGGACAATGGAACAAACAACTATCGAGACATATGACCCGACGGCCCCTCGCGGGGGGTTCGTTGGGCGGTCTAATCCAAGATCGTCGAATAGACCAACGAACAGGAACATGATGCGCATGAGAGCTTTTGTATATTATTCCGCAGAACGCGCCAGGGGATAAAAGGCAGGTAGATAGATGCATCCAAAGCCAATCTATTGTTGATCTCTGATGACCCCTGTATATTCAACGCACACACCCCACCCCGTAGAGCACGACTGTTTCCCGTATGCAGAAGGGACGAAGCATAGTGCGGATATCGAGGGTAAATCTTTTTTTTTGCGTTTTTGACTTTTTCTCTTTGCTTCTAAGGAGCAAATTAACAATTGATGCCTGTAAATTCCCCGTGCATATTTGACCCACTGATTATAGAGTTGCATCGACACTAGGCTGGTGAGCCGAGAGATGACGGGGAGCTTGAACTGACGAACACTAAACATCACCGGAGCAAGCCACGTTTCACACCGAGTCCAATCAGAGATTGAGACAGCTGAGTAACTAAAGCAGAGGAACTTGGAGATGTGTCGGTTCCTAGGACAATTAGAGTATAGTATTTGTCGATCATTGGTGTGTTGTCTAAAGGAGCAATATGCAAATCTAGCGTCCGGGGTTTGATGAAAAAGAAAACCATTCCTACCTAGGAATACTCATACCAACGTGATATTGATGCATGGTTAAATATCACATGATAGAATCCAAATTGTTATCGCTATCGCCGATATAAACGACTCCTTATCAATCGATCGACAGTAAGATGCTCAGAGTGCTCTCGGCCCTATGGCTAGGATGGGAAAGACCAAAGTGCTTCGGGTTCTCCGGTTTACTAACATAGTCTTGACAATGTAAAGACCCCTGTCCGTGGCAATCTTCTTTCATACGTGGAATATTTGCTCTAGAAATAGTCCACATCTATCAAGTGCTAGATAGTAATTTTAGATCTAGTCTTAGCCATTGAACTCTGTGTTAGACTCTCAAATACAAACTCCACACCCTCTTATCAAGAGCACTCCCTGTATTCGCGTAGGGTCTTATCATTCATAATACCATATGCAAGATGCTTAAATACCCCTCTTAATTGCGGTTATCATCGGAATTGGCTTTTACCCAGGTGGCTGATCCATGAGATGTCGCATTGATATTAATCTGTGCAGATAGAAACATCCTATATGCAGCTAGATTAGGGCTTATGCTGAAGAGATCACAACATGGAAGTCTGAGTTATACGTTAGACTATTTGTAGAAGGTGTTGGCTACGACAGGATGAGGTGAATCAGGCTCAGAATAGTGGCCCAGGCGGCTTTCAAGAGGCAAAACATTCCATGTCCCACTTATAGGGAAGACTCAGAAACAAGCATTTGCTCCGACCAGCCAAGCCTTTGACACGATATGTGGCAATGTGAGTGGCTTTTGCAGTGTCATAGCTACCTTTCTTACAAGACAGATAATGTTTGATAGTTCATTCGGGTGAGTACTTACTCGGCAACTCAATGAAGCGAGAGAATATGGAGGCATTGTTTAATGCGGCACCAGAAATTCAAAATAGGCCTACAAACAAGATGTAATCAACCAAAGGCCCTGAAGTTACATCAAAATATATCTAACAAGGCATAAACTCTTCAAAATGGATTCTTGGTGGCGTTTTTGTACGTCAGTGGCTATGGTTGATTAAGGCGCCTATTTAGTATGCTCGGTCAGGCTCGGCGAGTCCTTGACAAATGATGATTTCTTGTCACTCTCTTGTCAATGGATGCTAACTTTGTCGATTAGAAAATCTTAGGTATGTAGTAGGATATAATATTTGGGGGAAAATATCAACCCAGCCTCAGTGGCGTGCATATCCGTGTAGAGAAGAACATAAAGCAAAGGCGCCTTTTTTGAATCAATTGTTCTTTTCAAGCGTGGGGCAAACGTATCTGATGTATTTATCATTGATATATTGATTTTCAGATTCTTTGTTAAACTAACTTCTATTCGATCGCTCAGTACGCTCGTCGCGTGGAACTACCGTCGCTCGGAGTTTTACATAGAATTTCGAATGGTTATTCTGCACTACCATCCGGTCATCTTTCAAAAGTGAAATCAAGATGCTCGTCTTCTTTCCAGTGCACTTCCAAATCAGGTAAAAACTCGTGATTGCCGCATTTGGTAGCTCCTTCCTAAGGCGGAAGGTAGGGCATGAGGTACAGCAACTCTATCCTGGGGCAGCTCTAATACTAGTTGAATTCAAGAAATTCAACTTTAGATAGGAAAAGGTAAAAAAAGAGAAAACTGAAAGCAAAGCAGATCCCTTCGCATTTATGAGAGGATCAAAGATTGACGATGTCTTGGACATGCCAGATATAAGTATTCAGAGCTTTTAAATGAGAGGCTCGCGGATTGCTTCTCGACGTATAGCAGAATTCCCACAAACAGTCAACCAAGCCACATTACATGTTTCCAGGAACATTAAGCAACCAGTCTTTTGCCTCCGCGATATCTGTCACGGCGTTTACTGTAACGTGAACGCGGCGACTCCGTATAAATAAATTGTATCGACTCAGACAGTAGCGCGCAATAGAGATGTCAATGAACTTAGAAGTACCGTTACTTTATCAGCCATTTCTATAGAATCTTTTACTTATCAAGGCAGCGCTGGATATAATGTCGTCTGCTATATACATATCGTCGATTTGCAGAAAGAGTATGAGCAGCTACACCTAATTAAATGTTAAAGATGCTGACACAGAGCTACCATACGGGTTGAAGCATTGTCTTGAGCTGTTACATGGCGACCTTTGCAAGCTTGGATTGATGATTGGTTGGGTGAAGCTAAAAGGAACAGATGCTGACTTGAAGGCTGATAGGCGCAAGATGGGATTTTTGTGGCTTGAAAAGAATGTCGCCTTTAATTGCTGCTATTTTCTATATAGAAACTGTCTGTCGCCGTCAAACTAAGTCAACAACTTCAAAGCCGGACATTTTTTTGTCGCTGGAAACTTCTCTAAGAAATCGCAATCAATCTTGGGAAAATTGCAATATCATGCTATTCGCTTTCAAGATTGCGTGATTCTATTCATAGAAATTTGCATACGGAAATTGCTGATAGTCTACTATTAGTAGTGGCTATTCGAGCGATTGGGCTCCCATTGACAACCAATTGTTCTGCCAACAGTGGCCGCGACGGTACCTTTTGGGGGTAGATTTGCAACCAGCTGGGCTTAGACAAACGCTATGGACACGGCCGACGAATGAAGCCAGCTTAAAGGTCCTAACCATAGTAACCAACGTTAGGGGATCGGCTCCCGCAAATTTAGGGCTCCATACCAACTCACCCCAGCATACGTATGCCGTCGGGTTTTGCAACCAAATCACTTTTATTATTCGAGTTGAGATATTCAGCTTCGGATATTCCGCCGTAGTTTTGAGTGTTTCCAGGAACAATTACGCCATGAAATAAACATCTATGAAAACTTACGGATTCCAGAATCGAGAGGATGTCTCTCACATAGTTCAGATAATGGCATATTTTAGAAGGCTCAATCTTGCTCCGACACTTTTCATTCATTGTCTACCCACAAGATAGGAGAGTGAGAATTATGATGAACAGATTCATCATGTCTTATGCACTAGCCTTGGCTGGCCTTACTAGCCCTTCGCTGGCAGGAACTGTCAATCTACCATCATACCCGCTTATCGTTAAAAGCCCCATACCTGTCAACATGGGTGCCGGGCAACAAGTCTCAGACACCGCGACAGCTCAACCAGAGTTCTGGGCTGGACAGAAGTTGATCTGGCCAATTCTTTCGCGTATCGGAGGGACAACCTACTTCTCTTCGGAGCACCTGATGGCGTGTCTAGTGCTATTGCAGCGACGACGACGGCGGGAGTCAATTACACGTCAACCCATACCGTTTTCATGTCGACGGCTGGAGCAGTTGATATCACGCTCGATTTCTTCTCATCGGTTCTACGGGGGCCATCACATTATACGGAGCAATCTCTGCCTTATTCATATCTCACTGTATCAGCGACAGCTGCCGAGGCAACTGACATCCAGATTCTCAACGGTATAGACTACACTTGGACAGCCCAAGATGGCGATGCCGGGCTCAATTACACTAAATCGGAAACAGCTGGCTATTTTTGGTTCGATAACTCCGACCAGACCTATTATACAGAAAGTAGTGACATGCCCACATGGGGATCTATCTTGTACGGTGCTACTACTGGTGATGGCTCGACATACGCCTGTGACACAGCAGCCAATGTGTACAGTGATTTTACAAGCAATGGCAACTTGAGCAGTACTGGTACATGTGGAGGATCTGATTTGGCAGCTTTCTCGCAGGACCTGGTACCGTCACTGCGGGTCAAGTAACATTTGCCGTGGGCTTCCAGTATGATCTTGCTATCGATTATTTGGGCTTTGCGCAGACCGGTTCTTCACTGTTCGCAGCGGTGGCTCATTCCAAAGGCCATTGGATTTTGCCTTGGTAACTACGAAGATGCATTTACCAAATCTCAAGCTTTTGACTCGGCTGTGCGGAGAACGTCTGAAGCAGTCTCGAGTGATTAGGGTTCGCAATACGCTGATATTGTAGAAGCTAGCGTCCGACAGACGTTTGGTGCGACAGAATTAATACTAAGGATATTCCATGAAAAAATATCTCTAGGCCTCAACTAACCGTAAACTAGGCACCAATTGACAACATAACCGCCTCTCCACAGGTTTTCCTTCAGGAGATCTCAAGTGATCGCAAACATTCAGACAATTGATGTCATGTTTCAAACATGGCCAGTCTACTTTAGTCTTAATCCGGGGTACTTGAAGATGCTGCTCCAGCCTGTTCTTGCTTATTTGGCTACCGGAGCATGGCCCGATGCATGGGCTATTCATGATTTAGGTACACGCAAGTCCTCAAACGACAGATAAGTTATAGCTAGTAAAACTACTAACAGACCTTTTGGAATATATTATCCTAGCGCCATCGGTCACGATGACGGTGTTGCCGAGGAGATGCCGCTATTCGAAACCTCGACCGTCTTCATTATGCTCTACGCAAATCAAAAAAGCATACAGGCGACACCAGTTTTACTGCAAAATACGCTTCCTTCTAGCTGGATATGCCGAGTATCTCAACGAGAACTCCCTCTACCCAGCAAGTCAATTCACCAGCGTTGACTCTATCCCTGCCCAAGCCAATCAGACTGGTCTGGCAATCCAGTCAGCCATCGGGTTAAAGGCAGCCAGTCTTGTTCTCGGCGACTCAACATACTCCGATACGGCTGATACAATTGCAAAAACTGTATACAACGACGCCATTGGTCTTGACGGTCCCACGCTTGCCGAGAGCACGCACTTACTACTATGGCCAGAATGACATATGGAATGTTCTGTCCCTGGCATATTCTGATGTGCTATTAGAGTTAGGACCGTTTAACTTAGCTTCGTGGCACATGCAGTCAACTTGGTATTCGCAACAGATGCAAGAAGGAGGATTACCATTCGCTGGGCCAATTACTGATACGTCTCATACTGGATCTAGTGTCGGTTAGGGCCTTACTGATTAGAGTATGTTTACCCTACTAGATATTTACAAATGATACTAATTCTTCTAGATCTACTTGTCGCAGCACCTGTGTCTGCAGATGTTCAAGCCGAGATAGCTAACACCACTCATACCTTCCTCACCAATAGTCTAAACTCTATTCCATTTGGCACAACATACTATGTCGAAGGCCATAAAATGGGTGCTTGGATCGGCAACAAGGCGCGAAGTACGGTGGGATTGAGCTTTGGGTTGTTGGCCTTGATCAGGGTTACTGGGGAGATTCATACTAGGGTAATTGCGACAAAAGTCTTTGATACGTAGGTATATCATGAACAGTTTTCATGCCTTTTGGGCCGCTTTACAACCTGTCCATATATTAATAGTGGTAAATTGTAAAAACAACTAGAAGCGTCGACCATGACATTCCGCAGCCAGTTTATTTCTGTCCATTTTTCATATCTTCTCGCTCCTTCACTGTCTTTGCTATATACCTTCCAACCTCACTGTCCAGATTATTGAACCCCTGAATGACACCGTCTCTATCTCCTTTACCCTTGTCCTGACTCATCTTGAACTTTCCTTCCAACCGGTGAATTTGAATCTCGATTCCAATAATATTCTTCTTGAGTAGATCGACATAGGAAGTTGGAGCGTCGGACACCTCCCAGGCCTTCGGTCCGTCCCCGCCCGTATACCCCATAATGGACGTTTCTGCTTGTCGACTCAAGGCCTCAACTTGACGTTGTAAGAACGATGAAGTTTCCTCTGATTTGGAATCACAATAAACCTTGATTTTTCCATAGGCTTGAACGGCGGCATAATTCCAGGTGGGCACGACCTTGCCCGTAGTCGGTTTCGTTTCGACATAGAACTTAGGGGTCACGTAGTGATGATGAGGTCCATTGAAGAGTATCAGGACTTCCTCTGGGAGTTCTCTAACTGTGGCATCTCCACGCCCATTCTGGGTTGCAACGAGTTCCTCCATCAATACTTTTGCTTGTGGATTTTGTTTGGCCATATGACCCTGTAGGATTCCATATGTCTCGTGACCATCTTCCGCATTGTTTGCATTCGTATCATTTGACTCTTTGATATCGAGAATGAAAGGAATATGGCTGGATTGGATGAAAGGGTGAACTGCCGACTTGATGGCAGTGGTCAGAATGCCCAAGGGGTTCTGTTTGATGAACTCCTGTAGCACGGCGACATTGGCCTCTGCGTGGACCGCACGTAGATGCATATTTGAAAAGATCAGCAAGCTATATGGATGTAAATCTTCTTCGAATCTTCTCAAGCCTGCGATGAAGTCTATAGATATTTGAATGGCTCCATTCACTCTCTTTCTGACTCAGTGAACAGAGTTGGAAATTGAGAGTTGTGATTGGTCAAAACTGCCGACATTTATCGCTCTACGATTGACTCATAACGCCGAAGTATATAAGATCACAACCAATCATTGTGCTCATAAATAAGCAGTCTAACCTAATGCAGACGCCAGGATAAGACTTTGCAACCAACCATAGCCTGCGATTGTCCTAAAGTGGGTACTATCGCCCAGGGACAATTTGTTGCTGACATTTGCAACACGTCTTGCGCTCTACAAAGTCACATAATACTGCGATCGGAATTTCCAAATAGTATCGTAGGCAGTGCTGGTACCACTTGCAGAAGATGACTGTCACCTCATGGCGTTGTGAACCCTAACTAACGCGTCTCGTCTATATCATTGCCAAATTAGCTTCCGTATTTGGCAGGTCGATAGGCCATGATAAGCCCTCATCAACAACAGTCGGCATGGCACCACCATATAATAACCGCCAGTGTTTGCAGGGCGCCAGGGCGTTGCTTCGTTTGTTGTCAATCGTGCTTCATTGTTTTATTTCCCTCATCTCGGAGTCATCTTAAACGTAGAATCGGACTTCGGTTTAAAACCCCGCCTTAAGCCCTCGTCTTGAAAACTCATTGCATTCGCATCTTCATTCCTATCTGAGCAGGGTAGAACTCTCAAAGAGCGCGCATTTCGTCCAGATTTAGTTTGCCCGAACGCGTCGAGAACGAAGAGGACTGATACATGCCGCCGCATGACATTCAATCGGCTGATCACATAACGGTGTCACACAGATCTGCTGCGATCCGGCGCTGGTTCAACAGGATTGGCAAGCGAAGACAACGCATAGAGCCATTTCACGGGAAATCGCGAGAACAGCATAATCAAACCCACAGCGGCACCTATTTCATCTTCTCTGATACGTACGACAGTACCGGAGATGGGTTCTGTGCTGGATGCATGGGAGGCTTGCTCCAAGATTGATACCGTCTTTATTCTCGTTTGCTGCGTCTTCTGCTGGCCCATTATCCCTGCAGTCGGCCTTGGGTACTCGGGCTATTCGACTCGTCGCAGCGGTCTAGCCTCCTTCTACCCTGGTCTGATTGCCGTGATTGTGTGCAGCATTCAATGGTGGATTATCGGATACTCGTTCGCATACGGCGAGGGAAATCCAATCATTGGGGGATTCGAAAAGGCGTTTCACCGCGGAGTTCTGGCGAAACCAGTGGGAACGATCCCCGAGATACTCTTTTCTGAGTTTCAATTGATCTTCTGTGCAACAGTCTGCGCAATTGCCGTGGGAGGAGCATGTGAACGCGGAAGACTGCTTCCGCTGTTTCCATTCTGTTTTGTAAGTCATCACATTTGTCCTAGCCGATGTTGGATCTCTCTGATCCCATAATTCATATAACAAAAAGGGCCCATTTATTAACCGATTCGAAAACAGCTATGGAGCACTTTCGTGTACGAGCCACTCGCACACATGGTCTGGTCCGAAACCGGTTTTCTAGGCAATCTAGGCGTTCTTGACTTTGCCGGAGGAACGCCTGTCCACATATGCAGTGGTGCAAGCGCAACGGCTCTCAGCGTCTATTTGTCCTATCCACTGTTCCGCTCTAGAAAGTCGGCTAGTCGTACGCCGCAACATCTGAGATTGCACCGACCCCATAACAGCATGTCTCAGCTACTTGCTTTGGTCATAATCTGGAACTCCTGGTTGGCCTTTGATGCTGGAACCACGCTCTCGCTCAACTTCAAGAGTGTAATGGCTGCCTGTGTGACCAATATTTGTGCCTCAGCAGGAGCTATGACGTGGGCATTCATTACTTACTTGGAATCCGGGGTCTGGAGTCTCGATAGTACCTTTATGGGCGCGATTGCGGGGCTTGTTCTCATTACTCCCAGTGCCGGCTTCATTGACATGACTACCGCATTTTTCTTCGGTGTACTAGGGGCCGTGGTATGCAGACAGGCTTTGCGCATCAAGTTTACAAAAAAAGCTGCTATGTGGCGCTGGGTAGATAACGGAGACACCTTTGCGACTCACTGTATTGGTGGATTGCTTGGAACGATTATGACGGGGCTTTTTGCCCAGAAAGAGGTCGCTGCTTACGATGGGTTAACATACATTGCAGGTGGTGTGGTGTTTGATGGTAACTGGAAACAGCTCGGCATCCAATGCCTGGAAGCTATCATTGGGTTTTCCTGGAGCTTTGTCGGCAGTTACGCAATCTATGCCCTCATTGATTGTGTTCCTGGATTTGAGGTTCTTGCTACTGATAGGTAAGTGCCTGAGTAACTTTACACTATTCCAGAGACTGACATGTGTTTTCGTTCTCAGCGAGGTCATATCCGGAATGGATGCCTCTCAGATGGATGAGTCGCTATATGAAGCTCAATGGGAGGGGGAAGCGGACTATCATCCTTTCGAGGGCTCTGTCCGACTCGAGTAGGCTTTTCTTTCATCATATGGAAGTGGATGAAAGAAGGTGGCAAGTTTCCGAAAGAAGACCTGGCCTTCACATAATAAGCCCTGGGTATATGTTTCTTGTAGCAATTCGGAAGGCAATGCGTGTAGTCATGGAATGGAAGAATGATGAGCTTCGGGCTTTCACGACACTGGTTTCTGCGCATACCAAAAATAGTAATTAAAATAGCGATGTGTCTTGTAATCATCCAGCCCTTTCCGTGCAAAAGCTAGTGTCACCTGGCTCTCTTCCGGAGACAGTCCCAAAGCACTGAAAGCTCGTCCGGCGAGAGCCGGCATTAGATCCAGAATGGCCATTTTCTGATAAAGTCCGATCAACCTCAAAGTCTTATTCTTGGCCCAAACTCCAATAGGCACTTTTTTCACCACCACATGAATATTTCGGAATCCTGCATCGTGGAGTAAAGGCTCTAGTCGTTTCGGTAGAGTGACATCCATCCCGAATTTACCGAACGCTTGGCCGGCCAAGTCGTACATATATTTCACCGGATCGTCGTCCGGCATTGTATTGTCATCGCATAGAGGCTCGGCGCAGAGCTCTTGCATTTCGATCCATCCGCCTGGCCTTAAGCTTCTGCGGTATATCGCATTAGGCAGTGTGCTGCAATCTTGGGGCAGGGGCAGTCCTTACTTGAATGCGTGCTCCAAGACAGTGGGGACATCTCGTAGTATTATAATCATAAATCGCAGGTGAACCAAATCGCAATCTTCGGTCAACCAATCCTTTTCGCAATCGTCAATCAAAAAGTCAACGTTTGGTGGTACCCAAGTAGGTTGTATAGGCGTAAGGTCTATTCCACGGACACGCGCGCTCGGATATCGATCGCCAGCTAATTCGTTTCAACATTGAATTCATCATAATTGGTATACCATTTGTTTTGCAAAAGTAGAACAATTATGAAGTGATATTTAACACGAGAAAAAGGGGTGCGCTCACCATCTATTGCCCAAATACCTTTGATGACATGGTTCAGGACATTTAGTCGTTGTGTTCCATATTGACTCAACCCAGGTAGTCCTAGCTCACCTGTGCCTGTTCCAATATCCAAAATACTCTGCGGATGGTCGCCAATCGGTGCATAAAATAGCTCTCCATCTGTAAGCTCCAGCATCATCGCATGTTTCATATCTTCCCTGTCTTGTTCGCTATCGTCGTTCGGAATTGGGTATCGTCCATTCTTGAAACACTGGTATCGCCGACCGTTTTCATAGGTATGCGCATATATACTCGATGTCGCACTCGCAGATCCCGTCGATCTCGCATCTACACCATCTGTTGTTTCGAATTCGTCTTCTTCTTCATCACGTCCGCTGGCCGGTTCTATCGGTACGCTCGTTTCAACCGACGAAGCCGCCGTCAAACTAAGCTGTTCATCCGTCGACTTTGGTCTCGTTCTTCTCTCGGCGCCACTCATGTTTGAGGATCGTATTTGCTTTTTTTTGTAATTAAATGACAGCTTCAATCCGAATGCAGGTTTTCTCATTTCGCCCTGCAATAGCAGTGGTGAAGAAACATGGATGTTCTGCAACCAAACGTCTTGACGGATTAATTAAAAGCTGGCCCCGGTCGGGCCTGTTGATTCATTGCTTGCTTCGCAACGGGCCTAAATGTGATTCAGCAGATTCGGCCGCATGGGGGCTTACAAGTCTATTGGTTAAAGATATGCGCATTGACAGTACAGTAGGTAGGTAGTTCAATAGGTGGCTTGGTCTTGTGCCTCTCCATTATTGACTGTGCAGAATTGTAAAAGTTGGATTTCTGCTGGATAACGATATTGCGACCAAGCCCTTTTGGTTCTGGAAATTGATAGAATAGAACTTATAGTCATGGATGTCATGCTTGTCGGCTAAATCTACCGCTACTACTGGCTGGAGCTCCTGATGGGAGACGTGGCCTGAATATTTCCTCGCAAGTGACTCCGAACAACATACAAAACCGCTCAATTCTCAAGATAATGTCGAGAACAAATTTCCGCCACCATCTAGATCGAATTCTATGGAGAAACTGGAATGAAAAGACTTAGGCCGACCGACCATGGCCATGAGTAGCCATCAGCATTTTGCTAACAGTCTCAATATTCATCGAGTACTCGGCTTCCTGCAAAGACTGCTTGACTGCTTTGCCAGTTCGTTCCATCATTTCCGCGTCAAAGGCAGACATTATTTCCTGCCTGTCGTTGGTGTCTAGCGAATTTCTGATTTTTACAAGAGCGTCAACATAATTCTTGACATCCGTGATCGCATGTTGATATCCTTGACCGCGGTCTAATGTGTCCATATTCGTCAGTATATGACTAGAGCGATTTCTGGAAACCAAACAAGAAACAGACTGGCAATATTGGTCAAACTTACAAGGTAACATAGGGTGAGCCGCATCTCCGACAAGGGTCACTCTTCCAGCATGGTTATCAAATGGTACCGGGACCCAGGACTTCATTTCATCGACATAGCATGCACTGTCTGAAGGTGTCCAGTCAACCAACGACTGAAATGGTTCGCATAGGTTCTTGGTAGTATCCTTGATATACTCCACCATGCTTTTCTCTTTAGGCAGTTCCGCGGAGGTCCCATGCCAGATCTTAGTCCAGAACGTCGTCCACGTGGACATGTCATCCTTGTCTTCTACATGTAGAACTGGAAGGTAAATACAAATTGTCAGTACCATGAAAAGACAAAAGGAGATATCGCTCCTTTGTCGTGAGGAATACTTGGAAGATAGACATACCTCCACACCCCGCTACGGACTCCATTCCCAATGTGATCGCAGCCACGGGGTGGGCTTTCACCACAGCCGCAACTTTGTCTGCATCGCGATAATTGGTGACACCTGTAGCAAACATGAAGCCAGCAAGTTGAACACGAGCCGCCTCAGGGCCGAGGAGTAATTCGCGTATTTTTGATGAAGCTCCATCAGCAGCAAGGACGAAGTCGGCAGCGGCGGTATCCCCATCATCGAAAATAAGCTGAACTGGGCTCTCGTATTCCGTGATATTACCGGTATCGTCGGAAGGAAACTCGATCTGTACGACTTTTTTGCTCCACTTGACGTCAATTCCTTGGTTCAGAACTTTTCGCAAACGCTGTCGGGAAATGCGTCGAGATCCTGGCAGTGGGCTTTTGAACAGAAGCTCGCCTGTGTTGCCGTTGTAACAGGGAAGGCATTCCACGTCAGCGTTGAAATCCAAATATGGGTTGCATATAGCCTTTGGCAATTCGTTCTTGACGTCGTCATCCAACAATTCCGTGAGGATTGGCAGGGCCCAGTGAAGCAGAATAGTCCAATCGCGTGGGCGAGAATCAATGCTGGATTCACCTTCAAAGACTGTAACTTGAAAGCCGTTCTATATGCATGATCGTACATGCCTGTGTTACCAATCGAGAATGTTTGTGACAATGTATTTAGAAATAAACTGGAGGTACCTTTTTCAGTCCCTGAGCAGCCAATAGCCCAGTGAGTCCGGCGCCAATGATGGCGACTTTTGGCGCTTTGGCGGTTGTCTCTGCTTGGTCACCCATTCTTTGGTTTGCTGGTTGAGCTTCCTATTTGGGGAACGCGAATGTGTCGATTAGAAAGCGCATATGCCAGTCATTAGCTTTGAAACATGAAGGAGCACCTCAGAAATTAACAAATTAACACTAAATAGACAACTTTGCACAGGAGCAATCCCTGCAAGGTAATTTCCTAGTTGAACTTGTCGCGCACTCCCCCGCTACCCCGCCTATATTAATCAATATCAGACGAAATTCAGTCAATTGATTCAGCGGCGGATATGTACTTGCTGTTTATAGCAAAGTTTAGGCAAGAAGAAATGGGCAAAAAGGGACTATCAGCGTGTCTAGGAATGTATTATGGCCATATGTAGACGCTCCATATTCTTTATTTCCAGTAGAGACTTGCCAACGATATTCGCCAAATCCAAACGCCCACAAACAACCAACAGCGCCCAGCAAGCCAAACGATCAACCGCGTCGGGCGTAAATAAATACTGAAGTTGCACAATAAGAACAATGAAAGGCGCTATATATACACAAAGTGATATTTTCACTGGGCAAGTCTTACGCCCGACCACAGTCATAGTATCAAAGGCCGCAGGTGTATCAATTCCAGTCAACTGCATGCCTCAGAAAGACCCAGGACACGGCTTTTGACAACTCTTCCATCCTTGATGATGGCCATTAGGTTCTGGTCTGTTCGACGGAAATTGTCTCTGTCTTCTAGGGAGACCTATTCCCCCCAGACATCAATTGATGTATGTGAAGATTACACACGGTGCCCAGGTGAAGGCGACGGATAATGAAAGACAACATTTTCTGATGACCTGTTTTGAGTACCTAGGTAGAGGAATAGTCTTGTCACCAACTGCAATCTTGTTACTTCTCCCGAGTACCTTCCAAGGTTGGCAAAAAAAAAACAGCACTCGTTTGATCCATGTCCCACGGTTGCTGTTTGCCCAGGTGGACATCTGGAGGATTGTTCCAAGTTATCAGAATGGTTATATATCTCTGGACAAGACGCCTAAAACGGCGTCACGTAACGGCCCGTTTCCTACATGTACAACAGTCAGCAATTGTCACAAAGCACACAAACTAGAATTATCCCCAGACTCCTATAGATATCGATAATATGAACCGTTCTGACTCTTTAAACCAAAACTGGACGAAGGTTGAAGGGCCGCTTGAGATGCCGGTGACCCGCCGATAAGAGGATAGAACGCCGGGTTTGACCATCTAAAGACATCACCGGAGTTAACACACAAGCTAAACCTTGGAACCATTGTTTGGACCAGTTGACAAGAAACATATGTAGCTTTCCCGGACGCACTAGATGAGTTCTGAATCTAGCATATGGGTGATTCATCGAATGGTCAAATCAAGGCAGTAGCATCAAATCATGAAATCTACGGTGTTCAAATCCCATGCAGCAGTAGGAGGCCGACGCGGGGATTGAGAGACTGGGTTCATGGAGACCCATCCATATACGAGCTTAGAATTAGATAGAAAATACGAGGTGAGTTTAAGATAGCATCCAAAGGAGAGAAATGGTATTTGGTATTTGTGCTTTCAAGACAGTTGCTTGTCAAAAGAACCACCTCTTTCTGCTCAGCCGCTCTTCCTAGACTCCAAGCACGACGAATCGTGACCGGAAATAAAGTGCTACCATAATGGCAGACAAAGACGACGAATCCTTTCAAGTATTTGATTTAAGGGTTGAGGTTGTCTGCCCTCCTGGAAATCGCATACTATGTGGCGCCAAACAGGGCGATTACTTCAATTTGCATGGCGAGATGCTCTACCTACCGCCCAACCAAGGGATAAACATTTACAGCCTGGGTAGGCGCTCCTGATCTCCCCCCCAATAGACAAAACCACTGCCCGTAAATGTGGATGGCTAATGATTTGGATTTTGCATTGAAAGCATCCGTACTGCCACTTCTCGCGGCCACACAACGCGTTACCGATCAAAACGACTGGATGACGACGGACTCGTTGATTGCCTGTCCTGATCTGAATTGCCCATCACAGCTAAAAATAGTCAGAGAAGGACTTAGGACATTCAATCATGCGGATACAACAGTGGCCCCACTTGAAAAATGAGGTTTCTGAAAAGCATGGAGAAGTAGTTGCATGACAGAGGATTATTCAAGAAAAGAAAACACCGTCTTGTATACAGAACCCTGCACTGTTAAAGATCCCAGTCCATGTTTCATCGTCCGTAAAGATTGGATTGTGATTCTCCTGATGCAAGACTTCCATTGGCGAAGTGTTTAATGGGCCATTATTTGTATGTGAACGGCGCTGGAGGCCATCGCTTTGTTGCTCGGTATCCTGGACCCCATGCGAAGAGCTAGCGTATTGATATGCATGCTGATGTGGCAGTGCCTCGTCTGACATTCTTTCCCTGGTTCTTACGGATGTAATATCTGCCACTGTTGCCGCTGGTTCTAGCGAGGGTTCACCACGACTGGGATGAAATTGGGCGTTGTTCAATGTTGAATTATCGTGGCCTGCGTGGCGCATGCACTCGTAATTTGTAATTATCTTAGCGAGGAATCTGGACTGCAGAAAGCAGCTAGAACCAGGTGGTGCCGATTGCTCTGAGAATACAGCAGCTGCAGTTCGCAAGGTGTCAATTATGATAGACTCAATTTCGGCCGTAATATACGTAGGTGCCGACATTAACAGCTGTTTAACTGATGTCAGATATGCGCGTCGAAGTAGTTCAAGCCATATACTGAATTACAAATCGTACCTTGATCAAGAAAGCCGCTGAATATGCCGTCATGACATGTATAGAGTCTTGTGCGAAATATAACCGTGATGAAAAATGACAAACCAGCTTCAACATTGCGATAGCGTTGGAGTAGCTTTCCCATAAGGGTGCTATATCGAAGGCAGTATTATCGTTGTTGGATCCTAGTATTTCTTGCAGAGGCAGAGAATATAATTGAAGTCGAAGATGGGTCCCATAAAAACGGATGAGAAATGGATGGCAGCTTTCAGACTCTATTCGATGCTATAGTTAGCAGGTTAAAAGGATTAGTTGTTGTGTACCGGGACGTTTCTTACCATCGCCACATGCTTGTATCCATTTGTCTTCCCATTCGTCAATGCGATTGCCAATTATAGTAAGAAATGATTTGATGTTTTCAAACGAGCTGACGTGACGACACGGACCGAGCAGCTTGAAGACCTCGGATGTCAAAAGGCGAAGTGTCACGAAAGCAGCTAGAAGCATATCATTTGCGGTGGCTGTCCGCTCCTTGCCCCAATGCTCAATGCTTTCAATGAATCCACTTCGCTCAATCATCCATGGTTTTCCGGTTTGCAGACTCAGACTGTCGATGTAAGGATTGTTAGCAAAAACTATAGAAAAGAGAATGGACTGCTCACCTGCGATCATAAACAAATAGTAGGAACCAGGTCCGTTCGATATTGCGTGCTTCCCGCAGTTCTAGCTCATCCATCCCGCTGCGGTCTCTTATTGCCTGGGGGTTGAATTTGTGCCATCCTAGATCCATACATATCCTAATAGCATAGCCTAAATTGACCCAAGATCGGGTATCTTCCGGTTCTTTCCAGTAGGTCAACATCAAAATGGCTTGTACGGTCTCAGTGGACTTGTATCCGACCCGAAAATTTTCGAGAAACAGGTCTTCTGCGTATTGGTAAAGACGGTTATAGAGGGATGGATTGAACATTTTTGACGAAACGGCGAGTATTGAGCCCAGTAGAAATGGCGATTTCTGCCGTACATACGAAAATGTGTGCAGGTCAGAATCCAGTTGACTTATGTATGGGTTGAGTATATCCATGAAGCTTCGATGAAATTTAACAGTAAGCAGATATGAATTATTGTTTATTAGCGGGCTGATAGGAGCAATCACCTTCTGAATAAATGCTCGGCGATAGATTGACTCACAAGGCCAATTTCGATGGCATCTTGTGTAGGCTGAACGAAAGGTCTTTCGGGCATGGCATTCTCGACTCGTTCGAGTTGGGTATCGAGAATTCTCCGCATTGAGAACTTTCCTCTCATTGCTTCGTGGTTCAGTAACTCTGATGGCTGGAGTCCGGATGTCTCTGCGGAGAATTGTGGCTTGCTGTATGTCTCAAATCTCGCAGGCTGAGTAACGTACTGCTCTGCCGTGCCGTTTCTAGGAGCCATTCCACTTTTCGGTGTTCCTTTATCATTATCTTCAAGATCACTTTTCCTCGTGATTCTAGTTGATTGTTAGTCCAGTATCAATCGCTACCGGCAGCTTACATACCTTGTGCCAGGCTTTCTGCCCCGGCGGTGCTCCAAGACGATACACTCAATTGACTTCTGAGCGCAGCGAGCACATCTAGTCTCGCCACTTTGAAGGCGACATTTCATCTTGACCCTGCGACATGCCAAACAGGCTTTCATCTGGATAGACCGGACGCGGGTTGGCACTGCGGGCAGCGCTTGCCAGCTCTCCTCCTGGGAGTCGTTTACAATGCTCTCTGTCATGCTGAAGCTCGGCAGTACAGTCGCATTAGCTGGCAGTGCCTATCAATTGGATAAACAAAATGAGTTATACCCTTATTCAGGGCTACTGCAGGCAATGGCATGAGGTTGTGGAAGGAACATTCAACACGGCAGTTCTCTTCGGTGAGAATGCCGATGACAGGATTATGTAAGCGGGTTACCGTACCTGTGTTTGTTCTGTTTGTTCTGCTTGTCTCGTCGTGGCCTCCTTCCCAATTCTCCAACCTCCGACCTCCTCCATCGTTAGGCTTCGTCTTCTTCAAACTGGCATCTTCTCCAGGTCTCATCCATCATTGTTTCTTATCTTTACTTGACCCACTAACGTTGCTCTCCACCGAGTCCACTCCTTAGGTACTCGGTAAGTTATCCGTCTGGGACCACACTCGCCGGCGTCTCAAATAGGCACATCCCACTCGAAAACGCCGATGAGACGCCGGTATGCTGATTATCGCCATCTATCAGAAGAGCTCTTCATCCAGCTCCTCTACCTCTATCGAAATTTCCTTATCGCATCATATCCTTCGTCTTGCTAGGTTAAACTAAACGGTCTAGAATTTAACGCAAAACGGTCATCGACTGCAAGACGTACTGCTAAACTTGGTTTCCTTAATTATCACTGGCGCTGTGCGGTACAAAATTGTCGCGAGTATTCTGGCATTCAAATATGGCTGTAGCAGAACCCCCAACTAAAGCCCAGGCGGCTCATGTCAATATGATGACCGATACCATCATCGCCAACTTACCTCCGGCCGCCCTACGATCCATCGTTCGAGCTGTACTTGTTTCATATCCGAGTTTTACAGCAGCTTTCGAAGAAGAAACTAGAAATTATCTGAAACTCACTACACCCACCGCAGAAAGCTCGATTATAACAAAGGGGAACCTTGTCAGAGATGACTTCAACCTTCTACAGTCGCGGATTCGCTGTATGCTTGGATGTGGCTTATGCTTTCAGAGTCTGCCTCTGTTGGCTAGAATCGTCGATGAATCCCAAAACATTGATGTCAACAGTGATCGAATCTATGATGACAGGAATTTGATCGCGTCTACGGATGGAGACATTGTCCAAACCGTTACCGCGGTACAAAAGACATTAGCGGTTTCAACCGGCGCTCGAGAGCTGTCGGATAACGAAATGGCTTTACTCGATACTCTTTACGAGTCCCTCACAACATCTCGGACATACTTTGATTCCTCTGAATGCGGTTTTCCATTTCAAAGAGGACTAGTTGCGATCTCCAGTCTACTAGGTCGTACGGTGCCTACGAGCGCCGCGAAATCTACCAAAGGCACAAAAACGGTCAATGATGCGTTACTTCTGGCCCCGCTGGAAGTCAAGGACATATTCCAACTAGGAGAAACTAAGCTGCCTCGCATCTTCTGTGGTTTATGGCAGCTTTCGAGTCCGGCCTGGGGATCTGCGCCTGCCACCAAGATCATGACAGGGTTCGCACGATATGTGCAAAGAGGCCTCAGAGCATTCGACATGGCTGACCACTATGGTGACGCCGAAATCATGTTCGTATGTCAACCTTCGTTTTCAATGCCATACTAGGTTGTAACACAATTCCTTGGGACTAATGTAACATTTTTAGGGTAGCTTCCGCTCCGTTTACCCCTACCATGACGCCCTTTTTGCAGCCACCAAATACTGCGTCTTCCATCAGATGATCGCCACCCGTGAAACAGTACAAGCCAATGTTACTGAAAGATGCCAGCGGTTGGGAGTGAACAAAGTGGATCTCTTACAGTTCCACTGGCAATTTGTAAGTCTTTATTTAGTCTGTTGATTAATTTGTATCGAAAATGCTTATTACGCACCGCAGTATGAAGACAGCCAATACTTGGACATCGCAAAATACTTACAGGAAGACAAAAGAGTCGGCATGTTGGGGCTCTGTAACTTCGACACGGAACATATGCAGCGAGTGATAGATAGCGGTGTCACCGTATATTCGAATCAAGTGCAGGTATTAATCACCCTTTGCTAGTCATCTTTGGTTTTTTGCGTGAAACGGAATAACATACTTACTCTCATACAGTTCTCTTTAATTGATTCTCGACCCGTGGTTAAAATGGGTCAAGCATGCATCAATCATAATGTCAAATTATTGACTTATGGCACATTGGTACGCAAATTACCGCCTTCAATCCGGGCTATTCCAAGAAGTCCACATCCTGATATCAAATAGTGCGGTGGCTTCCTAGCAGAAAAATGGCTCGAAAAACCTGAGCCGGACCTCTATGGTACTGAAATCACTCCTAGTCAAAGAAAGGTCAGTTTGTTCTTGACAAGCCACAATACTCATTTAATAGCATAGCGCTGACTACTATTTGTCAAGTACTACACGATGATCCGAAGCTGGGGTGGTTGGGAGTTGTTCCAGAATTTGCTTCATATTTTGAAGTTGATTGGCACGAAGCATAATGTCTCAATCTCTAATGTCGCGACACGATGGGTGCTGGACTTTCCTTACGTGGGAGCAGTTATAGTCGGTTCACGAATAGGTATCAGTGAGCATGTTGATGAGAACATGGCTGCTTTTGGCTGGTCGCTTGACAGTCAGGATCAAGAGGCTATTGAAAACGTGTTGAGAAAGAGTCGGAGATCAGAAATGTTCCAGTCAATGGGAGACTGCGGTGGGGAGTATCGATAGGGCTAGCGAAAATCCTTGTATCAGTTTGCCTAACCCTTTCTCTGATGGGAACATCTACCGACCATACTGTCGTTGGTTGGTCTCCGATAAAGTATCGTCAATGCAAATTTGGACCCGAGCGGACCAGTGAGTAGGACTGGATAAGGTTATGTTTTACATACTCTAAACATGTACAATTTAGATTATGTGTTTGGGAATGGGTCACATATAGATGCGAGATTATTAGAAGCATATAATGTATCATAAAAACAACAATTTAGCTCTCAAAGGTAGTGCTAGGACTTGTATATACAACGTATACTAATATATACCAGACTGTAACCTTGGGAATGAGGTGAGTGGCCACATTAAACACTAGCTCTCTTAGGTAATTTGAACTTCCAGGAAAAGTTTCTTGTTACAATATGCAGTACACTATAAGCTGGCTTCAAATGCCATGGTATAAATACTCATGTCCTTCCTGAAACCACCTAGTCGTCTAGGTCGCCATTCTAGCAACAGTTCTGCGCGCGCTGAGGTTCCATTGAAAGTAGCACTCATAGCTTTCGAGAACGAGTCCCCTCCGTGACCAACCAATTGAATAGTTCCAGCGTATCCCGAACACAGAGCCAGTGCATCAAAAATATCACGCATGCTCTCTTGACTCGTGACAAGGTCAAATACCGGATATATTCTCACTCCGGCTATCATTGGCAATTTCTCAACAGCTTTTTGAAATGCTGTAGCAACATCATCGACGTGAATCAGGCCAGGTCTCGAGTTTTCCACAAGAGGAATCTCAATGGGGCTGAGAGTCTTGTTTCTTGCCGCTTGAATGACAGGCATGAAATATGGTGCCCAGATTGTCGACTCGCGCCCATATATCAAGGCAGGTCGAATTATCATGACATCTAGGATGTCACTGGAAGCAAGAACTTCCTTCTCGAGCGCGACTCGCCAAGCTGGGAGCTCTTCAGGGAGTGTTTGCGAGTCTGGACCTACCAAATCAAGATCCGTCACGGGTCTCTCGGATGATCCATGGACCCAAGTCCCGGAGCAGTAGATGTAACCCAGCTTCGGTCCGTTAACAATCCCTTGTCCACGCCATGACTCAATGCGTTCCTCCCCCAGTCGCTTCACGTCTCTTAGAAATGCATGTGATCCCTGGCCAGCTTCCGACACATCAATAACAATGTCTATGAATCCCGAACGGATCGTTGAAAGATAGGACTCAGGGTTATTGGCAGGATCGGAGCATAGGACTGGTATTATTTCTTCTCTCTGAAGCAGCAGGGCTTTTGCTTGAGTCCTTGCTATGCCGTAAATACAATGCTGACCACTTTGGACAAGCAGACAAGCAATTCGCCTTCCCACGTATCCCGTGGCGCCGAATATCAACACTCTTGGCATAGTGTTTCAAGGATCGCGTAGACGAGTCGTTTCTTACCAAATATTCCTCAAAGATTATCTTTTAAACCTGCAATTAAGACTTGATTTGCAGGTTTGTATATCGTTTTAAGATATTCGATAAAGTCAGGTTTCAGCGGCAAGACTCGACGCTCTATTTATTGCCCTGCAGGTATTGTAGCTAATGTCCGATTGGGCAGATACACCCAAGTGCAAACTATATGCACGTGAAAGTTTCATCGTCGTATTCGGCTCGGCACTTGCCAGGCGTGGAAAACACTCACGTAAATGGGTTGACGCAGCCGTGGATGGATAGTGGATTTAACGACGATATTCTATCATTAGGTCGTCCATACAAAAATCGGATCACGATAAGAGATATGTTAAGTATCCCCAGAGACCGCAGTCAGGAATAAATGATAGGTAGTGATATTTCTTTCAATAATTGTATACTCTTGCGGTCTTTTAAAGCTACATCTGTATTTACTAGTTCCCATCAAGGGATTATTCGCGGTCAAAAGGCCGGTAAATAGGCATGGATGACATGCTCCTCGCGCAGTTACATTGTAATCAAGAACCTTTAGTACGTAACCCCGGAGGTAGAGGCATCGTCACGAGAACGTCCAATTCCTTTCCTCTGTTACCCTAGCTGTTGGATTTTGATTCTTGTCGTTGTCTTCAATCAAAATGGTCTTCAACAGTTGTTTGGCAACGCCTGCGCTGGTAGTCAGCGCGCTATTTAAGATAGCATTGGGCATTACTTTGACAGTGTCAACAGCTGGTGGCAATGCATCAAGCCCATTACTGTATGGGACAATGTTGGAGGTGGGTGCACTCGATCCAATATCCAAAATAAAAACAATTTTCTTTTAACACTAATATGATAGGACATTAACAATTCAGGAGATGGTGGTATTCACACTGCTCAAAAACAATGGATTTCAGGGAGCTAACCCTGGATTGACCGCGTATGCTGTTGTCAGTAGTGTGAATATTTCATAAGATACATTAAATCCACTATGGCAATTACATCTTCACTTAAAGTGTCTATACCATCTGGAACTACAGGATACGTTGGGCCCGCGAACACAGGGTACAAGGGCGTCCTAGTGTTGAAGACAACATATGGTAACTACTTCTGGATAAAAGGGATATACTCCAGCACCATCACTCTGCAACTTGTTGGATTGGAGAGTGAAATCATCTATGCTTCACACAATATCACAGTAAACAGTAACTCCACGGTATTCAGTTACTGTGAGACTTCCTTTATATCGACCGAATCTCCAGATGGCAACAATGAGTGACAATTGCTTTTTGACGCTTCCCAGGTAACAGGCAGCTCACTGAACATTGGGCCTGGTGCAGTTGTCTCCACCAACCTATTACGACCGAGTATGTCAAATAACACAATTCTCTTTGCAATAGTCGACGATACTAGCAATAGCGGAAATAGGTATAATGGAATTCGAGATGACGTAGCCAGCTTCCTTGCAGAGATTGAGCCATCTTTCCTTCGCTTCCCAGGAGGTAACAACCTGTAAGATAGTCCATGCAAAATACGGAGAATACATCTGGCGAGGACAGTGTCACATATAGGGAGGGAGCTTCACTCTGTGATCGCTGGAAATGGAATGAAACAATTGGTCTTGTGGTCGATCTTCCCGGACGAGAAGGTCAGTAATGGCTACTATTACCTATTATTGGATACTCCTAACGTATTCTGGGCTTACCCAAATACTAACGCATCGGGGTTGGATGAGTATCGCTATTGGTGTGAGGATATGGGTATGACACCAATTTTAGCTGTTTGGTCGGGGCCTCTCTCTTACATTTGGTGGAGGAATTATATCCTGGTCGGCTCTTGATCCGTATGTTGACGATATTTTGAACGAGCTCGAGGTAAGTACTTGATCTGATTTCTTATTGTGGAACTCAACAGACTCCGCAGTTGTCAAAAATCTCACAGTTCTGCAATATCTCCTAGGTGACACAAGTACTACCTATGGCGCTCTACGTGCCCAGAATGGCCTGGCCGTGTTAATCCATGACCAGTGAGATATATTGAAGTGGGCAACGAAGACAACATTTCCGGAGGCTGTAGTACCTATGCACCTCGATTCACCCAGCTATATAACGCAATTCACGATCAGTATCCTGAGATAATAGTGATCGCCTCCACCACGAGCTCGAGCTGTCTGCCCTCAACCTTTGAACACTACCTAGGTACCTTCAGGTGTTCGGACAGACATTTACCACTGTGAACCACCCAATACATTTGCCTCATTGTTCAATGAGTGGGACAACTGGTCTAGAGACCATCCCATCTTTGTTGGAGAATACGCGAGTACAACTGGAAATGACGGTAGCACGACATATTGGTCGAATATGCAAGGTAGTTGCAGAGAGGCCCTATATATAATCGGCTTCGAACGCAACAGGGGTATTGTAAAGATGGCTAGTTTTGCTCCTCTTCTCGAGCACTTTGATTTGGCTGAGTGGTCAGTAAGTATTTCTACTTCTTACAGCTCCAGTATACTGGCTAGTACCAGTCGGAGAATCGATTTATTAGGTTAAGCTGGCAATTTACGGTTTGTCTGGAGAGTCAGTTGCAATTGAAATTAAAGGAACAACTGATGGTACCCTGCAGCTACTGTCCGGAGCTGAGCTCGATAGTAACTACCCACATAACGTAACCATCACCCCGCAGACGAGTGAGGTGTCGGGCAGTGGAAGCTTTAATGTGACACTACCTGCCTGGGCAGTTGCCGTGCTGTCTGTATTATGGATAGGGTTTGAGACCCCTTTCATTATTCATAATAGGATTCATTGCGAAGTCCTTCTGTCCCTGTCAACGGCAGGCACAGTAATTCTGATAGGGAGATGTGCACAGCTTCTACCACGAATGCTAGTATGCAATGGTTTGCTATCTACACGATACTAACCAACCTTGAATATGCGTGTAAATATTTCTACAGACGACAGGTATACACAAGAGATAGAGTAAGCCGTCTCTCCAAGCGAGTATGATCCTTTGTTAGGGTTGCGTAGTGTTAGGGTCATGTATCTTTTTATCACGCTAAACCGTTATCTCCGAGCAGCCAGCCAGCCAATCGGAAGCGGCAAGAATGTTTGGGGGCGGCGAGTCAATCTTTCCAGCCTCAACGACTTCGCTGACTCTGACTCTTGACAATCAAAGCGGTGCATCGATGTTCTAACGGTATATGGAGTTCTCAGGTCCGGTAAGACAAGATGCCGTTTGAATTCATCGACAATAATGCGCGCATGGATCGCAAGACCCGAAAGCGCATTCGCAGTCTTGTCGCCACAGGTAAGAATGCCGGCAAAACTGTCGTGCGTCCATCCAGGATCAAAGCATTCAAGGAGCAGTTCAAATATCCTACTGCGTTCTCCAGTGTGCCAGGAACAGTGGAGTTGAGGCAGCCAGATTTCTCCTCTTCATCGCCAGATGACACGGCGTCGAGTCCTGGAATTGAACGACCAATCGATGATTTATTCTTTACCTTCACTTCGAATCAACTGAATCCGGCTTCTAGATTTCTTGCTAAGAGAGGTAACAAAACAACCCTTATCGTAAGGATTCTCTTTTGTCTAATCATGAATTTTGTTAGCCATATCCTTTTTGGTGGCTCCGCGTCATCCATCCGAGCTGAATGAGGCTTTTGAAAATAGTCTCACTGCTGGCCCGGCGCTAGCTAAAATGATGTTTGTAGATGAAACATGTAAGCTACCACCAAGCTTGAGAGTTAACGTAATGCTGTGATGGGCGTATTCTCTAATTTTTCCAACGCAATACAGTCTTTCATTGCGCCATTGCCTTAAGCACAACAGCAATCGACAGTCTTTCTGAACGGTCAAGCCCTTCCAGAGATGCGATCCATCACTTGTGTCAAACTCTTCGCTTGGTGAATAAGAAATTGTCCGAGAACAAGCTTGCTTCCATGTCTACGATCGCCACAGTTTTGATGCTAGCTCAATACGAGCGACATCAAAGCGAACAATATCAAGGCCTTGTACATCTGAATGGTCTACAGAGGCTGATAAGCGTGCGAGGTGGTGTGTTGCAGCTACAGAAGGAGATGCCAATATTGATGCAAAAGGCGTTTAGGTAAGTGTGTCATTCCATAACAAGGCCAACACAGATATTAACCAGCACTTTATAGGGTTGACCTTGATTTTGCACTCTATATGGGCACTGCAACAACTTTCAACGTCAGTCATGTGCTTGCAGGTCGCATGGTCATATTCGGCACGACGATCGACCCCATTGAGCATCTGCGATTAAATGTTATCCCATTACCGGGACTATCCAAAAATCTGGGTACGGATCTTCACAATGCTCTACTTGAAGCAACAGCCCTCGCGGCCCAGCTCAATGATGCAGCTGCCTCGAACACGTCCAAAGTCAATCTGTACACCTTCAACGCCAATATAATTCTTCTCGGATACCGAGTAGTTGCTATAAGCTCTCTTAGCCAGTCATATCAACTCAGCAGAATTGAAAATGCAATTCATCTGGGTCTCGCCATATTTGTGACAACCTTCATGAACGGGCTGGACAGGAAGATACCAAATATGCCATTCATGTCCGAACTACTTCGAGCGCTAGTCAAATATGGCTTTCAAGACGATCACTCGGTTTTATTGTGGCTACTGTTTCTTGGAAATGCTACGGTTCTTGATCCCCATGACCATGATTGGCTTGTGCCAATGGTAGCGACAACAGCTTTGGTGTTAGGTCTGCACAGTTGGGGTGACGTCTTGAAGCGACTTGTGCGACTCCCATGGATCAATGCGCTGTATGATAAATCAGGCCAAAGTCTTTGGCTACAAGCCTCGACGTATTATGCTCCTCCGTTGACGGAAAGTCCTTGGTTATCTCCTGACTCTTTTATGGGGTGACTACTCTTGGGACCAGAGCTAATCTCATTGTTTGATACAAAAAAGTGGCAAAATCATCTATTAACTTTCGATATCGATATTATGCTGAAGTCAGGAAAATCTATCTGTCACATAGCAAGGCATATGGACTAATGGAGCCGACTCGCTTCATAGGATGCTGTTTACCGATCCAGGCGAGACCACCTCCAACTCCTTGGCGAGGCTATTCCAGACCAATTCCTGGTCCTTCTTTCCCTCTTCATCTGTTATCCATGATGGCAACTTGTAACTACACATTGAATACAGTCAGCAAGGGACTCCGGTGAGGTTATAAGGTCTTCAAAACTCACTCGGCAACCTCGCAATCACTCAGGTAGCTTCCGTGGCTATCCTTTCCCCCAACAGCGCCATGTAGAAGAGTACGGCTACCGACTTCCGCAGTCCGACCGAACTTTGCATGCATGTCGGCTAGTTGTTTTTGAAACTCGGGTGGTGCATTTCGAGAGAGTTCAGTCTTGCAGAGACCAGGGTTGACAAGATTCAGGACCACTCCGGTCTCAGAGACAGGAAGGAGCTTGGCAAGCTCGCGAACAACGAAAATTTCAACCAGCTTGCTGAGTGGGTAACTTAACGATGATCGATTAGCAAGTTTTCCTCCGCAAGACATGCCATGCGACATTTTTCCAGATTGCCGAATACTTACGATACCAATCCAATACTAGGATCATCGGCCTTCACCAGCGGATCATCTCTGATCTCAGACCATTTGTCACGTAAATCAAAGGCTGCACCGCTACTCACGATAGCTATGTGGGGAGTGGTGCCGAAACGCTTCGCATTCTCTTTCAACTTGGGCTGAAGGAGCAACGCCAACAGGATTGTACTATACACGTTGACAGCCATGCACAAGTTATGTCCCTCCGCCTTACCCTGGCCCGTAGCCACTGCCGCATTTTCAATAACTGCATCGATGCGATCCAATTCTGCGATAGCTTTTTTTGCAAAAGCTTTTACTGAATCATAGCTGGAGAGGTCGAGAGCCCATACTTCAGCAGTGCCCGTTATTCCAGTATCCTGGATAATTCGATTCTTGGCCGCCTCACCTGCCGGTACATTACGGACACCAAGGATGACCTTCGCAGCGCCGACCGCTACAAGGTGCTTAGCTGCCTCCAGACCAAGGCCAGTGTTTGCGCCGGTGACTATATAAGTACCGCCGGAGCATTTCTCGGCGCTGATGGGGAGAGGGAGCTCAAGAAGCTGATTGGCAATTTCGGCGGACATTGTTGTTTTGTGGTACTAAGTTCGCAAGTTGGAAAGTTATAGAGTGATTCGGAGGAGTGGAAGTGTATGTATAATAAATGTGTTGTCTTCGTAATGATTATTCTCAAATGTGTCTGATCCAACACCTAGACTCAAAGGTGTCGACCAATATTTATACTTGACCATCGTTCTATCATCCTCGCTGCGGGGTGCATCATAGCGGAGATAAGCATGACCGGGTTCTGGCGCATAACAAAGTCCGAAGTTGAAGCCATTCGGAATCATCTCAACCCGCTGATGGCATCGTAGGATACTTGGCCAATCAAAAGAAATGCTGACGAGATGGTCCCGAAAAGCCTGGCCAGTCCACTAATCAGAGGATAATCTGTAAATAGTCTAGCGCCTTCGATTTTACAGGGTTTTGCGGCTTTTGCAGTCTTTCGGCTTGGGGTTATTATTTAGGGTTGGCTAGATTGCTCTAGTGCTGCAAATGTCGATTATTTCTAATCCTTCCTTCCTCTGTAGTCAAACCATTAACTATAATCTTGCTGGAAATAACTTCTTACACTGCCTTGTTATGTCTGTCCCTATTTCGCTCAATGTATACATCTCCATCCATGAACGTTTTACACGGATAAATGCTCAATAAATACCACGACAACTTTGCAATAGTTCATGATTTTAAAGAATGCTCTCCTGCTTCCATTGTGGCCACTAATTGAACAATCTATGTCAGCTATCGGACTTGCTGCTTCGGGAACATCTTGATTAGATACATACGTTTAAAGGGTCGTTAGGGTCGTCTGAAGGCTCTGGGACGAGCATTACATGTGCAAAACGCCCGTGACCGTGCTTCAATTCTTAAAGGGGCACAACGGAGAAGTCGGAGGGAATGCCACATGAACAAGTGGCCAGTAAAGATTGTCCCGATGTGAATTCGGGGTTCCAGTTACCCGTCCCAGGCACGGCGTCCAACTTGTTGCATTCAAGTAGGTATTCCAAAAGGCATTGTGACAGCTGCTCTTTGTCAAGATTTGGTATGTGGAGAAGAAGAAAATGATGCGCTGTACAACGAGACAAGGTCAAGATCGGACATATGGGGTGTTTTATACGTAATCCTTCCCCACACTTTCCCTCGCAAATAAAATAGGTATGATTATTGTACCTTGAAATTTCCAAGTTCCAATGGCAGCGGCGGGACAAGTTTTAATTCTGCAGAGCTTCTGCAAAGGGTGCAGACCCGAAGACTCGGATATAAATTGTTTTCAGAATCTGAGTGGGACGTGTAATGTATTGTCATGTGTACCTATCCATTTTGGAATCAGATATCTAGCATGGCAGATCGCCATGAAGGTTAGGTAGTCCGTGGTAATCCCCATTACCTAGCAATAATAGCCCGAAACTTCCGGCGGGACCTTGAACATGTACGAAGGCCACCAGGCGTTCTTGAAGTACTCTTAAATATCCACTTAAAAAGGTTTTCGGGCATATATTACTGCTCTCATAGATGCTCTCCTGCTAGCACTAGTAAATCACCGCGTTGTTGCCTTTCCAGTTTTCAGAACATATACCAGCTTCAAACCCAGGTTTTAATAATACAACATCAAGATCCATTTATCCTATAGTACCCCCTACTCCTCTTACGTATACTGCCCTTTCGAATTATCACAACAAAACCATCGTGTTTCTCAAGACATAATGGATGGTCTTACTTTTGATGAGCATGGCGAGCCGAGACTGAAGCGCTCTTACAATCTCAGATTCGTTGGCGATTGGGGTGGCGCAAACTTTCACCGTATCTGTGCCTGGCTCACCCAAGAATTCTGTGATCGTGCGGGTCCAGGAAGACGGACGTCAATCCTAAGTTTTCGCGATGGAGGCATGGAAGGCCTCACACAGGTACATGAGGGTGCTGTTGACCTAGCCATCGGAACGTCCGCGTCACTCATGAGCAAGGCATTGACGGGCGAGGCTCCCTTTAAATACGAGATGCCCAACCTACGTGCGATTGGCAGGCTACCGCAGAACGACCGGATGGTGTTGGCAGTAGACCCAAAGTACGACAGTAAGAGTATCGAAGACCTTCGAAACGTCAAGCCCGCAATTCGGCTCGCAACTTCTACTGATGACGGAACAAATTTCATTGGCCACGTGGCAACCAAATTTCTGAATGCCCATGGCATATCAAAGGAAACTATACAGTCGTGGGGTGGAAGAGTTTTGACTCCCCATCGACCTGAGCAATGCGCTGCCTTGGTTGAGTCTGGAGAAGCCGATGGCCTATTGCAAGAAGCGATCATGACCCCCTGGTGGCAGGGGCTTGCCGAATCGAACAAATTACTTCCCTTACCAGCTGAAGCCTTTGCTCTGGACAGATTACAGAAGTCGTTGGGATTGGGTACAAACGAATTGCCCGCCGGTTATTGGAAGAATATCCAGCACAGCTTGCCAGCCTTGGACTTTGCGGACTTTGTGTTAATTGTCCGCGATGATATGCCTAAGGAAGTCGCCTTTCTTCTGACTTGGTGTCTGGTAGAGACCAGACACCTGCTGGAAGGCCAGTATAAGCATCTTGCGCCTGAGCGAAGCCCCCTGGCATATCCTCTTGATCCAAAGAGGATGGCCCAGACAACAATACCACTTCACGACGGCGCGCACGAGTACTACTCAAAGGCTGATACTTTCACTCAGTACCAACCTCTACTTAAGTCACCGTTTTAGAATTTTAATGTACCCACAATCCACTCATGTTAATAATGCATAATACCTATGTAGAGGAGGGAGACAAGGCGCTGATCGGACTATTACTCGAGATTATATCGTGGGGATGTCCTATGTATTGCAGAAATACGCAATGGTTATCAGACAGATTTTTTTTTCATCTGTACGAACTACCCTCCAGCAACACCAGCTCTACATCCCCAGGACACATGAAATATAAACGTATTACTGTTGATTATTAAATTTTTGCGAGGTTTCGAATGTAGCACTTTTCGGATGTGGCACTACAGCCAAATACAAGCCATATAGGATTATACGAGATCACAGAAACATACATTATTGATCCACATATTGTTGATTCCTCATTATAACCGCAACGTACAATCTAACAGGTCTTGCAGGTTTAACCAAAGCCACCAGTGGGCGTACGAGACTCTGGGTTTTGCGGCCTTTGCAACTTCCATAAGAGATTCTTCCAATCAGCCTAGCATTGCCCCAGGATCTTGCCTATCGTATGTTGCGACTCCGCAAAATATTTGCAAACCGATATAGAAAATGGAATTTATGGATACCAACGCTACAACGCGTCCCTTTGGCAGACAATCATACCAGGGTGCCATATCCTTCATCACCATGAGTAAGTTTCCGTGAATCTTGCGGCGTTGCCAACGACTCACGAAGCCTTCGGCGTGCTGGATGCCTACGGTCATGTAAGTGTTCGACATCAAGAAAAGAAAGACACATTTTTGATGCCCCGAACATGGCTCCGGCACTTCTATCATGGAGAGCGGACATTGTTGAGTACCGGGTAGAGGATGCTTCCCCGGTCGACCCTAGCAGTCCAGAGGGCTACGTCAAGCGATTCATACACGATGAAATATACAAAAGATACCCGACAGTCAACAGCGCCATCCACAGTTACGCTGCTGCCATTTTTCCCTTCAGTGTTACAGGCATGTTCCCTACCTTTACTCACATAGTGTTTGCGTGTTTGCGTCGGTCTCCTATGGTATCTCACTTTTTCCAGTTGATCTGCGGCCGTGTATGCACATACCAAGATTTCTAGGTATATTTCCCACACGGCCGGAGCCTAGTGCGGGGACATCATCGAAAAATTTCATATTGAACCTAGGAAAATACGTTCCCAAGTTTGATATTGCCAAATTCTATTCAGAAGAGGATGTCCGGAAGCTTCTGATAAGGAACCAACGACTAGGCAAACATGTATCCTCTTGCTTTTCCCAAGAAACGAATGATTCTTATCACTCGGTTATATTAATGCGAGGCCATGGTTTTACTGTGGTTGGTGAAAGCGTCGCAGAGGGTCTTCAGAGCTATTTATACGGTAGAGAATCCTCGGATTCAAACCGCATCGCTGACTCTTCAACTTACTGCGAGTACTTGAAGGATTGTACTACTTGGACGACTCTGAGATATATGCTACGACTCAGATGACACAGTGGTCGGTCATGCGGCCGTGGAATCTGTGGGTGCGCGAGGTGGAAGCAAATCGACTCTATACCAACAATGCCTAGGTTATAGTCGGGCTCTATATCCTACATTCAGCGAAATCGAGCTGGTCGAAATATTCAAGTTGTTGAAAGGGTCTACATGACTTTTCTGAACTTAGGATTGAGTTTCATATCAGTGGATCAATTGATTCATGAGACTAGGCTAGACGACCTCAAATTTCAAAGTATATAGGAAAGTCTCCTAAGAGAATTATTCAAAGCACGGAAACAACAGAAAGATTAATCGGCATATAGAAATAGTGACATTGATGTGGGGGGAGATTAGGTGCCTGAAAAGTAAACAAGAAATAAAGAAACCGTACCGTAGGCAGATATGAACATAAGGAAACGTGGATTAATGATCAATTTAGAGTTCCTCCTCCTCCTCTGCATGGAATCCATTCGAAGCCGATGCCTCAACAATGTCCCAACTCTTGATGTTTGTATCCAACAAGTCATCATTTCTTTCAGCCTTCCCGGATCCGAACTTCTTCGGGGTCCATTTCTCTACACCCTCAACTCCATTGAGGTCTTCCTTAAATTCGCGGAAGACATCCGCATTGAGACGTTCAAATTCGCTGTATTCCTTGGGCCAGTCACCCAAACGTTCAATAGCGAGCTTCAGGAGATCGAGGTGTTGACGGACGTGCTGGCCCTCGGTCCAGTTACTTGTCGCAACATTGGCCAGTTCGAGAGAATAGGTGGATCCATCCATGCTCATGCTCATATCACCACCTTCAAGTTCAGCAAACGAAGGATCGGTGAATACACGCAGAATATTTTCGTGAACAGCCGCAGCCTTTTTGTAGTAGCGATGAGCGATCTCATGGCCCGACTTCTGGCTCTGGTACCGCTGAGCGACGCTGGTGTATAGTTGAGACAAGAGAATAGACATCTCGAGCGTGCTGGGGTGACGAGGTCCGTGGACGCGACGACAATTATAGACAATATCTTCCGCGAGACGGACTGCACCCGACACCTCTCCCACTAGGTAGCGCACAAGAATAAAGCGACGTCCCAGAGCAAACGTGACTGATGGCTGCCACGACCGCTGAGCCTCACGACTGTTCCATAGCAATGTCAAAAGCCAGGAGAGAGACTTGTAGTCTTGCTGTTCTCCAAGAAGAGCAATGAGATTGTTTAAGTGAGCAAGGCTAAGTTGTGTCAAGTTGATCTTGAGTTCTTTGATGACTTTGAATGCTTCTTGCAGGATGACGGAGGAAACCTTGAGCAATTTCGAACGAGCGGCGGCATCAGATACCGGTACGACGTTGCGTCCAGCAACCCTAAGGCCAAGTTGGAAAACAAACTTCAAAATTGCCGCGCTGCGATACTCTGCATGAGCAGAAATGTAACGGAAAGAAGCAAGAGCAAGGTCGGCAGCGACGTCGTATCTTTGAGCAGCAATCAGTTGTTGAGTGTGCTCGTGACTTGCTATACCAACAGAACGAAGGAAGTTCTTGGTCTCGTGAAGACTAAAGTAGTTGAGTAACGTGAGTGTGAAGATCCTCGCCTGAGATATCTCAGTCAATTTGATGCGTTTACCCTCTGTGCCCAGGAAGTAGTTTAGGAAATCCTCATATACTCGCGTCGCAATCGACTGGCGCTCTCTGGATAATAAGAACGCATGTAGTCGTGCGGCAGTGAATGTAAGACTCTGCAGAGTGGCACTTGTTGACTTCAGTTGACTTCTGTACTCCTCAAAGTAAATATACTCAGTAGTCAAAGCTGAGAAGATCTCATTCAGTGTCACCGATGAGTTTTGACGCAAACTATATTCAAGTTGGGCCAAGAAAACTAGACTCTGGCGTTCTTTTGACGTGACATCGAAGCTGACGGACTTGACGTTTGCGCTATCCTTCATGACAATCTGTCGGTATACTTCGTGAGATAGTTCAGTAGCCTTGTGAATTTGATTAGATGCAATGTAGCTTGTTGCGATGGCCGAGGCACTGGCAATAAGTTTGGTAGATGATGTTTCTGTCGTGAGAATCTGCACCGTAGCCTCCTTCAACTCCTTGAGAACCGTTTCCGTCTCATTGCGCTTGGAGTAGAAGGAAACCATCTCTTGCATCTTGGAAAGAGACTCCTGATGGGCCCAGCCGTGGCTCTTGCGTACAGTTGTAATGCGGCGCTTGAGAACGGAGACTGCACGTTCAACCTGCGCCGAAGACACTGACTCGGATTCGGTCGATGTTACTATAGCTGTCTGCTCCTCATAGATAGCATCGAGTGTGGCGGTGATCTCCTGATAGTCAATCTCATCGGACTTTATTTTCAGTAGCTCCTCATACAGATGAATTGCCTCAATTTCAAGGCGCTTTGATTCTTGACAGATTTTGGCCAATGTCAAGGTGGCTTGAATTGTGATTGATGCGGTCGCACCAAAAGTAGCCTTGACCTTGGCCTGATAGTCGACTGTGATTTTGTGAATTATAGCGAATTCTGTCTGTAGAGCCCTAAGAGAATGAGTGTATCGCGTGAAGAATAATTTGACAAATTCCTGGTCTTCAAGCTTAGGGTTCAATTTAGGCTGTTGAAGGAAGGTCTTATAAAGAATCTGGTAGTAGTGGACGGCATCGGAATAACGTCCTTGAGTCCACAACTCTGTAGCCACAACGACAAGGGGTTCAAATGCATCCGGCAGGCAGATATCAGAGTCCTTGTTAATAGCAGTAACAATCTGACGGTAGTAGTCAACGAAGATGGGACGTGGCCGTGTCAGCTCCGCCAGAGCCCAGAGATTGGTAATCACGATTGAATGATGAAGACCGTATTTGCCAATATAGTCGCTAAGCAACTCCTGGCGAAGAGTGATGATTTTGTCTGTTTGAGAAGTGCGTTCAAACAAGTGTAAAAGTTCTGTTGTGACACGGTCAAGAAGTTTGTCTCCAACTTGGCGATCGGACTTCACTGCTCGATAAATTCTGGTACGGATATCTTCTTCCTTTCCAAGTCGGCGACGAGCGTGATAGCATTGACTTAATTTTTCGGCAAGCTCAATGCAGTGATCGACATGTTTTCCCGGAAGAGTAACATCTTGAAGCGATGGAGCAAAAAGATTAGGCCAGATTCCATGCAGAACTCGCTTAATCAAACGAGTGCTATCGTGCCAGCGATGCTGTGATATGTACATCTCGTAGAGAGTTGAGACAGCTATAATTGATGTTTGATCAACTTTTGTAATAGAAGACGACGCCTCGTACACAATTTCCTCAAGTGTGGTTTCGGAAGTGATAGAGGATGATGAAGAGACCACCTTCATCACCTCCTGCGATGTAACCTGGATGCTCTGCTGAATCTCTTTGTAGGTAGAAGTCTGGGTCCGGCTGGTGCTCTCGTAGAATTGCGCAACACGCTTATAGACTGAAAGAGCAAGACTAGCTAAGCCAACCGTCTTCATGACATTGGCGATTTCAGATATGTAAGAAACAGAGGTCTCGGTTGCCACACTTGTCTGTTCATATTCTTGCCACGTTGTAGTGAGTAGAGAGGATGCCTCATACTCTCGCTTCTGCGTTTTCAAAAATTTGGAGTATGATAGAACAGCCTTGAACTTTCTTTCTTCCCACTCCGAGGAATAGTGCATGCGACATTCCTTGCTTGCACGTTGCCAGATCTGAACAAATATCTGCTCGGCAAGCTGGAAATGGCCTTCAGATGAATATTGTTCGGCTTTCTTCAAGAGAGCCCAGAAGTCCTGGGTTTCCGATTCCACAAGCTCATCCCTCTCCTCGACGTCTAGGAGTAGTGTTTGCGTATCCGTCTCGATTTGGGTAGTATGGCCAGTAAGATGTACATTCAAGCTGCCACCTATGTCTCGAGCCTCTTGAGAATCTGCACCATATTGCTGTATAGTAGCTGACCTGAGTGAAAGTATGACCTCTCTTGCCTTAGACTCTTCTTTGATGAGCTGGTAGTGTTCAACCAACCGAGTCAGTGTTGAAATCACGATCTCAGAGGTCGCTCCATAATGAGCCTTGTAGGAATCCACAAGTAGAAGAAGAATTTCCTCTCTCCTAGTCATGATCTCCGTTTTTGTTTCGGTGACTTTGTCGGCAGTCACTTCTAAGAAGAGACTTGCAACTTGTGTAGTAATGATATGCAGCGGGTTGAGTACTGTACGGCTGATAGAAGTTGCCTCATAAAACAACTGACCGGCCTCTGAATAGCGAGTGATTTGGCGGTAGAAGGTGGCAAGGGTAAGGATTGACTGCAATGTCGCTAAGTGGTTGGGCGTAAGGATAGTACGCGTGAGCTTCGTGACCGTTGTGTACCATGACAGAAGAGTTGGTACGGGTCTATGCTCCCAGACGGTCTGCTCCAGCAAAAAGAATGTTGTGTTTGTCGGGAAAAGCTTGCCAAATTCCTTTGATACCCCAGCTTCGCCATCCGTAGTGAATGTTGTCGTCTGACGGAGATGTATGAACCAGTATCTCAAGGAAAAGTCAAGAAGGACATATTTGTCAAGAAGCTTGGACTTTTCGAAACGATCGAACGACGTCAATGAGGGCTCATGATCTTCAGTAACTGCAAAGCGGGAGTAGATAAAAAGTCTTCTCAACAAGTCGGCATGCCTATCCTTGATGCTTGGAATAAGCTTGCCTTTAGAGAAGATATCGATGACAGCGGAGCGAACTTGACCGTGTCGGAGATACACATAACCATCCTCGACGTACACAAGCGCGTTTACTGGCTTCAGGACTCTCAGGACATCAACTTTGCGATCTGTGACTGTGACCTTGTCGATCTGGATAGAGAGCAAGGCGCAGAGTTCGCTCTGAGATAGAGGACGATCCGCAGTAGCTAGCCATACTAACATGAGCTTGGCTTCCTCCGTAAGATCTGGAGATTGCAAAAATTGCGTGACAAAGTCTGAAATAGTTGACTTGGATGTCACTAAAGAATTAACAGACTTTTGCAGGGCTTCAGAGGTTTCTGCATTGCGAGCGAGCCTGGATGCAAGCTTAGCCCACAGAAACGAGCCATTGGCAGCCTGGGTGATTTGCTCAATGAGGATTTCTTGTTCGGTCTCTGATAGTTTAGTATAAACTGGGTAATTTTCGTAGCCGTTGCGAACCACGGCCGCAATGTCGTCAAAAATCAACTCCGATGTTATGTGTATGTTGGTGAGTTCGCTTGATCCCTCGAACTTCTGAGATCCCAAAACGATTAATTTCAAGTTTGCAGTCTTGTGCACAACCGCTTGAAGCCTCTGAAGCAAAACAGACTCAGAGCCAGAGGCTTCATCGAGGCCGTCAACGACAAGAACGACAGGCTTGGCTCCACGGAGAGGGGATCCAAGGGATGCGTCTAAGGCATCCCAAAGGATTTTCTCATATTCATCCATGCTAACGGCTTTTCTACTACGCTCGTAGGCATTGGAAAGAATCTGAAACAACTGCGTGTTACCGATTCGTTTTTCAAACAACTGGCGAAGGATCGACCTCACCACTGCCTGAGGTTCGGTCTCGACGGGAACACGAGCATCTGACAGTTGGGGATTAAGTTAGTTTGGCCGACTGCAGGAGGATTCTTTCTTACTGATTGGAATAAATAGTGTGTTGTACGTAACACCACCGATAGGGTGTTGTAGATGGTCAACAATGACCGAAGCTAAAACTGTCTTTCCTGAGCCTGGTGCACCTGAAATTGACAGACCCTTGAGTTGTTGACTTTTCAAAAAACGAGCCAGATATGGACCCAACCAAAGGCATGTCAATTCTTCACGGTCATGGGCAAGGTGGGAGGTATTCTCGGCAACATTTGCAAGCACACGGTCTTCTGGAGCCAACCATTGTCTGATAGATTTGATCTCGGAAACTGTAAAAGGAAATATGTTAGTCAATTTAGTAGACATAATCTCGTTTTGATCGTCATTGAAGAAGCTCACCTCGCTCCCCGTCCAAATCATCTTTCAGGAGTTGGTGTTTCCACATTGCCTCAGAGATCTTCTCGCACCGACCGCGGAAACTCTCAATCTGTCCCGAGAACGTGCCATAGATATTCACGGATATGGAAGGCTTCGTCAGCCCTCGCAGAGCTTTGTGAAAGTATGTTGATACACTGGCCACTAGCGTGACAAGGTCGGTCAATGCCAGGACGAGTTGCTCTTTGATCTCTTGGGACACCGCGAAAAGCTCGGTACGCTCGAGAAGGTTGACTAGCATCATTGATATGCTGTAGAAAAATCCGAAAGAGATCCTAAGGGCGGAAGAGTTTTCTTCACCAAGCTATAAACAGGGCATTAGTTCGAGAACTGTAACATAACGTGAGAAAGGACGCAAACCTCTAGCAAGATTGCACAATAACCGTATGCCAACTGTGCAGCCAGGTAGCTATCTCCCGCAAAGTGCTCGATAGCGAGGTCGAATGAGTGCAAACGCTCGACAAATAGCTGAGCCCATGCGAGGACTTTGTCATAGCTGCTTCCCTCTGGAGGAATCTTGCTCATACGCTGATGACGGATCCAGTCCAGTAGTGTAGCGTGGTTGGCATTTAAGAGCTTGGAAGATGTTGTCACTCCCAGTTCATCGCCACTTCTGCGCTTAAGGGAATATACCACGTTGGAAATGTTTGAGGACTCTCCAGCGCCTGCGGTTTTTCTGGATATTCTTCGTGAGACCACCGAGCGGGCAGCTCCATTCGAGACACTGTCGAAATCGTGAAGACCTCCAGAGATTCGTCTCCAGTGTCCCCCCACCCCTGGAGACAAAGGGTTCAAGGGGGACTCCACTTGTAATGATGGTGCCATGTTTGTTGAAGGAGGAGGACGATGTTGGGGGCTTGAGATAGTTGGGGGGTTTGCTTTCCGATGGATGGTATCCTTGGGAGGTTTAATAGTATTTTGCTCAACACGATGCTCCGACGGGTCTGTTACCGAGGATTTCCGGGGTGATAAAACCAACTTTGGAGGAAGAGGAGGGTCACTTTCGGGTCCTCTATTGCAACACTTGAAGCACTTGAGACAAAACATCCAACAGCCAGTATGATGTATGTAAAAAATCGAGTAAAGAAAATTCTCTTGAGTCTTCGACGTGCGTACTCCCTATCTATTAAAGCTATCTCACAGGATACAAGGGTCTGATGGTCGGTTGCATCAGAGCCAACCATCCGAGTTCTCGATGCACTGCGCACAGTGGAACCTTGAATAACTTTCCTAATGCAGAGGACCACCCGGCTACTCCGACTTTGAGCTTGCTTAAACGTGTGATGATATATGATTCTGTCATATTGTGGCAAGATTCATGTCTAGCGCTCGAGTACAGCTAGCATCTGCCCATTAGATCAATGTTTCCTTATCAAAATTGGAATGATCAAGTGATCCACAAACATCGTCGTCTCAAATTGGAATTATCCATGCACGAATTTGGCCAAAACTGGTTACTGATCCCAATGAATCATATCACAAGCAAATTTCGAAAAGCAGAATGTGGAGTAAGCTTGCAGCGCGACGGTCTGAGCTCTCGAAAAATCAACCTCAGGATCTGTGCAATTGAACGAAATCAATGGCTTGTGGACAATTTCCAGTGGAGACGAAGACACCGGCTGCAGATTTCCTCCTGGACTCAGCTAAGCCGCCGTAGCCGTCTACCAGCCACTGGATGGTATAGGCGATATAGCTTGTCCAGGGTTCTATTTCAGTGTAACAATGTGCTGCATTTGAGCCACCTCGTAACAGTACATGGCTGCCTGAACCGCACATGCATTTGATTTCTTTTTTCTCGGCTTCGGATGACGAGTCTCGAATGAAATGTTTCAATAGAAGCGCAGGGGTATGGGCACGCTCGAGCCAACTAGAGAAAAGACCCGCATATGAAAGCGTAGGTCGTTCATCTTTCCGAATCGTTGTCGCACCAAGAGACAGCAGTCACGAGATCTAACTCTAACTAGCACCTTCCCAGGTCGTAGTCATGCCTTCATCGTTGTCAGCGAGTAGATCTACCCCATCAACCCCATCAAGGCAAACTCTACGATTCGAAGATCCTACGTCATAGGGTAATACTTGAATCACGTACCGGATGTTATGGAGCAGTATGAGGTTCATCGCGATGCAAGTAGTTGGAACCCGTGCAAAGATGCTTGCTACGCTCAGGCCAATGGCCTTGCAAGTGGATAATGTATAGGTGGAGGTATTTGTCACTGAACTTGGTCGGCTACAAAATACTCAAAAGAGTGCTGCGAGAATGACAAGGGTATGATCGTACGAATCCGTGACTTCTGCCGCTGCATTGTGTCTCGACGCGAAAAGGTAAGACGTGGAGGGCAACAACGCGTGGCGGTTGACACAGGCTCGCAGCCAGCCCGGTCTAAGTGGGCCAGTGGAGAGGCTAGAAGCCGAAGATCAGACTTTCCGACACGAACTGGTGAGTTTGGCTGGCGTCGAATGCTGGGGTCTGACTTGACGATACAATTATAGTTGATGGTCAACCCGCTGATCGTGCCCCCACTGTTCAAGACTTGATCTGTTTCTCAATTTTGAGACTCTGCTTTGTGGAAGACGGTTGATTAGTTACTATTTAGTTTTCATGCTGTCAACCCGGGCTGTGAGTTACTACGTACAATGCTCCGAACTACCTTATTGGAAGAACAGCTAACGCCGGACGGGTGGCTGGCGATAGTCCGTGTTAGTGGAGAAGACGAAGATTCCGCGCCGAATCCGCGGCGCTCGAAGCGAGCTACCTTCTACCTAGTGGGTGCAGCCAAAACATCCCTGCTGTCGGTCTAGATTGAAACAAGGGCGTGCTACGCTAGAATTGATACGAAGCTACGTGCACTTTAGAAATGTCCAGATGGGCAAATGACTCTGACTGTCCAGCATTTCCCCTTCCTCTGAACATATTGACGGATTTTCTTAGTGATACAGCATGCCGTATTTCCTTTCAAGTTTCAGCACTCGATATGCGAGTGTGCTCAACATTCTATGGGTTGCACAGATTTACGACGTATGATGCAGCTCAGGTTCCACCACGGACATTGAGCAAGTTATAAGCCAATTGACAGCGGATAAGTGGCCCCTGCAAAGCGTGCATGTGCATGGTCTCGACAACAGTTCAGGCAAATCTAAGCAGCAAATCAAGCTGATCCGGTTCATGGGTTTGCTTACAACCTAATCTAGTCAGCAACTCTAGACCATGAACAAAACTGACAGGGATGGGTATTATTATATCACCCCTCATAAATCCATAAACATATCAGTTCCTGTTGATCCAGAATCTGCTCGGCTACCGTACCCCCTTTCGGAAGTGTCGCAGGCGATTTGCTGTTTCTATGGAGAGGGATCCGGGACGCTATGTTACTCATTCTGCTACTAATTCAGTACTTCAACGACCTAAATGCCAAATGCAAAGAGTATCATGATGATTTAATGTATGGATCTCTACCCCAGAAACGATCTACCCGGCAAGCCAACTTAACCAAGTAGGAATATACTCTTCATACTTTTATTGTTTATTAGTACATGCATTAGTCTCTCTAGCCATTCATATACATATTAGTAAATGTAAGTGAAGTGTAATACATGAACTCCATATAAATCATTAACCGAGGCCAAGATTTTCTCACTACCATGAGTTAAAAGCACTTGGCAGTGTTAGCATCACATCGCATCAAACTAGAGTCCACTCAAGTATACGCGGTAGAGGGGTGATCAATAGATTAGGTGAGCTAATTTCTACAACATATTATGAACTTGCAGGCATTCCGCATATCAGCTAGCCACCCAGGCCAAAGCAGCATAATGTTCCGAGCGCAAAATAGACGAGCCAGTAAAAACGAAAAGAAAATAGTGTCTCCGTTTTACGATTCCTCTTCTAGTATTTACTATCGGGCCACCCAAGAGCATAGTGGTGCGTATACTAGTATGGATTACGCTGTAGAAGTCTTGTGTCTTCTGAAAACCCTACCTTTGAGGTAGCGAAAATATCCATGGATCTAGAAAGGATAAATTTTCAAAGAAGCCTAGCCCTAATTACCGCCCAATGCGGAGTACGTGCATGTAATTTAATCAAATGCTTTCATGCTCATCACCATCATGACTACGCTAAGAAAGACCTGGAGTTCACATTCAATACTATACAGTACGGCATAGGATTAGAATAAAGAGGTAACCCTATCGATCTTGAACGATGTTAGTTCTAGTCCCAATTATGATACCATGTGCTGATGATAGAATTAATATCTTCTAACAATATAGCAAAATAATCTAAAAACTATTCAATAAACACGCTTCCAAATGGCCTGTCGGTATTACGCAGTATATCCCGCGTGCGTAAGGTACATCTATGGATGTATATAAATATTGATCAACTCGTGGACCTTGGGAACCTCGAGCTATCATATCGTTCCGGATGCCTTTGAAGTCGACTTACTCTATTGAACGGTTGGACAAATTGGACTTTGCAGGGAACCTACATTTAGGACCAAGGAATGGTTGAAAAGATAATCCATTCCAACTTAGATGTATTTGCATGTACTATAGTTAGTCACGGTACCACCACCAATCTTCAAAGGTATGGCAATGGCAATCATGGACGACATCACCGCGACTCCAGCACTACCAGTCCTACCTAGGTAAAAGCCTATCAGCTCACATGCTTCAATCCACATTCTCTGCTTTACCGATTTCATCAACATCCCCCTTTATCCAGAAGACACGCTTACTTGTCCAACCGCCCCAGGATCATCAAACACTTCTGCAATTTCTTCGAGAGAGTACCCCTTGGTCTCCGGAAACATGAAGTAGGTAACCACTAATACGAGGACATCGAAGCAACAGAAAAGGATGTAATAATGGCATCCGATATTGTCTAACGCAATGGGGTTGACGAATGCTAGAATAATCAAGGATCCGTAAAGCGACAGCAGTCCGAGTGTCAAGCCCCTGCTGCGGATTGAATAAGGAGATATCTCGGTCGGATATCCCGGAATTTTTGCCCGAAATCGCAAAACAATGTCGGAATACTCAATTTCGGATACATGCTGAGCACACGTTACTGATGGTTAACAGAATCCGACCAGTCTCCATTGCGGACCTCAGTCGAACTCGCAGGAATTGGGGACAAGGGATCAACATGGAGATACCATTACCCCGCGTGGCATGCATATAGCTACAGTACTATGAGTAGTTCTGTATTCATTGATATGACATTGAAATCATAGCACGACTTTTCTTCTTTGCACTAAACCACTCCCCTGTGGTACATTGTGATTCCACATATATTTTGTTCAAAGATGGCTGAAATTGTATGTACTATGCGTTAAATGTTGAAGTGAGTCTGGATCGTCTAATGAGCCTTTAGCTGATATCGTCTAGAACCCTGCCTTTGTCCTGAAATCGATCAAGAACGGTTCGATCGAAAACCGCGACATCCCAAAAGTACGTGACGAGCACGGCGTTTGAGTACACATTGGGCAGACTGGTATTTGTGGAAGCGATGTTCATTATTGGCAGAGAGGTCGCATTCGTGACTTCATCCTTACCAGCCCGATTTCTTGGGACACGAGAGCTCCGGAGTCGTGGTAGAGGCGGGTAGCAAGGTGAAGAATGTGAAAGATGGGGATTGAGTTGCGATAGCGCCTGGTGTACCGTGCAGATAGTACGTAATCTGTTTCTATGAATGTTCATGTCTCTACTATATCAAAAGCGAGTCCGTAAGGTAGTGTTAACTCTGAGAGCAATTCGCCTTTAGGGCTATCTACGTAGTTACATTACAACAGTCATGAAGGAGAGAGACGCATCAGTGGCTCCCCCAAATCGGTCTCATAGAAGGAAGAACAATCCATCAATCAAATGAGATTTTGGTAAACAGACTATTAAGCGTCTGCAAAGCAGTGGCCCTGATAGAATACGGGTCAACAGGTTGACTGTTGTCCGTTCTGAGAAGAGAGGAATCAAAGGCGAGATCAAATATGCCTCCACTCGTGGACGACGACTGGAAGGTCCGCAAATTGTATGTATCATGGTTGTCGGTATTGAATTCTTGTCTGTATGGTACGGCGAAGGTGCGAACCACTAAGCCGTTAAGCCATATAATAAGCTGGATCTTAAACTTAACCATAAAGAACAGCAATACACAAGATATCAGCTTCATTAGACACATTATCTTTATCAACAATTCTATAAACATGGTTCGTGCACCTCATCCGTGGCCTACAGCACCGGTACTTACATCTTTTGACCTGTCGGGAAAACTGCCGTTGTCACTGTGTGGCATCGGTCTCGAAGTTGCTCGAGAATTGTGTGAGGCCGGTGCAAATGTTGCCATAACCTACACAAGCACTCCCCCAGCAGAGTCTGATAACATTGCTACAACCACGATGCAAATAACAGTCGACCAGTGGTGGCATACAAATGCGATGTAAAATCGAAAACCGAAGTGCAGGCTACAATTGAGAGAGTAACAACAGAACTTGGGGCTGGTAAACTTGATATTGTGGTAGCAAATGCAGGCATCGACGATCATATTGCAGCTCAAGAATATCCAGAAGATAAGTTCCGTGACATATTTGATGTCACGTCAATGGCGCATTCTGGACAGCTCAAGCAGCGGCCAAGGTTTCGAAAGACAGCAGAAAGAAGAAAGAGGAACTCCGTATCGAGGATCGATCATCTTTACCACATCGATATCAGCGACTCTTGTGAATGTGCCGGCAGAAACAGGCTGAGTATAATTCCAGTAAAGCTGCTCTGGTCCATCTATCCAGGTCTCTTGCCGTAGAGTGGGTGGACTTTACAAGAGTGAACCGTGTTTTACCTGCCCCCGAAATATACGTTTCGACCATTATGCTAGCTTGTATTCGAACAAAAGGTTTCATTGACACCGAGAGTAAGTGGAAGTCATCTGTGGATGGGATGAGTGAGAAAATGCAGGTTGCGTTTGATCAAGACTGACGATGATTGTCCCAATAGTGCTCACAGTTCATCCCGAAGAATGCATGATTCCCGGTCGCAGACTCTGCAATGCCGCAGAACTCAAGGGTTCATATGTGTACTTGGCAAGCGATGCAAGTAATTATATGACTGGTAAGACTTCGACTCAATGTTGAGAGATTGACCCAACTTACTAGATGTTTTAGGGGCGGATCTGATAATTGATGGAGGCTACACCTTGCCTTAGGCGAATAAGAATGTTAGACCACTTCCGGGGAACACCATACCTACGGAATTGTGCTGATGAAATAATCCTGTCAATGAAATAAGTTTTCTTGCTGCTATCTCACAGTTCGAGATACCACCTCACTCAAGCTCGGCAGATCATGAAGCTACCTAGGTACCAACCTGGAAATTTTCAGTGATGATTCTGCAAGTATATTCATGGATATTCACAACCCTTATCGCAGCACGTGACTTTATCTAGGCACCTAGGTACAGATGTATTGATTTGGAATACGGAGTGTTCCCTGCTTACGGATGAATCATCGTTATCACGCGTACACGAAAGAAAGTTGGATTCCGAGACAAATAATCAACCGATCAAGTTTCATCGTTCATCCTTGTCGAAGTTGATCTGGAATTCAGATACGTACATACTCAATTCTCAGTTTCGGTAATCTCCGGTATGATCCTGATTGATGATCAGTTAGGGTTAGACTCGGAGAGTTTGTAATCACGTACTAAACTAGACAGGGTTTAATAGAGTGGGTTTCTAGGACGCCAAGGAAGCCTTGCCCTTTTACGTAGTACACGCGAAATGAGACGACGTAAGGGATTTTGTTAGCTTCAGCCTTCCGGGTCGTGAACTTGTGCAGACTTGAGACGCCGACTACAGCTAATCAATAATGGCATAGTTACATAGAATGTCATCCCGGCGCCAATATTCTAGTTGCGATCCATGTCGCCGGTTGAAACGCAAATGTGTTTACGAAGGAACCACTCCTCGACCGGGACTGGCTTGTCTCCGCTGCAAGGAGCTGGGATACAATTGCACTTTCGACTACGTCCTGACACGCGTGGAACAGAAAAAGAGGAAGCGATATTCTGCTACTTCGGGCCATAAGCAAGACCGGTCTCAATCAACAGACTTGACATCCACCGGGGAGCTGGTGGGGGATGTTGATACGGTGGACTGGAATTCAGTTCTTCAGCCTCGCGACGGGGATATTTCCCTTAGATTTGATGACTTGAACGATAGTATAGTTACTGAATTTCTCAATTTGGAAAGCCTCGGTAAAGAATGGCAAGATCTGGCAACCGTTGATTCTGCCCAACCGTCCATCTTGGATACAAATAGCACGAATAGTGACTATGCGTTACAAATTAGTCTTCTGCCTCAAAACCGTGGCTCTAGAAAACAATCTGAACGAGCACTTCTTTCAGTTGCTTGGAAGGGAACCCCGACCCAACTGCTCAACTCCACCTTCACGGCAAAGTCGCTGGGAACATGTCTTTACCACACTTATGCCACCATGATGCATGGAATGGAATCGAGATATTTGGACTATGAATGCAACCCATTCGGTCCAAGTCAGAGATACACATTTGACCTTAAGAATACATCGCTGGTGATTGAAGATAGCGGACCTTCCAATGAAGCTCCTGGTCCTAGAATGGCAGCTTATCCTATCATGGGCATGTTGCAAGGTCTAAGACATCTTCATCAAGGAGGTTCACCGCAAGACATACCGCTTGGCGATTCAATCAAAATCACGTTTGTCGGATTGGCCAAATTTCTAGATCACTTTGGCCACTTTTATGGAAATAGATTGAGTCGACAAAGCAAGGTGGAAGATGAACGTATGCTGATGGCAGCTCAGCAAGCTTTTGCTCTTCAGTGGGCAGTAACAAGCTCACACGAGACAGACAAATCATTTCCAATATTCCAAGGATCAAAAACCTCATCCACAGAGGACCTTCATGCATTTGCCAGCTCCTGGTTCAAAGCGCGATCTTTAATTTTGAACGCTACGCCTGGGAGCTCTTTCACACGGGTGTATGCAATGATTTTATTTCATATCTCCGTTCCTCCAGAAGGGGCCAAAGATGTTGCGGGGGAATTGAACGATATTCTCGACCAATGTCTCCGTCAATTTGAGCATTTAAAATATATGGTGGACGGGTATGTCAAGCTGTTGAGCAGCACCTCGACTTACCGAAACCTGCTCCAGTCCTCTGTGACAGCCTTTCAATGGTTTGCATATATCAAGGACACTTTTGTGGCCTTACTTACAGAACGGGATTGTGTACTTACCGAACATCCATTCGACTTGCCTGGTAAGTTCTAAAGCTGTACCGTACGTTCAAATGACTGATGGTTTGTAGTAGTGACTGGTTTGCGAAGCACTCTCCAGACCGTAGAAAATTTTGCGGATGCGGATGTACCATTAGTCTGCCAGAGAGCCGTTCTTTTGATTTACCGAATATTAAGACAAACTGCGAAAGTGAAGCAGATTGTACGAGACACTGAAATTATTGGAGGGTCGTCTCGACTAGTCAGTGCTTTGGACCTTGCTATAAGCTTTGTCGAGAAATTTAACCATACATATGATGGGTTCCGTAACCGATGTATGGCCAACTTCGAGTCCCTTTCCTCAACATCCAAACTATCTTTTGGTATGTTTCTAGCTCCCTGCCGGCATGTAATACTGAAACTTATCCAAACAGGTTATCTGGTTCTATTTTGGAGTCTGGGAACCCTAACTCTAGCCGAACAAATTGGGCGAGCGCGTAATAGTTGTTTACGACAAGAAACCAACTTCATAGAACTTGCAGGAGGCAAGGCGAACCAGTACGAGGCGGCTGCGATTTCGTCGGTTATTGCGATTTCCAAACACATCGCTGATATGTCTACCGAAAATGCATCCTTCAGCGTCTCTGGCGACTCGGGGATGAAGTTACCGTTCATTTCACATCACGCGAGCCTTGCGCCCATTGTGGTTGTTTTGAGTAAGAGTATCGATCTTGTTATTCAACGTATCGTCGATAGCGAGACCCCGGATGATGGAGCCAACTGGATGCTATCAATTAAACCTGTGCTGAGTTGTCTGCTCGATATGAGATCGACGGTGGCAGGATCGCAATCTATTCAGGCCCCCCTGAGCAGGTTACTAGCGTGTCATGGAGATCTTCTGATGGAGTGCTGGACTATTGACGATTTCGCTGAGCTGCTTGATTAAGAAGTCTCGTCAGATTCCGACAATCAAAGATTCCGCTCTTATAATCGATCAATATGTGTGTAAGATGTAGATTCAACCTTACATGGGCTACTAATCCGCAGAAATTGATTATCGTATGTTTGATATACGGCCGCCGAGTCGCTTAGGGTTAGAGGTAGACGGGGTCCATCACAATGATTGTCATCAAGGACGTTGTAGAATAAAACACGGCCAAGAAGTCTTCACGAGGTGTTACTCCAGATACAAGAAACAGTCATTGGCCGTCGTATAGCCTGAAAAGGCCGTCTAGAATTTTATTCTTAGTAATACCCCCATCACGGAGATCCGTGGCGGCTCTATAGCGGTTCCCAAGCGGTTCCGCAACTTGGATAGTCAGCGATACACAAAACCACTCCGTCAATTCTTATATAAAAGATGTTTTTCTACATGTAGTCTAACATTTCATCATATTGAAAGAACATAATACTCATAATACACTCAAACAGCTCCGTTTTATCCATTGAATCCAAGCTTCTCACCCTCACCTACCGCCATGTTAACTGTACATCATCTCGAGTGCAGCCAAAGCGAGCGGATTGTCTGGCTCTGCGAGGAACTTGGAATACACTACAATTTAAAACGGTACAATCGAAGCCCTCTCTTTGCTCCGCCTGAGATGAAGGTGCTCACACCTATGGGCGGTGCTCCGGTAATCACGGACTCTACTTTCGATCCTTCCCACCCCTTGACGATGGGTGAAAGCGCGGCGATTGTGGAGTACATCATCCATAAACATGGAGGGGGGCGCCTGGTTTTACCTCCGTCTCACAAAAATTATAGCGATTACCTTTACTGGTTCCACCAGTCCAACACCAATTTGCAGGGAGCCATTTTCAGAGCTTTGCTTGTTGGACAGCTGAAGCTGGCACCTGAAAATCCTGTACAGAAAAGCGTAGACGCCAAAGTGAAGGCAGTCCTGGATACTCTGAATGATCGGCTTAATCAGGTAACCTGGTTGGCAGGAGATGAGTTTACAGCAGCGGATATCATGACGGTCACTTCCGTAACGACAATGAGGCTTTATTATTCTATTGACCTTACTGGATACAACGGCATCCTTTCATGGCTGCAACGTGTTGGAAAACGCCCAGCTTACAAGTCTGCCATGCAAAAAGGCGACCCGGGAATGGTACCTTGTTTAGGAGCTGCATCACCAGACCTATTTCCGGCGTGGGCTGCTATCGTGCAATGAGTTTTATAAGGATATTGCAGGAAAGATGTGTAAAGACTTTACGTTTAATGGCAAGTCCTGTATCCTTCTGATACCTGTAGAGTTACGTAAGCTTTTGAAGTTGCTTGTATTAGTTATCTACCTAGGAATTCGTCTCCACTCATTCAGTAGAGAGATTCACAACTTGCTTTAACAATTTCCCATCGTTTTTGAATCATTAAACAGTCGAAATAGTCATGAATAACGAAAGGCCTCCCCAACTTTTCAACGAGATATACAGAGCTATCAACATTGCCATACCTCGTCACACTTTGTGTTTGACCCGAAAGATCTTGTTTGCCGTTACTAATGACACATTAACTTGAGTTCATTCTAAGCTGTGGCAGCTACCGCTCTCAACCCATTAATTGCCTCACATCCTTCGGCGAGGTCACCTAGGTTTATACTACCTGGCAGGTAATAGCCATTTCCTAAGATGAACTCATCTGGACACCATGCCCAAGTCAACTTATTCGGAGCAATGACTGTTCCATCATCGGCAATTTTGGAAATGGGATAAGCTATATCCCCGCTGAGGTTTGATCCGATGCTGAAACGCACACTGCTCGTATAGTTGCCGTAAAGAGTGTAAGCAAATCGCTCTTTGTAAGTTAAAGCAGAGTCCGTTACCAGACGACCGGTTGCCGAATCGAAGTAAAAGATAGATGGCGAGCCATTCCCCTGTACGGGCTGGAGCATTCCTTCTATATCAATCTCGTTATGGTTGGTGGCAACTAAAGCTGTTCCGTTAATGCTGGTGTCGGATGCGGAAACGAGTGTGAATTGGGACAATGCGCTGCTAGCAGTCGAGGCTGATGCACAGTAAAATGAAGTCAGTGTTTAATCCATAGTAAAGATGAAGAAAAATAGGAAGGAGGAATACCGGCCGCAGCCAGGGTCGCCGTTAAGGCTAAAACTGACGAACAGATCTTCATGATGTCTTAATAATACGAGAAAGAACCTCGTTCCGGTCTTAGTTGATGTTCAGTGGCTTTCGAGGAGAAAGTAAAGTTTGGGTACCCTGTAATGTAAAGCTCTTATATGAAATTCTCTTCTGGCCTCATCGGCAGCTTTTCTATATACGCTGAAGGATGTTCCACATAGGTACAGCTCCCGAGATGACATCTTGGTTTGGTACGCAGATCCTATTTCAAAAATTTGTATGACATTAGACAGGAGATCATAGATTAGAACCTTAATCAAGGCACCTGTCGATCTTGTGAGCTGGATTTAGTATGATCGGCTCCTATTTCTTACCTCCGGTGTAGCTGAGCCGTTTTTGTGAGACTATGACATGTCATGCCTCATTTGTACGCCAATGCAGGTACCCAGTCGTAATGCCTGAAGACGCCTAGCTTCCAAAATTATCTAATAATATTGGACAGAGAGCTTGAACCCGGTAGGTGAGCCGCAAAACCCTGATCGACAATGAGAGATTTGGACGTTCCATGAACAGAGTGGATGAGTATGACGGATCATCAAGTACGTAGCCTCAAAATGCCAGACGCTCAAAATTCTGATTCAGAGAATGAGGGTATTTAGAATGCCTTTTACAGCCGAGACATAGAATCGGGCATAGCAATTCGAGAGACATTTAGCTGCACTGACTGCATCCAAACTTGATATAATGAATCTGAAGTAGTAATTTATTGCTTACCTCAATCATAGCCTGCTGGAATTAGAATACTTAACATAATTGTCGGGCATTAGATAAGAGCGCCTCTCTTGCCCCAACCTTTTCGTCCTTACGATTGCATCTCTCGTCGAATGTTGTAGCTTGTATGGTAGCACTAAGGAAATTCCCTCAACAAAGAGCCAGCAAAATTTTTGTTTTATGTGGAACATTCATCAAAAATCTCGCTTTCATGGTAACAGTCATTTTTTATCATGGAAAGAGGATTTAGGAGGAGCAAGAGGCAGTTACAAGATTCCAAACCACAAGATATAAGATATATTGCCATATCGGTCATATTGATTGTTTGCCTTGTGCATATACACATGCGAACTAATCTTAAGGTCATCCTGCAACCTTTCTATGATATGATAATGAAGATTGGAGAAACGTACGTCGCAAGATGGCATCACGCCACTCGAGGCAAAAGTTGAAAACATCAGCCTCTGGCTGGGACACCAGTCTTGGATGAGAACAACTGTTCCTTGCATCCGACCAAGCCCATAATGGATTCACCACTACGAAGATGATTAATATGAGCCACTGTACATCGATTATGCATTCCAAGGTTTGGTTCAATCATTCCATCAAGGATAAACAACAGAGCATTTGCTGTGAACATTTCTGCGCACAGGAATTCGCTACTATCTTGTAGAAGGTTTTGCTCTTGTCACACTAACGGCCCCTGTCCGAGATTTAATTGTCCAGAGAATAGCTTCTTCGGAAATACCTTGAGTACTGAAAGTGTGGTGTACTGAAGCAACGGATGTTCCAGCAACGAGAATTGGTCAACTGGAAAGCCAAGCCCCTCTAATACATGCAAGGTAGGCACGAATTCGCTCTCGAAGTAATGCAAATGATGCTCACTGTTAACTGTTGCGAATTGCCCGTGGCTGGCAAGGAGGGTCATCGACTTGATCATTATGCTTTTGAGTAGTTAAAACATTCGGAGAAGTGTTCGCTGATGCACTAGCAGGCTTCTTCCAACTTATGCGAAATTTGCCGTACTCGCGCTCTTGGAAGTGATACCTCCTAGGCTTTTCTATCTCGTCCGTCCTTGAGTACTGTATCTCAGTTTCTTTAAGCAGGTGCTGGATGTCTCTAAACCTAACCCATCCGTTTGGTTATTTACATACTCAGGGCTAGGGTTATGATTCTCGAATATTGGAGCCTAGGGATAAGTCATACAGCATGGTAGTTAAATATTACAAATGGCCTGTCTGTTTATAGCCAAAACAGGGGAGGCCATATTCCTGTTACGGTACACTGGTTACATTGGGGGCCAAGACTAATGGCCTCTACATATGGTTCATTTTTCGCAATCTGGGATCTTTGTACGTCAGAGACCCAGTCGATTAGTCAAGATTAAAGAAGCTTAGCGACAGAGTTTAATTTCCTTTTCCAGATCTCCCGTCATTAGTATCTCCTAGGAACTCGAATTGTAACCTGATCTAGACAAAAAGGTGTGTTGGGTTTCTTGTCCCTGTGATTACTGATTAGCCACCATTCACTAGTGATTGTAACCCTCTACAACCAATCCATATACAAGAGAAATAGTGCTCGGTTTCTGATCGAATATTAACAAACTCCTTCCCAAAACGGCAGTTGGTAAAGGTTTGATCTCACGTAAAGCGTAATGTATTGAGACTTTACGTCGCATGCCCCAGTAGAGTACTTCAATGCGACGGATGTCTCCATCCATTGAAAAAGTATACTGGACGCTTTCTATGAAGCTAAAATATCTACCTCGAGTTCAGCTGACCGATGACACCTTAAAACATCGTGGAATTGGCTTCAATTTCCAGATTCAGGCATGTGTATGACTACAAACTCAGTCAGAGTTACATGGCTCGCCTGTTCTTCGCAGTAATAAATCCAGAGCCACCGAAATCTGAGAGTCGAGGCCTTGCTTGATGCAAAGCTATATAATGATGGGGTAGCCTCTCCTTCACATCCACCTGGGCACACTCTAACACAACAGAGGTACTTACAGTTGTTGAACTTTTAACGTTGAATATGTTTCTCAAAGACATTGCTTTGTTGACGATATTAGCCGCTTGTGCGCTGGCGGCTCCAGGTGTACGTTCCCCTCATTTGATTTATGACTTACCTAGGCAAAATTTGACCGATCTCTTTTCAGAAGGATATACAAAATGGTGCTCCTCATGAGCTGATATCCAACCCCTCCAGCCAGCAGGTAACTTCGTCGGAAGCTTTTACTACTGGCGCCGGCAACTATAACAACGATAATATCTATGATGGTACTGGAAATGCTGGCACTGACCAGTATAGTAAGCTCCATCCTCCCTTATATATCCATATCAAGCTCAATTTACAATACTTAACATAGATTGCTATTACGGTGGATGGGAAAACTTCCCTCCGTCCTCTGAATGGGTTGAATTTGACGCCATGTGGAATTATTCCAAGTCTGCAATGTCAACTTCGTGTTCCGACCTTGGTGTTGGATCATGCTCGGATTGGGCGGGGGCATTTGGTGATGGCGATACTGGCGAGCAAATCGGCTTGATTTGGAATGCCATTCAGCAGGTTGCCGAGGCGTCGTTAGTTGATCATCGCTTCATCCTCGCTACAATCCTACAAGAAGTGAGTTCACCCACGAGATAGGACAAGTCTGGAGTTGTCGTGCTAATCTTGCTTTGTAAAGTCTTCTGGATGTGTCAATGTGTGCGCGTCGACGAATCCAGACCCCTCACAGCCAGATAACCCAGGTCTGATGCAATCTGATGGCGGTTCGACTTTCATTGGCAATTCAGCTAGCGACTCAGATCAGCAGGCAAGCATAACACAAATGGTCATTGATGGTACTCAAGGGACCTCTGATGGCGATGGCCTGGTTCAGTGTATCAACCAATATGGAAACGTCTATGAAGTAAGCATTCTAGGCCTAGAAGAATCACAAGAAATAGGATGTCTGTTGCTAACATACACAGGCCGCTCGATGCTACAACTCAGGATCAGTGGATAGCTCCAACTTGAACAACGGTGAAGGAGCCACTAACTCGTACGTGAATGACATCGCTAACCGCCTGACTGGGTGGTTGTATGCCCCCTCAAACTACAATAACTGTTGGTTGTGCCATGATGCATTGAAGACAGAGGAGACTCAACTACATACAAAAAGTCTTTCATGTAGAAGTAATGCGTTTCCAGTAGACAGATGAAACAACGTCAATCACATTGCAGTCTTGATGATACAAGTCTGCTAGGCTGCTATTTCCTTCATGCTAACGTCGTTTTTGAAATTCATTCTTTGTTTCTAAAAACATTGAACTTGATTATTCGCTAGTTTAAAACATAATATCTGCCCTTGATGTTCTCCTTCGACTTTATCAAGTGTTCACTATGATTACTTAACTGTCTTATTAGAGTTTGGAGGTTTTCCCTTGCAAATTACCCTATCTCAATCATTCCTGTATGAAATGTAAGAAATTAGAATATATTAAATTATTTACATCAGCGCTATGCCTGTGAATATCGACGTGCTACTATGGACGTGGAGATTCCGCAGCATTTTCTCTTCGACGACATTCACATTATACAAAGTACTTTCTTTGTAGACCAGCTGTTTCAGCATCTATAATTATTAAATTTGGTCCATTTACCCTCGTAATCTTGTCAAGAAGACATGAAAGCCTAAACCCATAAAGCCGAAAGCTGCCGCCACAAAGGATACTTTTTGGCATAATATAAATACTCCGTTAATGCCATCCTCAGGCGATTCCAAGGTTTTGAAACCACCAGACCTTCCAAGTAGCCTTTGAATCTTGCATATTTCGTGTCCAGTCCTCTGCAGGTTAGTGAAATTCAAGTCAATTCATGCGCTGGGGAGCTGCTTACATATGCGACTGTCATTCCTTCAAAGGTATTCAGTCTCTTCATCCTCTAGCCCACCTGTATGTGATATCCAATCGCTACGGACATTTCAACCTGCGGCTAATATATAACTTTCCAAGTCAAGCTCAGCTTTCCAGAAATAGAGGTCGACATGCATCTCACTGCAATTCTCATTGCCTTTTTTGCAATTGCTTGCACTGCGCAGGACGTGAAATGTCAACCAGGGACATACACCTGTGGGCAGAGTTCTCTCAGTATTGCCATTCTGGTATGCGATACTTCAAATGTTTGGGAAGTCGCAACTCACTGTGGCACTGGCCAGAGTTGTCAAGATGCACATGGAGCTGCGTACTGTTATTGATGGTATATTAGAACCTATCAGTGATCAAATAGAACGCAAGATACTGTACCAACCCAATTGCTTGAAAAGGCTATTGTAATTTCTGTCTAGATTGTGTGCATTATGTTACCGTGTGATGTAGTAGATAGTGATCCCCCCTCCCCTCCAAAAGTAAAACAGAAAAATTAAACATAATACACATAATTTCATATACGGAGAACAGAAAGAATTACTCTTATGGCGCCCATACAATGAATCCGGCGGCGCGAAGACGAGAGAACCATTCATGAAGGCCAGGGCGTGGTTTGAGCTCACGATACGAATTCAAAGGAATTCACGAACTTCATCCGTTGCAAATCTACGAGGCTCTGTAATACCAGCTTGCCATAATGTATGGTAGAAAATGGAACGGAAAACATCAAAGAATCTCAAATAATGACCGGACATGCTAAGATAGGTGTATTCTCGCTCTTTGGCTTCCATCCATGCGTCCGAATAGACGGGATTCAATATGATTAGCATGAAGCTTTTCACCAGCGCAAGCTTCGATAGCGTCGTAGAATGTGTCATAGGACATACATGTTCCTATATTGCATAGAGTTAGTTTGTCGTCGATTAGTGGTTTGCGCCTCGGGGGTTTACTTGCCTACGGTGTCAGCAAATCCAATCGATCAGATCATGAATGTAATCACAAGTGCCAACAATCATGTCTGCCAGGCGGGTCCAGCTACCACATAATCCCTTATGCGGTGACTGTATCAACCGTGCTCGAAAGAGGAAACATACACCGTAGCAGAAACTTGTGGGGATGTCCGGGGAAATAACAAAGGTTGAAATATCGGTTTTGTAGTAGTTCCGTTGAGGATTCTCGCAACCTTGCACTAGAAAAAAAGAGGGAAGGGGGGATCTGAAGATACCTTTTTTGTTTGTATATATGTCCACTTGGGCCGGAATCTGCCAAAATATCAGAAACCTTGGAAGATTAGTGAAAAGCTGACATTAAGCCGGTCAACAACGGATATTATCACAAATCCCTGTCATCTCTACAAGATTATCGCATGCTTAGTGTAAATCAACCCTATATAAATCCAGATACGCATTTTTATTTCTATAGAAAGTCTTAAGATTTACCCACTTCCACACATGGGGCATTCGTTAGGCATGCTAAACAGTGTGGTCCCATTGTCTCATCTTTTCACCTATTCTCAATCACTTAAACAGAATATCACAGTGAATTCGAAGGGACCAGCCTCTAATCTATGACCATTGAAAGGACCCGGACCACAACTTGCCGTACCAATTCCATGGTGGGCCAGATCGACGTTTAGCTCGGATTCATCAACTAGCTCTGAAAGCTCATGTGGATGTTTTGCGCGATCGAGCTCAGCAATCGAATACTGACGGAGAGAGAAATTGAATGGGCAGTGCATCCGCACTTCGAGCCCGGACACAGGTGGAAGTGCGCCGGCAGAGGCCGCATATGAGATATCAGGAGATGATGAATGAATACGAGCCCAGCGGGTATCCGTCCGGTTACCGTTTTCCTGAGGCCACTCATAGGGAGTTTGAAGACCGTCACGTAGACTTGCTGTGTACGTTCCAAAGCGGGCGGCAGATTTTTTGTCACGATATGATTCTCCCGGGCCCCTACCAAACCATGTGGAAGCATCATAGCGCCGAGGCAAGCGCACGGTGAGGCCGAGTCTCGGAATATATTTCGGGTACGTGCCGGAAAAGTCGCCTTTCACATGAAGATGGACAGATGACTCGGCGACTGTGTAAGTAAGAGTAGCCTCAAGGGCCCACTCAAGTACAGTAGGAGCAACTCGGACGTTCGTTTCAATGGTCACGGTTCCATCGTCATTGCAACGCCAAGTGGCGGACTGAACGAGCATGCGAGTGCTTTCAACATGGAACCGTTCCCATTCAATATGGGGACCTTCTAGACCAAGATCGTTTTGGGTCAAAGCACGGTATATCCCTAACTGCGGGCCGCTGTTGAAGATTTTCCCTGTATCCGTTGACCAAGAGAGGTTTCCTCTGATAAGGTCGTAAGTGAAGCGCGAACCGAAAGTCTCAGAAGCGATATATAACCTGCCTTGTCCCTCTGAAATCGACAGAGCCGACTCTGACGATGCAGAAATTGGAGAAATAGAAAGTGGTCGGTCCTCGAATAACGGGATTTGTGCCCAAGCAACCTCATGGCCCGCCGGGGCCCAGACTGTGGCATCTCGGAGACAAAAATTCAAGGTGAGCCAGGTTGAATCAGAAGTCAGACTCACCCCTTGCGGAAAATCGACCAGCTTGGATTGTCCAGGTTTAATCTCAGGCAGCTCCCAGAAAATCGGTTCTGTCATTCCGGTCTCCTTGACAAGGTGCCATGACACTGTCAGGTGGTCGAGTGTGCTGAAATCAAAGTGGTTCCTTAACTCTAGCTGGTTTCCCTTCAACTGCACTGTAACAGGCTCGATAACTTTCTTGTATTCGACAAGACCAGGGGTTGGAGTATGATCGGAGAAAACCATTCCGTCGAGGATGAAATCTGCATCATTAGGCTTGTCCCCATAATCACCACCATACGCGTAGTAAGACGTATCGCCATCTCTCTTGAGAAGTCCATGGTTACACCACTCCCAGATGAAACCTCCCTGGAGCAATTTCTCGCTCCGGTAGGCCTCAATGTATTCTTTCAATCCACCCGGTCCATTACCCACTGGAAAGATAACAATTACTACATGGCCAAGAGATGTGAAGGGTCTGAATATCCACTTACTGGCATGACCATACTCGCACTGAATCAAAGGCTTGTCAGTCTTTTCTTTGATATGGGCCTTCAACGTGTCTACACTCCAGTACATGCTAGAGTACAAATCGGCTGTAACAGCGGCTCTGTCTCCCTCGTAGTGGACGAGACGTGTTGGGTCGGTTTCCTTGATCCACTTGTACATAATAGCGTGATTGTGACCATAAAAGGCCTCGTTACCAAGTGACCAAAAGATGATGCAAGTGAAATTTTTGAATCTCTCCACAAGCTCAACAGCACGATCGAGGTAGGCATCCCTCCATTCCGGATTGTCTGACGTCCACTTTTTAGCCATCTTGTATGAGGTCTCTTGGATGTCATACTCGGTCATCAAATGTTGATTCTTGATATTATTCCTTTCTACCGGGTCGAATCCATGTGTTTCGAGGTCTGCTTCCGCAATGACGTACAGGCCCAATTCGTTACAAACTTCATATAATCGGGGGTCATTAGGTTGATGAGCGCATCTCACAGCATTGATATTGTGCTTCTTCATAAGGATCAAATCCGCACGCATACTTTCATAAGGCACAGCACGGCCATGAAGGTGGTGGTGTTCATGGCGATTCATACCGTACAAGATAATCGGCTTTCCGTTGACGAGGAAGTTAGAGTCTTTCTGCTCGATGCGTCGAAAACCGATGCGCTGGGGGATAGTACGGCCTTTGAATAATAAAAGCAACGTGTAGAGAACAGGATGCTCGGCAGACCATAGTTTCAGGTCTTCTCCAAGTACCTGAATCTTGTGGAACTCTGAGGCGCTGAAAGTTGAGTCGTTGAGAAGGGTGCCATCTGGGCGATATAGCTTGGCCTGCAGATTACTTTCTTTGCCCTGGGTTTTCACACTTATGGTAAGCTCTCCAGAAGCTAGATCATCGCTAAGTGTCGGGATAGCTTTAAAATCGATAATGGAGTCCTTTGGAAATGCAAGCAAGCCAACATCTCGAAAAATGCCACTGAGAAGCCACTGGTCCTGACGCTCGATATACGAGCCGTCGCAAAACTCGTACACACGTACTGCAATTGTATTCGCGGATCCTGCGGGCTGAAGAAAACCAGTAATGTCAAACTCAGCGGGGTTTCGTGAGCCTTGCGAATATCCTACTGGCTTGCCATTGATCCACAGGTGGAAAGCACTATCAACGCCCTCGAATCGAATGCGGATTTGCTGTCCCTCCCACTCTTGTGGCGTAACAAATTGTCTCCAATACGATCCAGTCTCATTCAGAAGAGGTATATGTGGAGGGTTGACGTGAAACGGATAGTTGACGTTGGTGTAGGTTGGGTGCGAGTAGCCTTGGAGCTGCCACATTCCAGGCACTTTGATGTCGTCCCAGCTTAATGGATCTGAGGATTCCCATTCCGGGGCTTCAAGAGGAGACTCATCATGGCGAAACTTCCAGGTGCCGTTCAAAGACACATATTCACTCTGCTGGCGGTCTAGTGTGAGGGCCTTTTCGTCGGAAACATAAGAGTAGAAATGCGCTCTTGGGGGAAGAGTACCCTTATGGATGACCTTGAGGTTGTTCCAGTCTGGTAAAAATCCTGGAAAAGACATAGTCGGCGCGCGTGCACACAATCCTTGGATGACGATGCAATTGCTATTTGTGCCTTTTTCAGCCGGCGTTGACGCTCGGAAACAATGTAGAAGATTCAAGTAGCCGGGTATCTGTCTGGGCGACCACGAAGAGAATGTTGGGTAACCTGCTAAAGAATAGCTCCTCGATCAAAAACTCAAGTAGGAAAACTTTTGGTACTCATAAAAGCCCAACAGTATCTTGGTCCAAAGGTGATGGGTCCGGCGTAAAACGCGATGAATTTACCGGGACGCGTACAGACGATCGAAAGAGAAGTCCGCAGTACGGTAATGGCGATCTAGTGAGAAAGTCATCAATCGTATACCGCAAGTGCTGGCCAGTTGGTCGCCATGAACCAGAACAACCCCTCACTGATAAATTGGAAAATCTTCACCTGATCAAATTTCCGAACTCTGTGTCCAAGTTGAGCTGATCCATTAATTAAATTCGTCTGATGCTGTCCCCGCACGCTAAGTCCTGAGGATGCTTTTTCTCCCTATTAACCGGCCTTTGCCGGATTGAACCGAGTCGTGATCATCACTATTTATGCTTTCACTGTTTGAGGCTGGTCCCGATTAATAAAGTAGAACTAGGAATTTGAATCCATTTCTCCCTTGTGTAGAAATGTAATAAGTTTTTCCAGGCTTTCCTTATTAACCCTAACCGCATATCACTCTCAATCGGCGTTACTGCAACATAAATCGATGCAACTCTGGAATAAACAGTTAGGAGCCGGACTTTAACGATTTCCTAGGTTGAAAAGGCTTTCACGGGCGGAAAATACTATGGAGATCCTAATGGGGGATATCCCTGAATATAGGCGCGTCGCCCAGAATATATAGATTAGAGCTTAATGACCATATGTTGGTACTATGTAAACTCAAATACCGCTCAATAATTCTCATGTTAAGTACAATTCTAGGTACAATACACGACGAGACCATAGATAGTGGTAACGAAAATGCGCAACTGCGTCCATACCCACAGAGTCTTATCAACAGGTATACTTGAACGTGAACGACATCTTGGGTGTACCCGTGAAGTTGGAAGGAACAACGTAGGAGACGTTGTACACTCTGTTATCCTCGACGGTTACGCCGTAGGTGACTGGCTGTTTTACCAAGCCATCAGCGGTGATGTTGATATCGAGGCAAGGCACATCTTCGAGACCGTTGACAACTTTCTTCTTGTTGAGAGTCCAGGTTGGTGGCACCTGTGCAAGGGCGTAAGTGAATATGTCAGCGCCATCTTGAGTGGTGTTGGGGTAGGAAATCTCCAGGCTGTTAGGACCTGCAACGGCCTTTATGGTCGATGCGGTAGGGTACAGGCTAAAGAAGGTCATATACGGTTGTGGTGTATGATCTTTGTCACCGGCCCACTGAACAATGGCTGGGACATATTGTACTCCACGGTTAACAGTCTCGTTGATTTGCTCGGCACCAATCATGAGAGGAGAGCTGATCCAAGTGGTGGCGATGCGGACCTCCGCGTCAGCACCGAGGGCATCGGGGATACGCTTTGTGATCATACGATCTCCCTGCCAGTCTTCGCGGGATGCAAGCCATGTAGCGTTTTCCTTCGAGATGTGATCGGCAACAACATCAATAACAAGAGCCAACGCACTACCTTGGGAGATATCGTAAAGCAGGTCTGTTTCGAGCTTGTTGGGCTCGGGTCCGTTGCCGTAACCGTATAGTCCCCACCAGAAGCAGTCGATAACAGCCGAGTTTGTGACCATGTCACGAGTGTAGGCACGATCGTACTATCGGATAAAGCATTGTTAGCAAAGCAAATGGGCATTCGACGTGCTGATAGGAAATCCTACAGGCCCAGCCATTCGGGCAAGATAAGGGTTGTAGTGGTTCGCGATATCTTCCCAGAGGTCAGTCAGCATCACTTGGGCGGTTTGGGTCATTGTAGCATTCTTTGGGCCGTATTTTATGGCACCTGCAAGTGCCCAAATATCCATTCCATAGTATGTAGGTGCATTATACTCTGACAGTACGTTGGAACCTGTGGACTTGAAGAGCTCCAAAAGAATGTCGCCTTGCTCATTCGCATAATTGATGAAGGTCTGAGTTTCATACGTCAATTGAGTTTACAGGTCAAGAATTATACCTGAATGAACGTGACAGGTACAGTTCATCCATGATCACATACCTCGTTGTTACGGCGCTCGCCGATCCATGAAACGTACCAGGCACGCATGATAGCCGGGTTGGAGTAGGCAGGTGTCAGGTTGTCACCTTCCGGGTACGAGCCATTACGGCGCATAGAGCCAACAGCAGCGAATTCTAGGCTGTCTTCGATGCGCGATACGAGACTATCCCCAAGCATGTCGGAAAACTCTTCGACAATCTGGACGAGCTGCGTGCCAATGAATTCCCTCCAATTGGGGTCGTATGTATTCTACCAGGGCTTGATATCAACTTATCTATTTCAAAATTTGCATGTAGTCTCAACTGAAAGCTTACATAGATGCTTGGAGGATATAAATCCGAGTCTGGAGTCGGGTATGGCTCGTCTGGCGAGAGCTTGAATGTACCGTACCAGGCTGAGTCGTAGCTCTCAGTCATCTGACATGATAGGCTGCACTCCAGATCAGCTGTTGACACGAAGGAAATAACTATCAGGTTATCAGGCCAGGGGAAAGAATTGAACCCACATGTTCTCAATGGCTGCCTTGGCGTTGGAAAGATCTTCTCCTTTGTTTCGATACAGGAGACCCGCGGCATACCATGCCGTGAAGCGGGTTGACCAAGGACCATTGTCAGAGTACCAGACGTACTTATAGGAATCGTCCCAGCGCAGGTCGTTGACGTAGATTGACCAGTCGAAGAGATCCTTTGCATCTGTCCAAAAAACTTGTCAACAAACACTTTACTTATGTTTCACAATGGCTCAATTTATGTCTCACTTTTGGATAAATTCTTTGTGATCTGACCAGCTGAAACAGTCGTCGCAAGAAGCAGGCTGGCTGCGCAGCCTGCTGTACCTTTTAATCTCATTATGTTCGGCCCTAGTATCGAGTATAGGTGATAGATTAACAAAACCAAGTCTTGTCCACTAATCTGATCATGAATAAGAAATGCAGCGACCACGTCATTTTGTAATAAATGATTGAGAATAACAGATGCATTTAACCGTAAATCCTAGCCTGAGCGTGCAGATTGACCCCATCTCACTCATGAACGAAACCCGGTGATCAACAAATCGAATTACCGGAGTTCAGCTTAACCGTCTATCTCTTCGGATCAATCTTAAGATAAGCCACCAAATACATAGTAGAATAGAAATGAGCCCCTTACAGAGACCTGGCTCTGATAATGGTTTACCAAGCTCGAAATTTTACGTTATGATAGCTTTTGGAGGACTCTAATCTGCAATTTCCTAGAGGGATTAGACCAGTACTGTGATGTGAGTGTTGTTGCTACGGATGGCCCATAGCTCTAGGTAGGGTTCGCTGGTGATACACAAATCAAGCCATGATACAGCCCCAGGCGTAGGAAATTATAGCAATACGTACTTTGTGTTTATTCTTTAAAGATTCCAACAGGCATCTCTAGCGTCTTTAGGGACCACGGGGTCCCCAGCTTCATTTATTCAATTCTTTAAACGGCACCATGTCCAGAGTATCGGGAACAACCCTAGTGTTGTACGTCTCTCAGTCTACCCACTTCGACTGGCAAACGCAGGTACAAGATGAAGAAGTGGATTTTAAACTTCAGCCACCGTGAGTTTTATGCCGGTGAATTGACCGCACTTGGCCAGTTGTGTAGACATTGGACTTTCTTTATCATTTGCATTATCAAAGTACAACAACGCAGATTTCGTGAAAGTGACAGCTACCTCCAAATTCGAATTCGGTTTTCATGTTGTCGCATGAGCCGCTATAGTCCATATTCTATCCACCTTCAATAAGCCTGCGAATTCGGATTCGTAGCCGTCTTCCTCCAGCATTCCAACACATTTTTTCGACCGGCAAAGTTCGGTTTTGTCTACGGCAATCTCCAGAACCACGTTCGCTGGTGGAGCAACATACCGGCATAGTACGGCAATCTTTGCATAGCCCCGATGATAGGTCAAGTCAATCAATTAACTCGTCGTGTGATACCTCTGCGATAATGGGGGAATCTGGGAACTCCAGTAATTGAGCCGGGACCACCATGCCACGTTTTCTGGGGCTTTCATATAGATATGCGTTTCGTCGGACTTGTATTATTTTCTGAATCTCTATTTAAGAGTCCGCCGTTGAAGTCTTTGAGACGCCGGATGACCGTTTTCCTTGCCCTTCATCTCACTTTTTCACAATGGGCGCCTCCACGCCGAATGCAGAGTCACCTTTGACAGTCGGTGCCTTGAAGGACAAAGGAACCACGTTCTCATGGCTTTCAGATGGTGGTATTATCAAGCTTAACTTGATGCTTGTCCTTTTTCAGATATCAAGTTATGCTACCGGCTACGATGGTTCGATGATGAACGGGCTCCAGTCCCTCACTACGTGGCAAAATTCCTTCGACAACCCTGGAGCATCTGAATTGGGCCTGTAAGTAGCACATGCCAGAGAAGGCATAAATTCGCACTCACTGACATACTTCGAGTCTAAACGCGATTCAAAATGTTGGTCAGCTCATTACTATGCCTATCTGTGCCTATAGCTGCGATAGATTCGGTCGCCGTCCTGTGCTTTTCGCCGGGGCCTTTATTCTCATGATTGGTGTCGCTCTTCAGGCTGCGGCACAGAATGTGGGCATGTTCATCGCGGCGAGAGGCATCATCGGTATGGGACTTGTCTTGAACATAACCGCAGCACCCCTTCTGCTTCTAGAACTGGCATACCCTGGCCAGCAGGGACCCCAGGTTGCCATCTACAACAGTCTTTGGAATCTAGGTGCATTGGTAGCCGCCTGGGTGACGTACGGTACGTTCCGTATTGATAGTACATGGGCATGGCGCATCCCATCAGTTCTACAGGGTCTCTCCAGCGTTATTCAGATTGGACTTTGCTTTTTAGTCAAAGAGTCGCCGCGATGGCTCATTAGCAAAGAGCGTGACGAGGAAGCAAGACGACTTATTTGTAAGTATCATGCCAATGGTGACGACTCCGATCCTCTTGTCACTCTCGAGATGGAAGAGATTCGTACTGCTCTTCGTCTGGAAGCTGAGGCGAGGCGCAATACGTCGTACTTGACCTTCTTCCAAACCAAGGCGAACATTAAACGGTTTTTCATCATCTTGTCTGTGGGTTTCTTTTCGCAGTGGAGCGGAAACGGTCTCATTTCATATTATCTTACCTTGATTCTTGACTCGATCGGCTACACCGCCGAAAGCACGCAGACGCTTATCAACGCACTGCTAACGTTGTGGACCTTGCTGTGGAGTGTTCTTTTTGCCACTGTTATGAACAAGTTCGGTCGGCGTACCTTGTTCCTCATTTCCACTGCAGGTTCGCTGGCTGTCTACATCGTCTGGACGGGTCTCGAGGCTACCTACGAGAAGCAAACTGCGCTCGAAGGTACGGGGGGCGACGGGTATGCCAAGGGTGTTCTAGCGATGGTGTTTTTGTTCAACTTCTTCTTCTCTATCGGGTGGACTCCTCTGCAGGTGACCTATTGTATCGAGATCCTGCCATTCGACTTGCGTGCGCGTGGATTGGTACTGTACAATTTGTTCGTCGCCCTTGCCAGTATCTTCAATCAGTACGTGAACCCGATCGGGGTAACAAACAGCAGGTGGAAATACTACATCACCTATGACGTGTGGCTCTTGTTTGAACTCATCGTGGTATACTTTCTCTTTGTGGAAACGGGCAATTTGAGCCTCGAAGAAACGGCCGTCATTATGGATGGAGAGGAGTATGAGAACAAACTGATTGAAGGCGCTGCATCATCGGTTGCCGAGAAGACGTTTCACCAAGGGGAAAAGGAGGATATGGTAGTGGAAAGTAAGGCGCTACCGGGTGGATCGTAGTGTTCGCGTGTGCATCTTGTATATGATCAGAAGTATTGGTGATTGTATCTGGAAATGAACATTGAGCAAGACACTATTTAATTGACTATCTTAACCATGACCCTAACCCTAGCTCACTGTGGCTACCTCGGTACGATTTTGCTGAGACTAGGACAAAAAGGGTATCCGGATGTAAAAGGGTCCTTTCCGATTGGTCAACAAGGACGCGTTTGATTCCATTTCTAGTTTAGCGCGTGATAGTCCCGATGTATACCCGAGCCCTCGTTCTGTTTGTTCCTCTGCGCTTTCCGAAGAAAACCTTCACCTTTCTTCCCACCACGATAAATAACACAACATTGAAAGAACATAGCGTCGCTTATTCAATGGATTTCGCCTGCTCCTCCACACAGCAATTAACATGCTGTGCATTGTCCTGCACTCTCTCGATGTGGACTCGACGCGTTGAGCCACGAGAAAACTCGTAAAAGAAGCTTTGGCTACTTACCTAACGCCCGCACGCAGGGACACAGGAACCGAGATTCCCAAGACTGGATTGGGTTCTGCCTCAATTGGAAATTCCCAACCTCGGCGGCGGCCCCTCGTGGTACGCAGAGGTCTGATCGTGAGTGGCGAGTCTGGAAGCAGACGAAATTGTTCCATCTACATGCCATCCAGAGCCTCGTCGAACGAGTCACCGACGAGCTGGATTTGCACAGCAATATCATCCGTACTCCGTAGTGCTATCTAGGCTAAGTATGTATGTACCAACTTCCAAGTACGTAAGTACTACCGTCTACGTGAATAAATAGTAGCTGCTAAGATTGACAGGTCTCCGCCAGATCCACCCAACAGATCCCACATGGGATGTTTTGATCAATTGCAGAGTCAAAGCTTGCGCAAAATTATTCACTTCAATGCCTGCTGTCGATTTTCCTCGTCAGCCTTGATTTTCTCTTCCTTTCCTATGTCATCTGTAAAGGCCGAAGGTACCATGTACATACAAATCAAGGTTGCTCGTTATCAACGCCACTCCAAAATACAGGCCAAGCCAGTGAGGGGAAACAAAACTCTAAGAATTCAAAAATTCGAATACTATTCCTCAGACTCGAGAGTTAGGGCTCCGGAGCCGACATGTGCTCGGGGTCGTCGCCAAGTGTACGGTCAGACCTACACCCACACCAGGAAGCTCAGCAGGGTGCCATGGATCGCACCTGGTAACTGACCTAGCACAGTGATTCGGTCAGGTTTCTTCGTCTCGAGAAAGTCTGGTCCAGGGGCGTTTTGCGATGGCAACTTAAACGATATATTTGATACTATGATAAAATTGATATTTTTTTTCCCGAACTCCATTCATTCTTTCCATTTTCCTTTTCGACGCTCATTTTTCCTTCTGACACTTCTTATCTGTGGAGATGCAGAAGCTCCTGTACCTTTTCTCAAAGTGATCATTACTCTTTCCGTTCGTTGTATTAAATCCAAGGTGTTCAGACCGGAAAACAAGAATGGAAGCCACGAGTGCAGGAACGGGCTTCCTGGTCCTGATCTGGGTTCTGACAGTCTTCTCGTTGCTGATTGTCGGTTTGCGCATTGTCGCAAAAGTTAAGATCAACCAGTTCAGGCTGGACGATGCTCTGATGATCACTGCGTTGGTATGTACTATTTCGTGCTCTACTCTGTTCCTATTTTAGCAACAGAGTCTGACCGCTGGCGCTCTTCTTAGGTCATGGGTATCGTCGCCGCCGTACTCAACACCATCGGAGTCCACTATGGCTATGGCCATCCAAATGAAACCGTCCCCGAACCCTATGCGTCGCTAGCCAGGAAGTACTTTATTATCGGACAGGCTGTTCTCATCGGCTGCACAGCCATGGGACGTGCTGCCTTCATCGCATACCTTCTAGCCATTCTGGGTAGTCAGAAATGGCAGTGCATTATCTTGATTTCCCTTGCGGTGATGGAGCTCATCTTCAATCTTGTTTCCATCATCTTGATCTTTGGTACCTGCAAGCCGGTCGCGTTGCTCTGGGATTATACAATCGCCGGAACTTGTTCGTCAGCAGATATCCAGATTTACTATGGATATTTCCAAAGCAGTATGTGAACGTTGACATCTCCAAGCATTCAAACAACTAACACGAACAAATTTATGATAGTATTCAATGTTCTCATTGATCTCTATCTTGCTGTCGTCCCCACATATATTTTCTGGCACCTCAAGCTCAAAGTAGCGATAAAGCTCAGTTTGATTGGGCTCATGAGCTGTGGTCTGGTGTAAGTCTAGATCCGTCTTAGCCGTCCATATCGTGCTCGCTTCATCATTGCTGAGACATAATCTACAGGGCCATGGGAGCCGCATTGGCCAAAACTATTCAGTTACGCGAGATCAGCAATGAAACTCTAGGAGGCACAATGAACCTCATCCGCTGGGGTTATATCGAAGCGCACCTAGTCATGATTACCGCCTCTATTCCATGTCTCCGCTCTCTTATTCTCTCTGGTCTCCATTACATGACAAGTAGTGGGCAGCGATCACGGTCATACGAATTGGGCGCAGCCTTCACTGGTACCCGACGAGGGACTACCACTGTCACAGCACATAACAATAGCCAACATCGGAGGACCGACTCGCGTCTGCGAAGTATGCTTTCCAACAGGAATAACGACGATGGGGCTAGCGGACATCATATACTTGAGAGTCGTAACAGCATCGACGCTGTCAAGTCGAGTGAAAGTAGTCAGGACCTGCGGAATGGATTGATTGGCATTCAGAAGCAGGTTGATGTGACCATTACCATGCATAATCATTCTTCGGAGGATGAAGGAGGATTCAAGCAATGATGATATACTACGATGTGTTGGTGATTAATTAGACATTTGTATAACTATGACCGACCTCAATCGATGAAAATTGCTATCTCAAAATATCATGACGAGTTTGCCCCCACCTTGATTGGTGCATCACACGGCTCTATCAGTTCACACGATCCTAGGTTTCTAATACGTGCTTTTAATTCTCGCTAATTATTTTATTTAGATTCTTTCATATGATCGCATTTATACAAAGCATGCCAATCATGCAAACGACCATCCTCCGGTTTTCTGAACAAAGAACCCGTCAGGATCGTATTTTGCTTTGATTTGCTGTAACTCCGAATATGTCGAAAACGTGGCCAACGGGTTCTGATCAAAACCAGCATCATTGACAAATAACGGCAAGCCTCCGGCATTACCAACAGAGTCCACCATTTTGGCGAAACTGGCCTGCACAGCATCGTAGTCCGCTTGAGACATACCCGGAGGAGTCTCAAGGATATAACTAATCCAGACCTAGGGCCCATCAGGCATTTGCATGGCATTTCCACCATTCTGAGCATTACTGGCATACGTTAAGCTTTTTGGGACAGCTTCGTAGTCAAATGTGAGAAGTTCATAAGCGCCTTTATTTGTCTCGGCCCAATCGCGCCACGCACCAATTGCTGTTTCATGGCTATCATCGTCCGTAACTCGGTGAACACCAACACGAAATATGTTATCACCTCGAGTGAGCTCGGCGAGGAACGGTATGGGCATGTTGGTAACTTCGGGATATGTTTTTAGAGACATTCTGCTCAACAAATAAGGGATTCTCGTGAAGTTGCTAAATAAATCTCCAGCATCGGGGCCATCATAGACGAGAAACATAAGAATTGCTTCGTCCAGATTGAGATCCAAATCTGGCGTGGGTAGCTTCAAATAAGTCGCAACGATACTCGCTTTGGGATCTGGATTGTACTGCATGAATGCCTGGATGGCATCAACCACAGCATCATTCTGTTCAAAAAGGTAGACGAGGTTCCCGGCAAACAATTTGCCAACTGGCCGGCTTTGAACTGTGTATTTAGTGACGACTCCGTATGCGTTACCACCGCCACCACGTAGACCAAAAAAGAGGTCTGCATAAGATTCAGGAGAGGCAATCACGATTTCTCCACTAGGCAGGACAATTTCCAATTCCCGAAAATCATCACAAGCCATTCCATATTGAGGCGACAAGTAACTCAAACCACCGCCCAAGGCAGCACCAGTGCCAACGCCGGCAAGTGTAGGACCGAGAATAGTGCGACCAAACGGGGCGTAGTAATTATATAACTCTCCAAAAGTGTTTCCAGGTTCGTATGTGGCTAGAGCACTTGATGAATTATGTGACTTTCCATTCATGGAACTCAGATCGATCAAAACCCCATTGTCGACGGATGAGAAGAAGTTGTTCGTATTATGACCCCTGCCTTGACTGCGAAACGGCTACCAGAAACGCGAATGGCTTGCAGTGCAATGGACACATCCTGTGCAGACACCGGATATACAATGCATGAAGGCTGGTAGACGCTTTGCAGCGCGTTCCAGTAATCTTCTCGGCTGGCGATGTACCGTAGGTCCAAGGGGTTGCTGGACACTTTTCCAAACCCCAGCGAGGTTGTGAGATTAGTACATGCAGTTGCGCCTGAAGTCAGCGTAGTAGCGGTGGATGTACCACAATAAAATTGTATGCCAATTAAGACCAATGAGGTCGTGATCATCCTGTGTATTTTCGACGTTGTTTCTGGTATGTGGGATGGGTGGAATAGGTTCTCGAGCAGTGCCAAAGGAGCGATTATGTTTTCGATGGGTGAGCATTGTCTGTTACTTTTCTTTGCTGTTTGTACATCTACGGCATTCTTTTCTCCTCATCCAGAGATCCAGCCTCCTCGCTTGCAGCAAACTGATTGTAGGTTGCCCCTATTGGCTCGATGCAAATCTACTTCTCTTGGCGGCATGCAGGGTTGCACAATATCATCACATGGTACACGATCGCAAAATTCTGATTGTCTACCTAACAGTAGGTGTTCGCATTTGTTCCCACAGTAGGTTTCATGCGCAGACTACTCCGTGGTGATACTTGGAAAAATCCAAAACCTCGTGACTTGTTATTAAAGTTACATCACGGCCCTGCGCTAACGCCAGATTAGCGACCGTCTCCATTTCTGCTTTGTAACTTGATGTCAAGGAAGCATGGCTTTAATTTCCGATGAAGTTGGTGTAATTCACCATTCAAGGTTCAATCTGATCAGTAGGTGGTTGCCACAGGATCCAGATATCCGCATCGAGGATATGTACATGGAGGATATATCAGTCGATCCACCTACTTTGGTATGTAACCAAATACTCTTTTACTAATGTCAACGATCCCATCGAGTTTACTTGTGAGTTGTATTGAAATCTCTAATGAGAATATTGTGTGGCATTTCTCATTCTGCCCAACAATGTCTATGTTCATATCGTTCTCGCCCAGGTGATCACGATCCATACACCGCCAAGCGACATCCATATGGGGCATTCAGCTGAAAGCCTCGCCACAGATGCATTCGCAGAGTGCTGTATTCGTCCGCCATTAATATATCCAGCTATCGGAACCTACTTCCACGACTCAAGAGCTGCCTGAATTGCATCGACACAGTTGCTCTCACTCGAGTCTTCAATAAGGTTCTTATAATCAGTTGGATAATCGTACTGTTCATGAAATAGTCAGCCAATGCCCTGGAACCTCCGCATCAATATAAATCAGTGGTTCTTACGTTCATATACGCGATCTGCAAAGTATCAATATATGAGGCAATCCCGTCACTACCACACAAAGCAGTGTAATCGGACCAGTCAAAGGTGGCATCACCAGCATTATCGCATCCCTCTCCACCAAACGTGTTGTTACCCGCTACTTCGATAATGTAGTCAATCCAGGTTTGACGATCATCGGACGGCCATGTGCCTCCATCGCTACCGTTGAAGCCCCCGTCAAAGATGCAGTCGTCGTGGATTGTCACTGCACGGCTGCCGTTGAATAAAGCCTGATGGTCAGCGGGATATCGTAGCGCTACCTTGTGCCCTGTCGAAAGAAGGGTATTAACAACATTTGCCTTGATAGCAAGATCCTCTGCAGTATCAGCCATGCCCTGAGCTTGGCAATATTGACCATCCTAGTGGTAGTTAGTCGATATCTGCCATCTGCCTAGGGTTGAGTCATTCGAAAGCCCTACATGCCACTCTCCCCACTCTCCAAGAAAACCAGCTTGAATGACAGGGATATTGATAGTTCCTGTGATATCCTGAAATACTGTAGCGAATGTGGACACATCATTCATTAGAATGCTTTCTTCTGGCTCGGTTGCGATTGTTCCGTTCGGCCATCCATAGCGCACTCGGGGAATCACTGAAACTCCCTGGCTGCCGAAATTCTGTGCTAGGGTCTTGAAGTTGTCAATAATATCAGTGTGGTCGGCTCCATCCGGGGTTATCTGAATATAGAGAAACAGGGTGCTGGATCGGCTAAACAAACCCGAATACGCTATCTCATCCGAGTTATCCACTCCTTCATCAATCTCCTTGTAGGTTGTGAAGCCAACCGTCGCTGAAGCGCGTTGCAGCAGAACCCCAAGTGCTAGATATCGAACGAGTTTCGTTGCGTATTTCATGTTGTGGGGAGAAATGACTATTGTAACACGATTTTGGGCAACTGATTCTATTCTGTAGTTAGGTGCAACACGAAGCTTTTATATATTATGTTGTAATTTGGGATAGCGGTAAAGTAATTACCTGACAGCATTACTTTACCGCTATCCCAAATATGGTGAGCGCAGCGCATAGATCCACTCGTATGCCCTCATTGGATAGCTGGCTTTCCTTACTATAAGGATTTGCCAAGATTCCCCCTTATTAAACTAGCGCATACAGGACTGTGCTGTATTATGTATGGCACACCTATGCCAGTTACTTTCATTAGATTCCACACACTTGAATACAACACAATACGCGAATCCACTGAACTTCTCATTACCAATGTCAATATTGCTTCAAATTGCCCCAACAGTGGGTTGGGGTTCTTATGTTACGTTGCAATGGTTGCAAATATGCAGACAATCGCGAAAGCCATACGTCGTCCTATAATGGCACACTTTGTAAGACCGAAATGCCGTCAAAGTCCAATTAGACCGACGGTGATAGAAATCCCACAACGTCTCTTGTTGCATCAGACAGAATGGATCGGCCCGCTTTTCATCACTAGCGTTGTTAGTGGACGTCAGCAGCTTCTGAAACCGATTTATTTTGAAGGATACGGCATCAGCAGTAAAGAGGCGTGAGAGACGGACCAGCAAGAAGCCTGTGGCGCCCAAACAACATCCCCACACTTGTTAAATCCTCGACTTTTGCAACTAACTTAGTTGCCAACTGATCAGCAAAATGTCAGCGTTTCGGAACCTTGGGCCCGTTTCGGCAAAATAATGCGAGGCGTCGCAGCGAGTCAGCGACCCGCAAATACTCAGATTGCCTGTCAGGATTTGCTGTACTTGGCCCTGCTGTAGCTAACTTCTGCTTGGGCTTGTCCAACGTCGGCTATCATGTCGAACCTGCCTCCCAAGTCCAACCTAAGCCCTGTCCTTCTCACAGGAGGCAACGGCTTGTGGCCTACCATATAATCGCGAAAACCCTTCCCGAAGAGCCCGACTGCAGCATTCACTCGCTTGATGTGAACATCAACCGTAACCGTCATCCCAATGCAAATGTCCACTACCACCGGGCCGATCTCGCCTCTGCAGTGGATGTGGAGCGTGTGATACAGTTTGCGCGACCCGTCACCATCTTTCATACCGCATCGCCCGAGTTCTCCAACGCACCAGTATCCGCCTACTACCACATAATCGTCCATGGCACCCATCATCCCTCGATGCCGCGGTCAAGGTCGGGACTGTGCGAGCATTGATCAACACATCGACTCCTGGGGTCATCAACGACAACTACTCCGATCTGATTGATGCTACGGAAGAGATGCCAATTTTACGGTGCCCCCAACAGAAGCGAATATACTATCTTGCCAAGGCTGACGCTGAGGAATCCATACAAGCTGCTAACCGCAACGGCGGTCACAACGATAGGGGAGTGCTCACCTGCTCAATTCGACCCGGTCTTGTGTTCGGTGAGCACGATGCTGGCACGTTGGGCAAGATGTTTACTGTCGCCCAGCAAGGCCGGTCAAAGTTTCAGATGGGCAACGGACAAAATCCGTACGACTTCGTATATTCCGGTAATCTTGCAGATGCGCATTTGCTAGCTGCCCACGCTTTGCTCGAGTGCTGGGGCAAGCCTCGCTCCGCCGATTCTAATGCCCGGGTGGACGGTGAAATTTTCAACATTACTAATGATGATCCTTGGTTCTTCTGGGACTTTCAGCGAGCGGTTGCTACCGAGACTGGCAATCCCGTGCTCCCCGAGCATATCATCGCCATTCCCAAGTGGCTGGAACTGACCATGGGATTTGTGAGTGAGTGGGTAGTGTGCACAATTTCAGGTGGCAGTCGGACCCCGAATATGACTCGTGAGGGCATTCGTTTTAGCACCCTGATCCGCACCCTAAATATCGACAAGGCTAAACGGGTCCTTGGGTATCGTCCCAAAGTCAATATGCAGGAAGGCACTCAGACCAGTGTGCGTTCGTTTATGGAGCAGGCCATGAAAGACACTTAGGAGGCTCTTGGCTAATTTCCTTGTAAAATTGTGTTTGAGGCACTGCATGACCATTGTTCGTTCAAAGCAACGGTTGGGTTTTCATTTGAGCGGTGGGGATCCTTGAAATTAAATTTTGTTTGTTTTCTTCAATCAATTGTATCATGCATAGCCATGTAAGAAAAATTCCTCTTCTCTCTCTGCTGTTCCAGCACATCAGTCATATCGAATAATCCCAAAAACAAAGTTTCCCAAACATCCATTGGGAGCTTTGAAAGCACTGATACAACAAACAAAGTGAGAACCTTTCCGAAGCGAACGATGACCAAAATGCCAGCATAGCCACTAGTTCGGGAGTTAATCAACCTGGAGCATCTACTATTGCAATAGGTGGTCGGCCTTCTCTCAGGCAGCCCATAGTAACAGTCTTCAGCTAGGAGGGTCTTAAATATAAAAGTCGAGACAAGGTTCATTGAAATGCTGAGAGAGAGTAGTTGTAAGGAGGAGTCTTTCTGAAGTTCTCCGCGTGTACCAATGCATCTATGTGCCACGGCTGCTCTTCAGGATATTGGTTAGGTACAAGATTGCTACCGGGGGACCTACCAAGAGACCTACCGGATCGATTATCGCGTAAACTGGGTGAAATCTCTGGGAAAGATGTCGTTCTCTATTTATGGTATATTGTTTTCGGGCTTCTCTATGGATTGCCACTCCATATCGATTGGCCGGTTGGCACTTCATCCATCCAAGCAATTCCTTTCGATAGCCAAATAGTGCACAGTACAGGTAGTCGGCCCTATGGCTGCTTTTTTAGATTCAATCCTCTCGTTACTTCGTCATATTCCACGTGGGTAACTAGTCAGCATTTCTTATCAATGATGTTTCTCACTTACGAGATAATCGACACACGCATTGTGCAGTTGCGATCTCTCAACCACCCCAATTAGGGGCTTGTGGCTGGTCCGACGATGCAATCAACTCAGCGACAGGATGGAGACGCCGGGATTAGGACTAGCATACATTATACAAGCCAGCAGGGCGACTGCCCGGTAAATTTCCAGGTACAGTTCTGGAGCACGTGCTGAAACTGAGCTAAGAAGGGATCCTTCAGTATTCAAGTCACTTTGGCACGTTCCCTCCCTTCCCGAGCTGAACAATTAGTGCTAAATCGTTTGTCAATTATCTGTAGTAACTCCACCTGTTTGCCCTCAGTTACCCGTCAGAGTGTAATCAGCAGCTGGCATCCCAAACAACATGGGTAGCGTCGACATGCCTGATGCAATCCGCATAAGCCCACCCTGATCACATGCCTTTGTGAAATAGATCCTTTTGTCGTATCGGATGGCATCAGACAGGGATAACATAGTTGCTGATGCAGTTGTGCTTGGCGATCTACGCCGCGTCGATTGACACGGAATCAACCGCCCGCCCAGCTACATTGCCCGATTCAAGGCTGGTGTCCTGGCTACGAACCCTGTCCTTGCGAGGTTAGATGCGAATGAAAAATTTGGCTTTGTTTCCGGCTCCCTAGTAATCAATGAGAGAATCAAGATTACGTCGACATATGGTTTGGTCGTTGTTGGAGTCAAGTCCAGCAACTACTACGGAATGGTATCGACCTATATCCACCGTGCTTTAACAAGGATTCGTAGATTCTGCCTCACGAATGCTAGACGTTCTATGTCTCCTTGGGGTCGAAAGTAGCCCCTATTCTGCACAAGTCCATTTGAAGTGGGTGTCCCGGGGTCAAGCAGGGGATTTTATTCTTGACATGAGTTCAAGCGTTGCCGGCCCCGCTGAGATTCGGAGGGGTTCGCGACGAGGGGAGTCCATTCCGGAAGGCTACGATTTAGACAAGGATGGCAGACCAACAACCGACGCCCAGGCCGCGTTAGGTGGTGTGGTACTTCCAAATATCTGGCCGAAGGGAAGCGGTCTGGCCATTATGATGGACATTTTTGGGGGAATTTTTCACAGGTGCTGCCTTCGGAGGGGCCGTGGTTGACATGAACAAGGACCTGAACACACCACAGGACCTCGGTCATTGGTTTCTAGTTTACCCACCAGAGTAAAAGGCAATTTCATCATCGCATGAATAAGTTGAGGGATAGGACTAGAACATTCGAAAAGGCTGATGGTTCTGACAGAATTTACCTCAGTGGGGAGATTGAGGTAGAGGGTGAGACCGAGAATAGAAAGATGGGCATCCTTTACACACAAGGTGAGGTTGAAGCGCTACATGATCTCCCCGAAGAGCCCGGATCGGAAGTAATGCTGGAGCCAATGAGGCAAAGTGCGCATCAAATTTAGATTAGAACTTCTCCCAAATGAAAATGAAGTCAATATACCTTAAAAACGTGTATATGCTACCCTGGAATTGTAAAATAGCAACGATGTCAGGGACAACCTGTAGAGGAATTCAAATTTCTTTCATGACGTCTCGCTCAGAGAGAAGCCAATCCACCACAATAATATAACGAGAATATTGCTGAAGGACGGTATGAGTGATCAGGAAGACTTTGAAGTTGATCATTTTCAGAGGAGGAACATGAGCAGTCTATTCCGTTCTCCCTCAGTCACAGAATAATCGACCAGGTTCATCTCCCCTATCGTTGTAAAAGACTCAGAAGTGTTCGCAAGTTAGCTGTTGGCTACGATTCTATCATAACCTCAATTTATATACTTCGCAAAGCAAGACTTTCCAAAAAAAATTGGTGATAGCCGAGTCTATATGCGACGCATTGGGTGTGACGCCGTCGCCTGTTTCCCTGTTTGTGCATCTGAAGCAGTGCTCAGCAACGATATTACAAGGAGTTATAGGTAGGAGTGTCGAAGGACTGATTGTCCGAAACGCGTACGAACACGAGTGGCAACCGGCACTGAAGTACCGATGTCTACGCGTGTCTTAATTCTCAAGGAGGCGAAAGGGTGCGGATAAGAGATCTTCCGAGATAAGGGTACGCAGGAAGACGGCGGTAGGTAAACCCTAGATAACCCTAATTTAGTTCGATAAGATCGCCAAGATACTGATTGGGTGCTGATATACAGAATTCGAATGACTATGTCTATTATATCCATCATGGATATAAACATTCATATTCTGGCCCAGCTCTTCGACTTCTACCTGGCTATCGTTCCACAGAGGTTTTTTCCAGTGCTTTCTTCAAAACTCGTTCATCTTAGCATAGCAACCCCCGCAATAGCCACCATTTATATGTCTTTCGTTGGGGAGGTGCAAATACGTCATTTGTGTAAGACGGGCTGTTTTCGCAAGTGGTGGGGCAGGTCAGGCATAGTATATTTTAGCATCATGAGTCTGCTGGAATCTATCTCTCGGCAGCCTAGCTGTGACATGGCAAACCTATCAGATTCGTTTGTTCAGGCGCCTATGGTTAAGATGTTCGATATCAATAGTGCCAATTCCATTTGACAATTGTCTGCTCGATCATCAATTGAAGGACTCAGTTTGCGGATAAAATCGTCGTTTTGATCCTTGCTGAAATCATTCAAAACGGAATGGAGATGGTATTTGATGGGCTATTGCTTCTTGCATCACTTGCACTTGTAGCTTTAATACTTGGCATTACCTTCACATGAAATACCGGGGATAAGTTCAAAATTGTAGCTAGTAACAACAGTGTCAGAAAATTACATATTCAAAGTAACTAACCCCAAGTGCCAGCTTATTGCTATATTCATCATCTCATGTTCGATGGCCTGTCAATAACCACTACTAGTGGCTGACTAGTGAATGTTTATAGTGCACAGGAACATAATACAAATTTAATCCACTACAAGGAGCATGTTTCATTCTCTTCCTCAATTTCAATATTTGCTCCACCTTTCTGTTGATGTTGGACGAACGGGACCAGTTGCGGTTTCATTGTCTCTCATCTCAAGGGACAACTACATGTGGTTTGGAGTACAAAGTGGATTGATGTGGCCAAAGTGTGTTTATCCGATGAGCTTATCGAAACCCTTGAAACAGTTGCTGTATTTGAAAGTCAGCAACAAGTCATTCTCCATATCTCTACTAACATATCAAATATCATCTAACGCCCGCTCTCAAAGAATCCTTCATCAGGTTCAAATAAAGAAAATACACAGGGATAAAATACATAGTCGGCTATGCGCTTTGTGTTCCGATGTTAGGATAGTAAAATCGGGACCCCCCAGCTGCATTTCAGCTTCGATAAATGTTACGCTATGGATACGCCGATGATTCCCCACGTTCGATAGGTCATTTTGAGTATTACAGACAATAAATCATTGTACCAGAACGTGTTAATGAGCAGTGTGAACCCACTCAGCCAATCAAAGAAGCATATCAAGGGTACACTGATAGATGCAAGTTAGAATATACAAGGCCCCTGCACCACTTTATAGATGCTGTTTTACGTGCAGTGTGCTACAGCTGAATGTAATTCCACTGCATATACAAATGTGGTTGCAATGTACCTCTATGTCAAAAGAACAGTCGGAGGACTTGGGATGAAAAAAATAGTACCCAGTGCAATATTAGGTGAATATTCATAACATGAAGGTGGATTTGCCATGAGTCACTCATTGACTCAATAGTATAAACTATGAGAAGGAAAATGTATATAAGTGAGTGCTCAGCAATGTGTCAATGCAATCGAAAACCGCACACTCCACAGCTTCAAGCCTTTCAGTCTTAAAAGCTAGCAAGCTTCAAGCACCATGACAGATAAGACAGGCCGCGAGGCCTGTGATGAAGAACTACAACCATTTATTGACAAGTTTGCCGAAAAGCCCTTCGTATTTGAGGATGAGAGCGCAATCAGCAGCCATAGGTCTGATACGAACAAGACTGATACCGTGGAGGCTGTTCAGGAAGGGTACCATAAGTACGTTGACGGAAGGCACAAGTTGATCCACAAAGTACATGAAGTGAGTAATGGGAATGTGGACCCCTTCAAACTGTCAATATTCACTCCGGACAAGCCTGCACCTACCAGCGGTCGTCCTTGCCTATACTTCATACATGGCGGCGGGCTTGTTACCAATAACGCCTTTTCCGGTATACATTCGATTTTCCACTGCATTGATACTCTAGATGCTGTGTGTGTTTCTATAGAGTACACCCTGGCACCAGACTTGAAAGCACCTACCCAGGTAGAACAATGCTATGAGGGACTGAAGGAAATTTGGAACAAGTACAACAATTCTAAAGAAATAAACTTCGAAAAACTCGCCATCATTGGACGGTCTGCCGGTGCAATGCTACTCGTGGGATTGAATATCAAGATGCGGGGGCATCCACACATCAAAATTAGATGCAATATCATGTCATTTCCTATGCTGGATAACGGATGTGATACTCAGTCGCACCAAGACTTCTGCGATGCGCCACACTTGCCTAGTAGAACCGTCAAACTTTGTTGGTCCCATTATTTGGACGGCGGGGGAGTCTCAGGATTGACCGTTCCAGCGCTATCAACGACCGAAGAACTGCGAGACTTTCCTCCTACTTTCATAGAAAAGGGCGACGCGGATGTTTTGAGCGTTGAAGCTGAGAACTTTCAAAAGAAGTTATCATCTGCTGAGGTTGATGCACCGATTCGTCACTGTGCGGGTTTTCACTGTTTTGATGGCACCTCTACAGATATTGCCCACAGGATCAAGCAGGATCGCCTGGAGTTTTTGAGAAACCAAATGGAGTAAATGGGGCTAAATATTCAGCACCCGAGGTGAGGTGTTGTTTGTATCCAGGTCTCCTCCTTTTTCTTTTCTCAATTGTCTAACTATTCTTTCGGTTTGCTCACTTTTCATTTTGGTCTCATCCATGCATTCTTATTCACTCTTTCCCAGTCTAATTTTCTGATGATTTCATTTTCCTTTCTTTCGGTTGCCTTCCTTTGTTTTCTGGATTTAGTTCCTAGCTTTAAGGTCTTGGGTTGCTATTGTTGAAAGCATGTACATCTTGCTTACTAGATGGACAACTATTTACTCGCTAAAACAACATAAATAGAAAACAAACATTACTAGCAACCTTCCCATAAGTCTGATTAAACCTCTCCATGATCTGTAACCTTGACTAAGGTGGTCAAGTGCGTAGAGTGTAGAAAGCGCAAAGAACGAGTTTTGTTCTATTACTTCCCGGATACGGCAGATTTCGCTTGAGTGAATGCACTGGTCATCGCTGATGGCTGCTGGGCTCACTATGTTAATCGGTGTGTGGTACCTGTGTGTTCGGTGCTGCTACCAGGAATGGTCCATGTTAAAGGATATGTAGATTTTGTGCCTTCGACCTTGAGCTAAATACCGTTGACTTTGCTGTAATAAGAAGAGTACAAAGACCTCCTAGACCACCGTTTAGGGTTATGTACTTGTGGTGGGTACATGCGTAAAGGTCCACTATCGTCAGTGGCGTGGGTGGAAAAAAACCCCTCCGATTTATGCTGCCCCACCACTCCTTCCTCCCCGGACATTAGGGTTAGAGCCTCGCTCTCATGGACTCGAATATACATAGTATGACTATTTGATGCACGGAGATAGTGGCTTTGTCTTTTAATATGCACTCAATTATTAACGCAAGCACTCACTTCTTACATTCAGCCGAGTCAAGGTCGCTTAGCGGCATACGATCTGTTCATCGCATAGATCAGAGATAACCATACCCTCACCGACAACGTCTCTCACCCATCGTATTCTGTGAACGCCACAGAGCAAGTAGCGACGGTATGCTCGCCGCTGAACTTGAATACAATGTATGTGCTATGTCATATCCTTGTTTGGGTTTGTCGGCATGATTTTGTTTCGGACATCTCGCCGAATACATCACCAGCATTGAAACTAGATTCTAGCGTAGGTACGAGGCGCTAATCGCTCAGCATTACCAGCCACCAGCCTTATGAAGTACGTATGACCACAATGGAGAAAGTCCCCGCACGATGCTATCCCCGCGACCAATTACAGCCCATCAACCTCAAAACAGAATCCAGAGATGGTCAACAGTTGAGAGTTGTAGGCCGGAGCAGATACTTGACCCTCCTCCAAGATCGACGTGTCGAATGGAAAATTCTATCTGGAAGTGCCCCCGGCAAAGTTTAACATCGTGCTGAAATTGCGATGAGTAGCGCAGAACAATTCCCACATTGCAGCCTTTATTTTCACAACCCTAACTCTGAGCTGTCTTCGTTGGTCCTAACACCAGCTTTTAACCTGCCTTGCACTTGATAATGAGCTAGCGGCAAGCTAATTGCTTCTATAGTAGCTATTACTCTCCTTAAAACAACTTAGGTGGTCTTTAGGTTCCCTCTACCTAGAAGCCTTTTCAGCTATAATGTCAGCAACCTACACCCAGGCAACAGTGCCACGGACCGAACAGCTGGGACTGAAAGAGGTTACTATTGGTATTGTTGCGCCGGGCCCTGTCATCACCGAACACTAGGTCGGAGATTTGGTGGACTTGGCACCTGTTGCTACCAAGATTTTTATCAATGCAAACATCAAAAGACCAGGGAGTACGGAGGAGATTGCTGAAGCCGTGAGATGGCTTGTGAGCCCCCTGTCGGGATTTGATACGGGCCAGCTGATATCTATTGATCGTGGAGCTGGCTTGCCATCGGCAGTAACCTTTTCATCTTTTCCAATGGTATAAACTTACGAGATTGGGTATTGAAGCGTGGGTTTATTCTTTGCTTGTTTGTTTAAATCCAAGGAGGAATAATCGATATGGTAGTCGTCATGGCAGTGAATTTTCTATCTTCATTTTCAAACACTCTTATAGACCAAATTTCACTTGCTGACATCGCATCAAAACTTTCTTGTCGACACTGTACTAGATGTCCTATATACTTGTTGAATAATAAATTAGATAGTATTAATCAGTAAGTATAATAGTCAGAATTCAGTTGTCTACCTAGTCACGATCATCTTTTCTGGCCACAGTCGTCGAGACCATGTTTCTAGAATCCATCAATCCTTTATACTGAAGCCAAGCATTTCCGTGCTCTCGCGAGTACCATCTCATTTGATGAGACCTATGGTTTGGTCCGGACGGCGAGTTTTCTTCTTGGTGCTTTTCATGACGTGATCTACATTCTCAGCCTCATGCAAAGCTAATTACGTACTTGAGCGGCTTTGCTTGTCCGGCGAATTGTTCTTGGGAAAGCAACTGGTATCGTATAGCTCGATGGTAACCAGGGGCTAGTTTCAGTAGCGGAATGCGTTCTTCTCTATACCATCTATCTTGCAGTTCCATCTCGATCGATAAGAACTGTGCAGGCAGTTCTGTATGCAATTAGAGAACACCACTGATTTCCTTGCGTCATGAGAGTGAAGAGCGACTACATTTGTACCCACGCTCCGGATAAGAATCCTGAACGAGCTCGTAGTCCCAGAACTTACGTCTTTCGTTATCTCAGCTTTCCCGATCCAGGTCGTTTGGTTTGAGGGAAAACATATATTGCGGATTATCTTGGATATTCACTTCCTGGGTTTGAACGAGTGCTAGAAGATCAAGAGACTTCGCAGAAATCATAATACCTGGGAATAGTATCTCTCGATAAAGTATCGCCATGGATGCGATTCATTTCAACACTTATCATGCAAGGCGTTCTATGGTAAACCAATCTTGCCCGACTTCTTCACTACTATTGTTGGCTCTTAGACTTTGATAAGAAATGGGCTTACCGACATTGTGTAAATACTTTGAACAGTCAGCTCGAACAAAAAAATCAGCGGAGACACCGTAGGGACGCGATGACCAAACGTATGATCCTCTTCCATATAGAAATACTTTTCATATCGTATCAAATACTTCTTTAAAGTCCAAATGCTTCTCGCTCTACACCACCCATTAGACCGCTACTCTTTTTGAATTGTAGCGGCTTCGAATCCATGTATTTTGCCCGGTGTCCGTACTTTCAGCTCTACTTGTGGACGAATACAGCCGCAGGACAAACCCCGGAATTGTTGCAGGGGTTTCCTAGTAATCCCATAAGTTGTTATAGCTGAGAGATACAGTTATCTTGACCAAAGAAACCACTTCTTGATACTTCGCCACAGATTGGCTCATCATGGCGTTCGGTCGCATAGAGGTATGTTTATTATACGGCCAAACACTCTAGAACGGATAATCAATGGAGCTTGACAGCATATAGAATACCGGCAATTTTTTCTTTCTGTCGCTTCATTCTATTTCAACTAGAAATTCGAATGTGCTATGTAGGAAACTAATGTTGTAAGGCACTGTAACTTAGGGTTGAGGTTATTGTCACTCAACAGTTGATGAATCTTAGAGAAAACTATAATAATATTGTTTACTCTAGTGTTGCTTATTGCACATGACGAGAAGCTACATTGCCACGGCACGGTGATAATATATACATGCTGAAAGTGAGTGAAGCCCTGAGGACACCCGTTGTCTGGAGCTCGTTACCTAGGTAGGTACAGGTTGCAATCAAAGAGATATTCATAGCACAACAACTGATGTATATACACCAGGTCGACACTGGAAACCTTGGAAAGGATGCTCATTCATTAGTGAGTAAGTCTCCTCGGAAGAAGGGGACCAGGAATTAGTGTACCAGTTATCCGATTGCTTTACTTTACGTTTTTGCAGACCTCTAGTAACAGTACTAGTTATATAGGAGGACGTACGTAATAATATTGGTTCATTCATTATGGTGTTCGATTGTTCTACAGACTTTCCTGTTATCGTTAAAGCATGCAGCTAAAGCGTGGAGGATAAAATCTTAAATTCATTAATGATGACCAGGATATACCTAGTGCATACCAGTTGACATGACTATTTCCTTTTCGGTTCTTTTTCAAGTCAGATGACCTCTGGCGAGAATTTGTTTTTCTGACACGGCAACACACACAGGTCACACAGCCGAGGGCGGAATTGGTGATTCAAGGTATTTATTCATTGCAGAGAAAAGAGAAAAGGGACGGGCGCGTATCGCGTTAATGCCATATGAGGTGACTATGATTTCCATTCTGTCCATGTCGAAGAATTGTCAACAGCAATTGACAAGGGATGTCCCATTCCAGATTGTTGTTAGTGCTCTGGACTACTCTGAGCCAGACCCGCCGAGAGAGGGCTAGACCCAGCCCTAACCAAATATTGGACAAGCCAATCCATCCTCTGAGTCGGCAAGCTGTACGTACGCCGTATCAATTCTTTGATTTCTAATATATCTCATCCATAACCTTACTATGTAGTAGTAGTTCCTTAGTCTCGTAATTATATCTGTACCCGTACTTGCTTTTTCTGAATATTATGGTCACAATTGCGGAAGCTCATGAAAAATTCGAAGGTCATATGAGCTGATCCAGCACAGCGGCTCATTTCAGCAATCCTCAGTCAGTCGTCTTCTTTCTCATCCTTGATCAAGGCTTCAAGCATAGAATCCGTACTGAATCGTTGATTCGAGGACTTGGAGCATCCTTGAAAATAATATGGAACCATGACGTTGGGATCACCGGGGTTCGGCGGGCCTTGACATCTCCTTGGCTCCGGACAGTTAGGACTTGCCGTCGAACAGCCGGACGCAGCAGGAATGCCAAGAAAATACGGTCCACCGGCTATCAAACTCTGAAAAAGAAAAAAAAAAGCATGCCAAAATCTCAACGCTTTTGTGGCGAGTCGGTTTCTGCGACCCTCACCGACTATTTATTATTTCATTGATAGTCATCATTCTAGTCCTCAGTCGCCTTTTTCTTTCCTTGTTTCTTCCTTTCCATTCTCATCTTTCTTCCCTCCCGAATTTCTGATTGCTACGGTATGGCATCTATCAAGCTCAATCGCGCCCACTTAGAGAAAATTTCGGCTGCAGGTAAGGCGCAAGCCCCAACATACCGCCGTAATGGCGCCGTCAAGGAGGGAATCGTCCATATTGGTGTCGGAGGCTTCCACCGAGCTCACCTGGCCGTTTACGTCCACAAGTTGATGCAAAAGTATGGGATGTCTGACTACGCGATCTGTGGCGTCGGGTTGCAGCCCTTTGATGTCAAAATGCGCGATGCATTGAGATCGCAGGACCATCTGTACACCGTTATTGAGCGCTCAGCCAAGGGAAATTCTGCACATATAATTAGCAGCATCAACTCTTACCTTTTCGCGCCGGATGACCGCGAAGCTCTCGTTGCTAAGATGGCAAATCCCGACACGCATATTGTGTCACTCACTATAACTGAATCCGGCTATTACTACAATGAGAACACGCATGAATTGCAAGTTGACCACCCGGATATTCAGTCCGACCTCGACCCAACCAATAAGAAAACACCACGGACTACGTTTGGCTTTCTCTACGCCGCCCTAGAGCAACGATACAAAAAAGGACTCAAGCCCTTCACTGTTTTGTCATGCGATAATATGCAAAAGAACGGATCTATCACCCGGCACATGCTTGAATCATTTGCACGTCTGCAGAACCCCGAGGTCGCAAAGTGGATTTCCGAGTATGGTGCTTTTCCCAACTCCATGGTTGATCGCATTACCCCTCAAACATCTGCCATTGATATAAAGAACCTTGCAGATGAATTCGGCATTGAGGATTCATGGCCCGTTGTTACAGAGCCTTTTATGCAATGGGTTGTTGAGGACCAGTTCTGTGATGGACGACCGCCTTTTGAGAAGGTTGGTGTGCAGGTCGTTAGGAATGTCCATGAAGTTGAGTTGTTTGAGAAGCATAAATTACGCTTGCTCAATGCCAGTCACTCAGCTATCGGCTATCCGGGTCAGTTGGCGGGTTTCAACTATGTCCACGAAGCCATACAGAATCCGCTGTTCTATAATCTTGTATGGCAGATGATGCAGCAGGAAGTGAAACCACTCTTGCCTGATATCCCCGGGGTAAATATTGATGAGTATTGTGTTACTCTCATGGGGCGTTTTTCCAACCCAACAATCATGGACCAGTTGCCTCGTATCTGTCTCAATGGTTCTGGCAAGATTCCACAATTTATCATGCCATCCATTGCCGAAGCAATTTGGGTTACTGGCCCATTCCGCCGACTTTGCTTCGTCACAGCTGCCTGGTTCTGTTTTATCAAAGGGGTTGACGATAGTGGCGAAACTTTCAATGTTGATGATCCAATGCGTGCAGAGCTACAGGAAATGGCTCGCCAAGGAGGCAACGACCCATCGAAACTGCTCAGTATCAAAAGCCTATTCGGTGATGACCTGCGAAATGATGAAAGATTTATCAAAGAGGTTGCTTCAGCCATGGAGGCTATTAATCGGGACGGCATCATGAAAACGCTTCCTCAGTACATTGATTAATAATGGCTTCATGTGACAGGGGTATATAGTAATAAGTAATAATAGCATAGATTCGTGGATACAAAACTGACCATAGACAAAGACAAATACCAAAACTCAGCCTACAAAATACATATTCAGATACATATTCAGCAGACTATATAGGTATAAAGCGAGCCACTTGATAGATTAGTCCATTACCGAAGTAATCTTTTGATGGTTCCTAAATCCTGAACAGCAGTATTCATGTTATATCAAAGCAAATGGCCTGTTTGATCTACCCCCTCTAGGGCTGACTGAGGGGTTTCTGATAATAGCATTTAATTACCGTGCCTTCAGGGTGGATTGCTTGTTACTATGCAGGTTTCTACTCACACGATTCATAGTAGATAGAATTCTGATTCGCCATTAGATTGAAGTAAAAGGTCCTAGAATGAACCATACTGGACGCATCCAAGCTTCGACTCTACTACGGACACCTTCTGTCAATCAAATTAGACTTTGGAAGTAAATATCGGTATAGGGAGGTGCCGAGCGTATAATCTTAGCTATTGTGCGATAACATATTTAACATCATAGTAATTATTGAACATGATACTTATTTGCCTCTCTGATTCCGGTGGCATTCTTTATTACTGCTGTGGGAATAGACTGGGACCTAAAATACGTACAACCAGTGGCGCACTCCGATAGTTTATAGAACTAATCAAAAGAGTAATAAGGATTAGGGTTAATGAAGGGTTGTATACAAAGGTCCGTAATGTAACGGAAACAACAGGAAACTATTCAAAATATCACCTTCTCAAATGCTTCACGCAGACCTCGAGCGGTTAACCATGCTTCTAACGCCCGCATATCCCCCCTATTAGCTCTCTGGCCGCTACGTTCACCTAGGGAATCCGTGATCTCCTCCATCTCGGTAAATACTCGTCGAATATCCGCCATTTCGCGGAACCGCTCACTGACTTTCTTGTGATGGCTGGGGATATCGCCCCACGAGTTTATCTTGATAAAACTCATATATGCATCGATATCTGTCGATTGTCCCTCCAGACACAGAACCCCCGGTTTCCCTGCCAACACAAAGCCTGTGAGAGAATAGTCGGAGGCATAGTTGACTAGATCATTTCGTTTCCCACGCGTCGATAGAGAAGGAAAATAGAACCAGACTCGGACGAGCGGCTCAGTACTGCGGGTAGCTATCGCTTCAGTCAATGATTCATGTTTTTGAAGTAGATGCATGGCTTCTTCTCTGATATATTCAAATGCTGCAAACACGTCGTCGGAAGGCATTGTAGCGGCGATAGTCGCAACCTCGGCTTTGGACATCCACTCTGGTTGTCGCAGTGAGTAGCTTAATGGAAGTGACTCCTTGCTTCCGAGGTTCTCACTTTGGGAGACGGATATTGAAATGTTGACTTGGATAGACTTGTCCGTAGCGATTGCTAAATAGACTGCCAGTGAAAGACTCGAGGGGATCCCAGTTGGAACCTTAGTTGGATCTTGGCACCAATCGTGAAGTTTAATGAGAGCCTCTTGTGTAGATTCTGGAATTTCAAGCTCGGATGGCGAAGGGAACATAGCTATCAGGAGGTCAATCATCGAGAGCTGAGAGTTCATCACATCTGCTGGTGATGTCATTCTCAATACCGAACGTGATTCTGGCTTTGGACAATGGGTAAGAAGTCTGACTATTAAGTCCGTAGCCGGATTGTTCCCGCCTGGATATGTATAGACGTACTGGAGATACCCGTGGATGACAAAATTCAATGTCTTTTAGTTATTTTATCGGGAATTTGTGGATACCTAACATTATCTGATTCCGATTGAGACATTCCGATTGGCTCGTGATCCGCCCCATTGCTAAATAGCAAATCTTGCGTGCACCAAGAAGCATTCCGAAAGCCTGGGTGACTCTTCTGATTCGTCTCGTTTCAATTCTATAATCGATGAGGATACATACGTATGGTTTATCTAGTCTTTGATAACAATTATATCACTAATCATAACATGCTGACTGCCAAGGTCTTCCGCTTCGCGGCCTACATACACAGAGTAGTCAAACTAGCCCAAGCCATGGAACAACCTAGATAATAATAATTGGGTGGGGAGATAGTTTCCCAGGTGCAATTATATGTTCTGGGCTCCATGTGTGCTCCTCGTAAAGCGCCAACGTCGCTCTGCGGTTATACCAGAGCTCTCAACATTATATAGAACTGATGGTAATGCTCTATGCACTTGGTTCATAACTACAGCTGAAGCTTTGGCCCATGGTACTTGCTCGGAAGCACATCAGCAGCCTCGAAGCTTGTTCTTTCTGGGAATCCATCTAAGGACTGAGCGTACGTGGCAACAGAATGAGCGACGAGCTATAGAGAATAAGCCGGTCAGTAACAATATTGTAATGGTTTTGTGTTTTTTGTTTTCTCTTTCAAAGAAAAAAGTGCAGGAATGCCATACCTTCGTATTCAACTCCCAAGCAGTAAGGTTGAGATTTTCCAAGCTATCGCAAAGTTGGTGATAGCAGGGATCATACCAGTCACCAGCAGTGCCGCCGAACATCTGCTGTTCGGCCTTTGTCTTGACTCCCTCGGCCCCAGTAGCAATACCACCACCAGGAATACCATGTCTGATAAAAGCATCATAGTCACTTCTACCGTCAAATGGAATATAAGTGAAGTTTAAACCATGAGAAGTGTAGAAGTCAGTATAAAGGTCACGCAGCTCCTCAGATCCAACAGGGTTCAATGCATTAGTAGCGTTATAGACCTGGTAGGCGAAGTTGGGCGATGCAAGCATGTCGTAGTCCATGAAAAGACGGATCTTCAGGTTTTCTTCGGGGGAAAGCACAGAGACATAGTAGTCCGACCCGAGTAGTCCTTCTTCCTCACCTGCCCACCAGGCGAAACGCACACAGTTGTTGACTTGGTAACTTGTAAGTTGAGTAGCGACCTCGAGGAGAGTAAGAGAACCGGATCCATCATCGTTGATGCCAGGCCCCTCTGCAACGCTATCACTGTGACCACCCAGCATGACGCAGTTATTGGGATCGCCTTCCGTGGTCTGCGCGATAATGTTTGTGGTCTCGATGGTCTCCACGATGGCATCTATATAAGCGCTGGCATCGACCGATTGTCCGTTTTTCAACTTTTTGATGTACGATGAAGCATCATTGCCTGAAATTGAAAAGGTAGCAATATTGTCAGGAGACGGGGTGCCGAGAGTTCCACCCAGCGCGCCTTTTTCATTATTGTAAATAACTGCGGCGATGGCGCCGGCTCGTCCAGCAAGAGCGGACTTGGTGCCAAAAGGGCACTCACCACGGCTGATGAGCGCAATCTTACCAGTTAAATCCGGGTAGTCCGATTCGCTACATCCGACATTGGACACAAGGGTTAATGGCCCCAGGACTGGCTCCTTATCCTTGGTAGGAGGAGTTAGGCTCATCGCAATAGCCGAAGCTGGAACCTCAGTTCCCAAGACCAGGCGCGATTCAAATACATTGCCCACTACTGCGGGGAATGACTGGTTCCACAGAACGTAGTAGTCCCCCAATTCAGCAATGGTGGAATAAACATAACTCATGGTGGCAAGGTGTCCTGTGGCCATACCTATCAGTCAGTCATTCGAGAAGAAAGGTTAGAATATCAATAGGTACCTTTACTCCCGATAACTCTGGTTGGGTGGTTGTATTCGTCTTTTCCGAGCTCAGCAATGGTGTACAGCGCCTTGGCTCGGTCGAAGAGATTGTCTGCATGGATGCGATCTTGCAGGGATGCGGAGTTGACCAGCTCCTTTGCGGCCACATGATTATGAGATACGGGAGATGGGTCAAAGAGGGGACGCTGCTGGAATGCGAAGGCATCTCCCAGCAGCAGAAGAGCCCCAAACAGGTAGGAACGCGCCATATCCGCAAAGCCCTGGCTTTTGTCAAATGGAATAAATAAGATACGTGAACCAAAAAGGTACTCTATAGTAATTCTCAATGCGCAACTTGGATGGTGTGACCGGCGTGCGTTGTTGCTGTCTTATCCCAGGTGACAGAGATGCTATCTCCTAGCGCGCTTTTTTTTATGGGGCCTAGGGCCGCCTTGCCCCTTTAAGATGTTATGAAAAGACTGTTTTGGAAGCCAAGTCCTTGTGTCCGACTTATCTGATACGCGATGTTGCTCGAAGGATAAGTGAAAATGATTTCAACACAGCTACTCCCTCCGGAGCCTGCCTCACTCGGAAATCTTGGATATATCTGGACCTATTTCAATGGGAAGATAAGGCTAAACCTATGTGGTACGTATGTTGTGAAACATACCTACGTACTGCTATATAAATGTAATCTGGCTTGGTGGATTGCTTGAGCTATTGTTACATGCAACGACAAATAATTATTTTAGCCAATCGTCTCTGAGAGCTGCCACAAAGACCGAGACGTAAAGCCTCCGGACGTGTACAAACATCACGGGACAATTAGAAAATCGAGAATTCTTCGAACGGACCGCGGGTTTATAACCCAAATACGACATTTTCTCGCCCTAGGGTCATTGCTCCAGGTACGTATTTAGGTAGTTTTCTAAAGTTACTACTGCCCTAATTACGTGTTTCAATACAGAACAGGCCACATACGCAGGCGTGCTCTCTGTTTGCCTTTTGAGCCTAAAGGACTTCTACAAAGAATCTCCTGGTATATTTCTGAGAAGAAGGCGGCTACACCGTCTCTATTGTGATATTTAATCTCATTTGGAGGCAGCGCTGTGGAGTACATGCTTTTTAAGATACTCCGGTCGTTGCCTGTTCCATCCCATGGGCCATGGTCGTCCCATCTCGTTACCCGGCTGATTATTGGTAGCTGCATCCGAGTGCGATTTAACATGCCTGGGAGTTATCAAGCGAGTTGCCAGATTCAACCTTAACGCGAAACTAATTTTTCTCTCTTCATCGTTATCACGAATAGATTCAAGACGGGCAGCTTGAATATGGGCGTCCTTAAAGTAATAACTTGGGCATCTTTGGAAAATTAGCTGGACAATCGCGAGACTCAAGATCACCCGATTGCAATTACAAAGAGACTTTCCATTTGGGTCCATAAACGACTATTGAATTTCATTGAATTTCGCATACCCACGAATTTTGCATATCATTCCCCCAGCTGAAAATCGTTATGTCGACAATAATTGCTATGTGGAGATATCTCTCGTTAGGGCCACGGAGCCTCGTATCATAACGTTATGTCTTTCCACAAACGAGACTATAAGAACCCCAAGCAGCCAGCAGGAAGTCATGGATGTAAGCAAGATTCTAAAACCATTACTGATACACTGATTTACCGATAATCATACCCTTTCTCAAATAGTAAGTTGTTAAAAAAGTTATATAAGCCCTCGGTGCAATCTTGTCTAACATATCTGCCAGATCAAGAAACAAGCACACCGAAACAATGTCTGGAAACAATTACTCCCTCCATTCCATCGCTGGTGCATATGCCTTAGGGCTTGCCCCCCATGGCTACTATTTCATTAAGATGATGGCCAACGCAAAGGGCCAGGCGAGCAATATCATGTGCGTAGTCGCCCTCCCCATGGCAATCCGGGAAGGGAATGCTAACTCACGGATTTCAACAGACCACGAGAGAACTTGATAAATCTGAAGGGTCGCATTCCAGGTCATGTATGGGACAAGCTTGCTAGGGCACGTGGAGCGCATCTGAATGCTATGGAGGGGTTGCCTGTATTTGCTGCCGCAATGGTATGTCAAGGCCTTAATTGCACATTTCGGATGCAAAGCTTTTTAAATCCATGACTAAATCTGGCTTTAGCTCGCAGGAAATTTGGCAAAACTGCCATCCAGTGAATTGAATACGCTTGCCTTGGAGTATGTCGGTGCTCGGCTCCTGTATACTGCTGTCTACCTTGGAGTTCGATCGGAAGCAGCAAGCTACTTGCGCACTGGTGTGTGGGCATGGAGTATCTCAATCCCTATCTGGGGTCTGATTAAGGCGGGAAAGATCTTGAATATGTCTGATTGAGTTCTTTGCACTTCTTTCTGATGTACAGGTGATTCGTTCTTTGGTCCTAAGCTACATGCATGATTAAATCGATTCCCAATTCAAAGCTCAGAGCCTTGCATAGTCAAAGCATTCTTGCCTCTCTTCTTCCTAGCTTGATTACTTCGGACTATTACTTCCGTTTCGAATGCCCACCACCATTTCTCCAACATGAGCTGACCAATCTCCCATCCACATGCGTGAAAGGGGTCGCAGCTATCGGGTCTGACACCCTCACCAGTATCATCTTCCATATCTTGCACCAGCTGAACAAGGCCCATGGGCCCCTGTGCACTTTTCGGCCGTAAGTGGGGTGGAAGGTTGAATACTCGAATTAATTTGTCTCTTGTGCTTGGCCAGGGAAGCAAATCCAAAATGGGGTGATGGGGAATAAGGATCTGGGTAGCGGTTGGACGAAGGTGGGTTGGAAGTACAGCAGATGACGAGTCGGTATTTATTGTCAGGGACGGAGTTTGCAGTGAGGGAGCATGCGATGAAGGGGACGAAGTTGCACAATCCGGAAATGCGTGCCCTTGGTAAAACGGGCTATTTCCGCCTAGATCCCATATGAGGTCCGCAATGTTTAATCGTTGCGCTACTTGTAGAGCAGCTCTGAGAAGGACAAGTGACGGGACCTCTAAGACGCGATCATCAGGAAACGTAAACGTAGCAGCTTCAGACGTTTGGAGCTCGCCGGAGATATCCACGTCGTAGGGGAAGGCAGTATCATCGAACATGTCAGAATGACTAGCTATCCCATGCTCGAGAGTAAATATGTCCACTCCTGACCATGTATCAAATGTGGACAAGGAACAAGGATCGTTAATCGACTCAGAGTATGGCTGGAAAGGTGACCAAAAAGAGACATCGGGTTGTCCGGAAGAGATAACACGCTGCGCGTCTTCGCCTCCACCGCTACCAAGTCCTTGAGATAGAGCAGATTTAGTTGAGGAGACATCTGGTGCTGGACCAATATCAAAATCATTAAGATCGGAAACCAACACTTGGGGCTGGTCAGACTTTCGCTGGGTAGACGTTGATGGCTCGGGACAACTAGTTGTAGGATTTTCACTGTCGGCTTCTAAGTGGGACTCTAACGATCTCAGACGCTCCTTCTTTCTTTGTCCTGATACAAGATATTAGGGGAATGTATGATAAATGGGTGTCCTGGAGCATCTTACGGTATCTCCTTTGAGCTAGAATATTCAGTACTCGCTTACGCTGAGCTGCGTCTTCGGCCAGCTCTGGGACTACCAGATCTTTGCCTTTATTCTTTCCGGCCATTATATTCACAAAAGTTAATATTGGGAAAATGGAAAGGGTGTTGGCATCAAATGACAACGAGTTCACAATCGAGAGAGAAACTCTCGCAGGACGATAATCCAGTAGGCTGAAGCGTGTTCGTTTGGGGAATAGGTATCGGCCAAGCGCAGAACGGGAATCCACAATGTGTATCAAAAATACACCGTATTGTAAATTGAATACTGTCACGCGATTTACTTGTGGTGTTACCTAGTCATCATCGCTTTTGAACGAGGTCTGAAGTTCTATTTGACCGTTTGGCTTGTGTATTGGGACCATCCCAACATCTTTTTCTATGGCTGGGAATATTTTCTTCCTGCTATGGGGGCAACGACTACAGACTACGGAATCTATGGTACACGTACAGAGTACGTAGTACAAATCGGGATAAAGGTTGTGTAGATTAATTAAGCCATGGTTGAATTGTTGCATGATTGGACGCCTATATGAAAGGCCCACCTAAACCTTCGTATTTTCCATACCCTTGGAAGCAACCGCCGACCTGAACCCTAACCCTAAGGACATATCGAACGAATTTTTACACTAGCACGAGTGTGGAAAGGTTGGAAAAGCACGAATATATGGCACCAATTGACGAGTTATATTGATCTGTCCTCTCTCATTGCTAACATGACATTCTGGTTCCCTTTTTATATGTAAAGCCCATAAAACGATTATCATAAATTCTAATTAACAATGACTCCGAATGCACACAAGAAAGTCCGTGTAGAAACTCCGTACAGAGCTCGATATCGGTGTTGTAAATAGTGTCAAATAGTGTCAAATAGATTCACACGACGCTCCGTATTCGGCCTAGCTCCAAAATATGGCCGACAGGACACATAACGTTATGTGTAACAGCAACATAACGAAATCAAAGAGAACTTTGACATTTTTTATGTGCCTGAGATTTATATATAAAGGATGGCAGCACCGGTTGAATCTTCTTATCAAAACCAGATCAAGATTCACTATCAAGCATACTCGAACTACGAATACCAGACCCTAGGCTATCGCCATTGAACCCAGATTACCCTGAACAACATGCCTTTCTTCTTCGGTCCTTTCAACGGTGCGGAACTTTTCTACCGTGACTATAGACCGAGTTCTTGATGTACCGCGTTTCGTGCGAACCCACAGTACCAAGAAAACGATGAACGGACATTGGTTTTTATTCATGGCTGGCCGTGTTCTTCACTTGCGTACGAGGAGGTTATCGTACAGCTCTGTGAGACGTACAGATTCCGATGAATTGCCACAGACCACAGAGGTTGGCAAAAGAGAGTGGAATGGGTCCGGTGTGGCTAATTTTAAGGGTATCGATTACGATGTCTTTGCCGACGATACCATTCACTTAATTTCATTACTCCTAGAACTAAAGTCATACGTCCTGGTTGGCTTGAGGGTGGGCGCTGGTGAGACTCTTCTGACTTGGGCGCGAAAGACTTATGTCCGAGAGCGCTGCAAAGTAAGTCTTCCAACCCGCTGTCTGTTACCGTTATATGAAATATCTAAGAATAATCGTATCCGGAGGGCCTTGTGTGGATTTTTCCTTCAAAGCCACATCCGGTTCAATCTGCGCAAAACCCCTTGATGACACCCCAGGATTTATGGGACGATATTGTTGCTGGATTCCGAAACTTGAGAGCAGAATACACAAGAACCGCACTTCCTGCTGCTCTCGTACACGACGAAGCTACTCAGCTACCTCCCTCGGTACGACAGCGCTACGAGTATGTTGTCGGCGAGGCTGATGTGATTGTGCTTGAACGATGCGTCAAAATAATCACAACCTACGATTTCAGGCCCTGTTGGAGAAACTTGCAAGCGTCGAGGCCGATCAGCCTGCGGTGTTGTGTCTCCACGGCCAATTTGACCCAGGAATGCCTTATGAAGCGAGCTCAAAAGTGATTGGTGAAATTGTTCCACGAGCGCAAGTGAAAACATACGAGACAGCGTCGCATGGTGGGTAGACCAACCGCAGGTAGTCTTCGAGAACCGTACTGACTGATGATATGGATTGCAGCTCTACAAATCACAAATCGCGGTCAATTGATTGATGATATTATCAACATGTAGCTGGTAGTGCGACCGGAAAATCATCAAACGATACTTTCTAGAACGGGAAATTATCCGATTTGGCCATATGATACATATTTAAAGATTATCTAGACCTTACGCTCAATTATACAACATATTTTGTTAGGCCATGTGCAAATCATACGAATCCGAGACTATTTTACCTGGTTGGCGATCACCGGACGAACCTTCTACATAATTCGAGCGAGATATAACATATAGACAAAATCCTGAATTCCTCCAAGACGAACATGCCTCTGAGAGACTGTGGCTACAGACCTCACTCACAGATACCTCTAGAAGTCATCGATATCTTTCCTACCTATGAGTGCAGTGGAAGTGAGATGCGTAGTTAAGGAGTTTGGGTCCCGTCCTACCGATTCTATCAATCTTAAAATGCAGGTTCCAATCGTTCTCACGTCTTAAGACGTTACTTGGATAGATTGCCGGAAGATTCAACTACTCAATTCCCTCAAGCCTCCAGTGAACTTTATTGATGTCTCCGGTATCATGTCCATAATGAGTTTTATTTCTTAAGAAGATTCTATCAAGGCTAGCAATTGAGGTTTGCAAACTTTGTCTAATAAGTGGTTCAATCTTTTGACTTACCAACACTCCCGGAACCATATACACCGCACTATTCATTGTCACCCTAGTCCGGTGCTTGAATTTGTACATGTCCATACAAATGAATAGAGAACAGAATCTTAGTACGTGATCTTGAATACCCACGCATACCGATCTGCATCAGCAACAGACTGAGAAACATTGAACTGCACAGACCCGTTGGACAGTTGTTGACTAGGTACTACTTTGCCATGCTGATTGCCACCAACAACCGTGACTTTGTCGCCTGGGACCCATGGAATGGGACTGTTCAGTACAATGGTAGAATTTGGCTGACTTAGACTCATGATGTAAAAGGCTTCCGGAGTTGTAGTGAAGCGGATGTTTTGCCCCTCCTCGGGAGTCACAAACCAGTAAGAAGTGTTGAAAATGGCTTCTGCGTGGGACTTGATCCAAACACCAGCATCTCGAAGATTGGTCTGTTCGACTTCAAGAATTGTGCCGTTTGCCTGAGGGCCTATATCCAAGAGGAAGTTCCCATTCTTGCTGATGATATCGACCAAACTTGTCACGATCGTAGAGGCATTCATGTAACCTGACAACGGGGTGGCTCTATTGTAGCCAAAGCTGAAAGGATCCATGCCCAGGTTAGATTCCCACTTGCGGACTTGAACCCCAGAGTATCGTGCGTACTCGGGGGTGTCAAAGTCACCAGGTAATCCACACCGTGAGTTCATCAATACTTGGCGATTTTGTTGAGCTGCACGATTGAACCACGAAGACGCAAATTCAGCAGTCTTGTTCGGCCCACCGATGTCACACCACATGATTTCAGAGCCAAGTTCCGCGAGAGCATTCATTTGCGGGATTATAATATCTTCGATGTAGTCAGACACATCAACAAAGCCAGTATAAGGAAGAGTTTCGTTGGTAAACGGATTTGTTGCATTTCCTACACAGTGATTCAGAACCTTTGTACGATGATAATCAGTTCAGCGGCAGGAATCTCACCTCCTGGCCAGGACCCAAAACCATATTTGGCGTAAGCTGGATTGAACCACTCTGGTAAAGAATAATACGCTGCCCTATGGAGATGTGGTTGGTATTTCTGGGCAGCATCAAAGAGTTCCTGATATATGTTAGAATAATCTATTTGGAAGGTCATAGGAGAGTGAGTTACCTTCAAGAAGTTCCTATATGGATATTGAGCGACAGATGTTCTCTTGCTGACGTTGGCTGGAAGGTCAAAAAGAGCATATCCGTCATGATGCTTGCTGACTTGTACAAAATAGTTAGCGCCTGCATCGGCGAAAAGATCCACCCATTCTTTAGGATCCCATGCGTCTGCTGTGAAGTTCTGTATGAAGTCGTCGTAAACCACGTTTTGACCATACGTCTGCTGGTGATATTGGTATGTCTGTGACCATGAGTCGGGTCCTTGATTGAGAGCCCACCAATACCTATAAGAGTATAAGCGGCGCTCTTTCTTACATTGGAGATGTGATTTTACCACTCGGCATAAGACTCCCTATTGCCAGTATTTCCCCACCCTGGGACAGAGTAAACACCCCAGTGAATAAAGATTCCGTACTTGGCATTGTTGTACCAATTGGGGGATTCATGCGAGTACACCGATTCGTAAGTTGGTTCATAGGTACCGATGCCGTACGTGGCATTAAATGTGTATCTGTGACTCCTGACATTGTGTCCTGATAAAACGATTGTCGCGTTACCAGTACTACCAGATTTTATACCATGCTTATTCACGACACCAATATCGACGGTGACTTGATCACCCGGGCGCAGTCTCTTTATGAGCCCCTTCTGCACAGTATGCAATCCGGGAGATTCAACTGTCAAACTGACTGAGTTGTTCGACAAGACAAAGTCAGAGCCAACATTATTCACAACCACTTCGATGATTTGGGTTTTATCGGATTCATCAACCCATTTCTGGGTTGATCGGGCAAAGCGAATTTCAAGATTCGGACCTGGTGCAGGGGACGAAGATGTCGGTGTCAGGGACATGGAGAAAATATGCATTCTGGGCCCGACTCCAGTTCCGAGATTAGGAAGCGTCAAGGTCATCAAATCCTTGGATGAATTTAACCAGCTTGTTGTTTGGAATATATTAGTCCGGTTGTAGTCCACACCACCATCAGTAATTCGATATGGGAACACCAAATCTCCGCCCTCGGGGTATGGCCAGCTCCACCATGGCGGAATGAGCACATATCCTGTACTCGTTGTGCCGTCGGAATAAGTTGCAGTGACTGAACCGGACTGCATACCAGAGTCGGATGCCGCTAGCATCTCCAAGCTCAGGTATCTACCCTTGGGAACGTTGACAGTTTGTCCAAGAACCACAATATTGTCGTTCCCAGTGGCATTGTAATTGGGAAACGAGAAGTTGATACCATTATACACAAAACTCGACGGCGGAATGTCCACAGCGGGATATGCACCTATCATGAAGGTATACCAGTCAGGACCACTTTGACTTAACGTTATGAGATAGCCAATCTTACCGCCACTGCCGTCAAAATTAGCATCACCAGATACAGTTCCAAAACCACGATTGTTGAAAAGGGTATATACGTCGAGAGCAATTGAAGGTGCTTGACCAGCAAGTGGTTGAAAATCGTTGACGGGGTTGAAAAGTACTTGGCTCAACGCGGAGGAGCACAGGGTCCCATACAATGCCCAATACTTGTTAGTTGAAGCCATGTTTGCATAGCGAAAATGCAAGATCATAGGGAAATGCATCCATAGATATTTTCTGTGCCGATCAGTCCATTGAACTTGAATTTTTTTGTAGCCCCTCTTGACGTGAAGCACTCAGTAAGAAATCTGTGTTCGATACGATTAAGTCATGCTAAAACTACTATGAAGACCCACATGCGGACAAATCTGTACATCATTACTAAAGCAGTGGGAGGCTGTAATAATTTCCGGGGCCTACATATTTCCTTCCGTAGGATAATTTATTTTCCTTATTGAACGATTTATAGAGAATTTCTTTGTCCAGCATGTGGAGTTTCTTTAAGGAAAAACACTAGAGCATGAGTGAGTATTAAAATTAAGAGCTACTTTAATATTAATAAGTTCTATTCTGATATTAACTTAAATTATTAATTCTATAGAGTTTATGAATTGTGCTTGTGGCGCTCGTGTTGCGGGTTTGAAGAAAGGTAAGTGGGAGACTACTTATAGCGTTAACACTAACGCCAAGTAGCGTGAAATAGCTCCTACTATGCAGTTACATAGTACGTATACTCTGGGTACAAACACTAGGGTCGAGAGCCCCAGGGTGGATTTTCAACTTAACCCGCTCATTTTGTGCTCGATTTTCTGGGGATCTCGTTCCTACTCGAACACATCTTAGGAAACAGGCGGCTCGTCGTAGACGGTTAAAACATGCCCAAGCTAACTACTGTAAGTGCGGCATTCAACCTTTCCCCGTATGATTCGTCCTCTCTGTCCGGTCAGTCAAGTATTGCCCCGGGGTGACTTGCCCAGAGTTCCTGTTTTTGTTTCATGTTTCATTCCACAGCCGCTTTCTCATCACCAAAGGACGAGATTACAGATAGTTGATAGGGTGGTTAATACCCCTGTGTCTCCCTTCGTCCGTTAGACTTTTAGCCGTGTGAAGGGTTTCCCCTCTAGTTGCTTCTTGGTTGGAAATTACTGAGGGGCAGGTCTCGAAGTCCGGGGTGAATGGCCTTGCGGTTCTGATGAGTATTCTCGGATTACCCTACGTAACTCTACAAGGGAAACCGAGGCAATACAATTGAAAAGAGACCATAAGATAAAAAGTCTCACATATCATGAGGTTCTACATAAAGTGGTGGTTTATTCCGGTCCAGGATCGAGCTCAACTGGATTGGGAAAAGGCTACTCCAAAAAGACTATGATTCGAAGCAAAGGGAATATACTTTGTATTCCTAATATTCTGCTCTTACTAACTAAGAAATGAGGTACCGGGGTCCGGTGCTATATAAGGCCTCTTTGTAGGCAGTCCGGAATGTGTTATACACATTCAGGCGTGTATACGTTGAACCAAGGGTTGCCTAGTTGGCATGCACCATGCTAATACCAAGGCAAGGATTGCCTGGTTGCCAGTATGCGAATTGACGTTCCGACATAAAGAAAGCACACTTTTCTTTGCCTCTAGGTATTATAATTGAAGGGACCATAAAAATTACAAGATGTGTAGGACTTTGATATAAGCTCTTACCTTCTTGCAGTTGGCTTTTACAAGCTCTTTTTTAGATCAGAGACACAGTTACAGTTTGCATAAACTTTAACTAAAATACTGGCTAGCTGTAATATCTAGCATCAACACTATCATATAATATAATTAATATTCTTGATACTAAGTTATAAATTAGATCTCTATATAATGTTTATTTTCTACTATATTACTATCTTTGTGGCTTATTCCTAACTAACTCTTTAGATATAATTCTTTAAGGATATTAAATATAATTATAAGTGAATAAGAGTGGTTGTACACGTCCATCATCCGGAGGATATTGACGTACGTATGTACGCTCCCGCCGACGCGTGTTTGAACGTTTTACAACGCCCAAAGAAGGCCTTACATACCTTTGTTGTATGCACGGGAAATGTATCTGTTTTTACGAACTCCTGTTTCTCATCATGTTTTTTATCATTGTCTACGGATTCTCTGTTCGACCATGAGAGGAAGTCCTACGCTGGTTATAATTATGAGACATCTTCCCCATTAGATAGTTCTAGGAGCCAGTTATCAATTAGAAGTTATCAACCATATTGATCAGCTCCCCCCCATAGGCTCATTGGACTAGCCTTACAACAATCCTTGCTTCGTGTTCTGAGACCGTGTAGAACTAGCAAAGAGATTTATAGCTTTTAGTCTTTAATTATGACTAGATGTTTAGCTTAACTGCGACGTGCTCATTCCTAACTCTAGGGTAGCTATTCGACAAGAAACTAAGCATACAGAAGAAGAAGAAAACTGTGTGGGATCTCGCTACGGCTCCTTTATATGAGCGCGTTGAGCTCCGTCCCATCCCAAATAGGAAGGTGTAGCAACAAAGGAGTCATCCGCTTAAGTTCGGGACGGCACGATAAAGGGCCGAGCCTTTGGGGCGAGACGTACGACCGTCACAACCACTTCCAAAGTTTTCCATTCGTGTCATTAACCCAAAAATAACATTAAGTAATAAGTCTACCAGTAAACAGTAAATTCACAGATGTGAGGTTACCCGCGCAGGAAGTCAAAAATTGCCAAAGGAATCGCAAGAACCTTATCAGCCTTCGTGAGCGCATGATTTTGGCTAAATGTAGTGATCAAATTAGCCGTTGCCAGCCTGAAAATCGCTATAAAACAACCAGGGTGCATGCAGCTGTGCTTCCATTCTCCTCTCCATTCCTGCCAGACCAAGTTCCGAGAAATTGTTATCTGTGTAACTACATTCCTATCATGTTGCTCCTCGGAGCTGCTATCCTAGCGTTCGGGCTCATAGCCAAAGCCCAAAATTTTAACAACCCTGTTATTTATGGCGACTTTCCTGACAATGATATCTTCCTCGGCCCTGATGGAAAGACCTTTTACTTCTCAAGCTCCACTTTCCACTACTCCCCAGGTGCCCCGATTCTAGAATCTACCGACCTGGTAAACTGGCAGGTAGTTGGCCACTCAGTCCCAACACTTGATTTTGGAGGCGACTATTCTATGCAAAATGGCCAGACCGCCTATAACCGTGGAATCTGGGCTTCGACTTTGCGCCATCGTCAGAGCAATAACAAATGGTACTGGATTGGGTGTATCGACTTTTGGACAACTTATGTTTACACAGCCCCGGATGTCTCTGGTCCTTGGCAGGAATCTTCCAGTTTTCAGCCCTGCTTCTACGACTGCGGTCTTTTAATAGATGACGATGACACGATGTATGTGGCGTATGGAAGTAATAATGTTTCCGTTGCTCAACTCTCTGCGGACGGCTTGAGCGTTCTTAAAACACAGGAGGTGTTCAGCTACCCTCCTGAGTGCACTGGAATTGAAGGGAATCGCATGTACAAAATAAATGGCCTATATTACATCCTCGATGACTGCCCTTCACAGGGAATCACTGAAATTTGGAAGTCTTCCAGCCCGTGGGGTCCCTATACAAGGAAAATTCTTAGCAATAATACCCCTTCTCCAATTCCTGGCTCAGGCTCAGAAGATCAGGGCAGTCTGATTCAAACTCCAAACGGGCAATGGTATTTTATGTCATTTGCTTGGGCATATCCCTCGGGCCGATTGCCAATTCTTGCCCCAATCACATGGGGTTCAGATGGCTTCCCCATTCTTCAAACGGTCAACGGTGCTTGGGGTGCATCCTATCCGTATCCTCTTCCACAGAACACTAGTACGGTCTTATGGAATAGTTGGGATGGATTTTGGGGCAACTCACTGCCCCCGACATGGGAGTGGAATCACAATCCAGATCTAACCAAAGTCTCCTTCAATAATCCCGGACTCACGCTTCAGACAGCGACCGTGACGAATGATCTATACCATGCAAAAAATACCTTGACTCATCGGACGAATGGACAATTCCCAGTAGGAACTGTTCAAATTGACTTTTCCAATATGGCAGATGGTGATACAGCCGGATTGGCTCTCTTCAAGGAGCTAAGTGCTTGGATCGGCGTGGTGCGCGATGGCAATACTTACACCATTACTTGTGTACAAGGTCTCACTCAAGATCCTAATAACCACTGGGAAACAACCAGCACAGGAACTGTGGTTGGAACGGCGCCGATTTCAGCAAAACAAGTCTACCTTCAAGCCACCATGGATGCCCGCGCGAACGGCTCCAAGCAAGCGACCTTCAAATATAGCCTTGACGGTAATACCTTTATACAGCTGGGTGGTGCGTTTACCGTGAGCAATAACTGGAGCTACTTTATGGCATACCGTTATGCTATCTTCAACTTTGCCACGAAGGCTCTAGGGGGTTCTATTAAGGTTCTCAGCTTCGTCAGTTGGGATTAGAGACGGTGTCGTTGAGGTTTTCGATCCGAGTTTAAAGTACTCTGTGAATAGTTGTAGTGGAATTAGTAGAGCAGTAATATATTATGCTCTAGAACCAATTAAATTTAAAACATTGTCTAAACCGAGAAATACATATCACAGGCCCCAATACCCTCAGTCAGTTCCATGAAGTTCTAGCATTTAGGATGACCGAGGCCCAGCTAAAGCATGCTCCCTTGGTAAGAAATTATTCATCTAACAGAGCGAGAACATATCGTAGTACAATCGAACCGCACTTCTACTATTTTCGAGACCACGACACTTACCTAAACTTCCGCATGACCCAACTTGGGTTGAAGGTGTCGACCTAAAACCTAACCCAGCCTGGGTCTAGATTAAGCCCCTTTAATCTAGACCTAACCTAGACCTAATACTAGAGAGCCCTAATAAAACCTATTAAGACTTAATATAACTTAACTTTTGTATAATTTTAATTATAAAACTATATAGTTATTAAAGTAATATACTATATTTTATACTAATTCGAAATAATACTAACTATTATTATATATTTATAATATAAATATCTTTAAAATATATAATATAATCTAAGATTCTTTTTATCTAGATTTAGTTTATAATTAATTATTTATAAAAATGTTAAAAGAAAATAGATAAGAGGAGCTAGAGTTAAAAGCTTAATATCTTAAGTAGTTAATATAAATATATATATATATATATATATATTTATATTCCATAGTCTTTATAAAGATATAATAATAATAATTCTTAGCAGGTTATTAGATCAGTGAAGTAAAGAGAAATAATGTCCAATATTGTTATAAGTATATATATTGAGCAAAGCTCACAAAGAAAGAAAAAGGCACTATACTCAAAATCTATAAATCAGAGACCTTACAACAAAGTTCATTCAAAGTTCAAAAAGACTATACAAATGCCATACAAATAT
>NHZS01000536.1:123445-134160 GCA_002775195.1 Talaromyces adpressus
CATGCAATTGATTTGAAATCAAAATAACTAAATAACAAATATAAATATAGATAGAATTCCTGAATCCTGATAAAAATGTATATTATTAAAAATAACAACAATACAATTCATACAACAATATTTCCTTTATTCTTATAAATCTTTGCCTCTTTATTCTTCTTTATTCTTTTACAAATACTGCACATTATTTCTCTTTACTTCGCTGATCAAATAACCTGCTAAGACAGGCATTCAGCCAGGCATTCTAGTAGGCAATATGCTAGGGATTGTCAAAGCAAGGGCTTTCTGGTGCTGGAGTGTATAGTGCATGTGAGTTGACGTTCCGACAATTATTATTATTTTAGCTGAGCTAGAGTTCCTAGCTTCTCAAATATTTATATGCTACTAATTTTACTGTAATAATTATAGTATCAAAGGGTATAAAATAAATTAATATTCTAGTTATACTAGGATTTAGATTTTTATATATATTTTGTCTGTGGTTAAGAAATTGTAATTTGAAATCAATATTGTGTACGCGTTTGGGAAAAAATGACGGTTCGCTTGGGGTGACGGCTCGCTTGTGAAATACGTTAGTTATTTATTATTATGTCATCAATATTATATATATATATATATTCTTTATTTATTTGATTAAAAGTATTATCAATATTTAATAGACATGGCAATGGTGCGGGTTGGGTGGTGTTTTGGGGTCCTACCCAACAGCTGTGAGCATCTGTCACATGTCTACGGGTAAGGGCGGTGGACAAAGACAGGCATCCTTCCGCTTCAAGCCTTGCCATCGGCATTCTCGCTCTTCCATCCTCCACATACGCCTACATGTAACTATTACACACACATGAAACTAGTCCTGCTATTGCTTAAATAATTCAATTCTCTTTTTCGCCTGTCAGTGACAAGAGCCTCAAGCCATCCCCGCAATGTCGTCGCTCCGCGCCTCGTCCCTGTACAATGTCGACGGCCTCGTTGCTCTCATAACCGGTGGCGGCACCGGTAAGTATCTGCGCGCTTATTGCCATGTAGAGGACAGGATACGTATTAACAGCTAACCAAGGTATTGGGATCATGATGGCGAAAGCGCTCGTCGAGAATGGCGCCGCCAAGGTCTACATCGCCGCTCGTCGCCTGGAGCCGCTTCAGGCCGCAGCCAAGAAGATGGGCCCCCAGGTGGTCCCTATCCGCTGTGATGTTACTGACAAGGACGACTTGATGCAGGCGGTGCAGACGGTAAAGTCCCAGGTGGGCTATTTGAACCTCCTCATTTGCAACTCTGGCACCACTGGCGTAGGAGACTCCCTACTCCAAAGGGGCAAGCCTCCGTCCCCCGAAGAATTCTTCGCCAAACACTGGGCCTTTGACGTCCAGGACTACCTCCACCCTTTCAGCGTCAATGTCGCCGGCGTGTGGTACACAAGCGTGGCCTTTTTGCCGCTGCTTGACGCGGGAAACAAAAAGGGCAACGTGTCGCAGAGCTCTCAAATCATCGTTATCAGCTCCACGGCTGGCTTGAGCAAGCGCGGCGAGGCAGGCTTCGCCTACGGACAGTCCAAAGCCGCCAGTATACACCTGGCCAAGCAGCTTTCGACGTTGCTACCGCAGTGGGGGATGCGCGCGAATTGCATAACTCCGGGCTGTGAGTGTACCCAGTTATATAGCCATGCTTGACTCGACTGATTATCTTTGGACGAAGTTTTTCCGAGCGATTTGGTTGAACCATCATTGAAGCAGCTCAAAAACGCTGATGGAACGTTGGGAAAGCTAGGGAGAGCGTTTCCTTTGCGAAGACTGGGAAATGAAGAAGACATGGGTGGCACTATACTGTATCTGGCTTCCAAAGCAGGCGCCTATACGAATGGCACGATTATGCTTGTTGATGGTGCGGTCATGCATAGCATGCCGTCGGTTCTCTAGGTTATGGTCTCAATTTGATGCGTTACAAGTAGGTACAATTTTAACAATATTAAATCATAACGGAGCAGTTATAGAAAACCCTTGTTTGCGTCTACACATCTGCATCGGACTGTTTGGATGTTTGAACAACTAAATCAGCAACTCCAGAGATGGAGCTGTTGCTTCCCATAATATCGAACACTGTCACAGGTGCTTCAAAGTCCTTCTTGAACCAATTTCGCAGCTCCACCGCCATAAGGGAGTCAACACCGTAGGCAGACAATGGGTTCCGATCGTCAAGCTCCTCCTTCGAAACGCACAAGGCGTCTGCCAATTTGTGAACGATCGCCTCTAGCACAACGTTTCGCTTAGCAGAGCTGGATGTTGCCCGCCGAAATAGCAGAGCTGATTCGTTGGCTGACCTGCGAGAGAGTGTGTCTTTCTCAGTCGCCACAGGGAAGCCAGCAAAGAATGGCCGGCCTTGGATGTGCGAAGGCAACAGATGCGCCGTTTTCCAGTCCGAGGGAGACACCCCGCCGACGAGAATCTGCACATCGTTATCCCACCTCTCTAGATTCATAGGGTCGCAGTACCGGTCGAGCACAGCGAGGATGTCTCTACAAAAGACCTTTTTGGCGTCGCGAATGGTGTTGGCGCTCAGCTTGAAGTTGTCATGGTCCACCATGGCGCCGGCGTCTCGAATCAGCGCGAGATTCAGGCTGACAGCACGGCGGCCGACGGCGATACGATGGCGGGCCAGCGCATCCTGCACCGAGCAAGCAGCTGCGTAGTTGCACTGGCCGGGCGACCCGTACACTGCCGACACGGAGGAGAGAAGGATGAAAAAGTCCAAGCTCGCTGGCAAAAGCTGATGTAAATTCCACGACGAGTCAACCTTGGACCGCAGCGACTTCTGCCATTGCTCGTGCGTCATGTTAAAGTACATGGAATCGTGAAGAGACATGGCGGCATTGATGCACCCCCTGATGGGCGGCAGGTCTCTGTGCTTGTCCAGCAGCCCGGCAAGCTCGTCCCTTGAGCTAGCGTCGCACGGCGTGGTGATGATGACGGCGCCTTGTCGCTCGAGGCTGTGAACAAAGGACGACACGGCTTTCGATTTGATGCCTGATCGCGTGAGCGTTATGAAATATCGTGCCCCTCGCTCAAACATCCAGTGGATGAGAGATCGGCCAATTCCGCCTAAACCGCCTACAATAATATAGGTGGCGCTCTTGGGGAATCGCCAACCGGCTCGTTTCACCATGAATTTCTAAAAGAAAAACGTATCAAGTCAGCAACAGTCAGTAGACAAGAGGTTCAACCCTTACCGAAACAGTGTCTTCAGGATCAAGAGTGATGATGGTGCGGCCCGTATTCTTTCCGCTTTGAATGAACCGAAATGCCTTTTCTGATTCCGCAACCGGGAATAAATGCACTGGTTTTGGGTACTGACCGACGTTGGTATGGAACAGCAGGTCGACCGCAGTCCTCGTCAAGTCTCTCAATGCGTCTGAATCGTCGGCACCCAGGTGCGCCAGATCAACAGCAGAAAAGGTCGCGTTTTTGGCAAAGTGCGACATGGGCAGGCTGGAGCCCGCGCCGATGTCTGCCTTGCCAATCTCGATGAATCTGCCGAAGGGTGCGATGCAGGACCATGACGCCTTTAGCTTATCCCCGGAGAGAGAGTTCAAAACGACATCGACGCCCCGGCCTGCCGTCTCGCGCAGAATGCCCAGCTTGAACGACGTATCGCGGCTGTAAAAGATGTGGCTCTCCGGGATACCAAACTCCTCCATGAGCAGCTTCTTCTTGTCGTCGAAGCCGACTGTTGCGTACACTTGCGCGCCAATGCGCTGTGCGATGCAGACTGCCATTTGACCTGTACTCCCCGCCGCGGCATGGATCAAAATGGTCTCGCCCCTTTTCAGTCGTGCGACATTCACCAGACTGTGGTGAGCTGTCATAAGAGGGTTGAGAGCTGCAACTGATCGGGCAAACGACATGCCGTCTGGGATCTTGAAGACCATGTTCTCCTTTACTTGAACGTGGCTCCTCATGCCAGCCACTTCGCCAGTGCAGACGCGATCTCCTGGCTTGAACTCGGAGACTCCTGGCCCGACTCTGGAGACCACGCCGGCCAGCTCCCAGCCCATCCCGCTCGTATCGTTTTGATCGCCGTAGCGGTCCAGGGCAATCAGGACGTCGCGGAAGGACACCGGCCATGCGCGGCACTCAATTTCAACCATCTGGGAGGCCATTTGCACAGGTACCTCCGTTTCCACTAGCCTGAGGGTGTTGAGCATGCCAGGGCTGCCCGGTGATAGGATCGTGGGCGGCGCATTGCCCAGAGTCTGCCCCGGCTGCAAAGATGGGAAAATCCGCCCGAGCCTGTCTTCCTCCTGTTCCATGTCGTAGATCAAGCGGTCGGCGCAGAGAGTATTCTTTTCAATGACGAATTCGTTTTCGCGAGACGGGTTTTGCGGTCGGAAGCATTTACAAAGAATGTCTTTGATGAAACGCACCACGTTTGCCTCTGAAAGGGTTACGTTGTTGCAACAGCTCAAGGTCACGATCTCTTTGGACGGTTCCTCGTATCGAATCGTTCGGAGGAAGCCCAATGCCGCCTCAAATCGCGGATCCACTGCACCTGTCGATGAGGGGGAGGTTGAAAGGTTAGGTAGAGCTACCCAGAGAAGATTCTGCGTATTCTTGATCATTGTGCGAATATTCTCAAACACTTCACTTGTCGGTGCTACCAGAAGAGATTCTCCTAGTTCGATGAGTGAAAGGACAACGTCGTCCTCTTTCCACTCTACAGCGCCGACGTCACCAAGTGTTATTATTCGCGACCCTAAACCAGACCACTGATAAATGCGGTCGGCAATGGTTTGTTGCAATTCGGAAAAATTGTCCAATACAACAATTGTCAGAGTTCTCTTGTTGCTGAAACCCAGCTGCTCCGAAGGCTCCGAAGTGGATTCTGCTGTGGCATGCGTAATCATTATACAGCCGCCTTCACCATCATCCCACGTTGTCTCTGTACCAAAGAATCCAGTCTGCTTCATGACTCTATCCCACGTCTCTTTCGACATCAAAGGCCCGTTTTGGCGCCAATCCTCGGTCGATAGCCACCACCCCGGCAGAGAACCGAAGCCCACCAAGGACCTAGCTAGATTGGTTTGTGTGATTTCGAGATTGACAAAGTGTCCTCCTTGCCGCAGGAGTTTTCGAACGTTGCCCATAGACTCGGCAATATTGGACGTGGCATGGAGAACGCAGCCGGCCAATACCAAATCAAACGACTCTAGCGCAAAACCTTGCGTATCGATTGCCTTTTCAATATTCAACTGTTGAAAGTCTAAACGGTCCCCAAAGCGGGCAAACTTTGTTTTCCCAGCTTCGAAAAATGCTGGCGATATATCCGTAAAGACGTACCGTGAGAATCGCATGGAGCCAACACGCTTTTCGAGCTGTTCTAGATGGGACAGCACATGTCCTGTTAGACCACCAGTACCGGAGCCGATCTCCAGAATACGTAGGCCGGGATTTTCATGCGATGCCAACTCCAGGAATCGGAACAGTCGATCATCAGCTGCATTGTCGAATAGCAAAGCATAGGAACGGTCCGCAACTTCAGAGGACACCAAAAGGTCCAAAGGATCTGCCTCGCTCCGAAGTAGGGGTTCTAAAAAGCGACCGGCTTGCGTGTAGAGCCCCCATGAAGGGCTGTATTCTAGGCATTTCGCTAGCTCTTGATCAAGATATTCTTTTCTATGGTCGCTTTTTGGGCCGTAGTTGCGTTGCAGCACGTTGATAAATGTCTGTAAATGTGCTGGTGCGGACGTGAAGTCGAACCCTGAACTGTAGAGTCGGTAGAGAGCATGTTGAGCAGAAGAGATAAGTGCGGCTTCTAGTCTATCAGACCAGCTTTTCTCCATCTCGGACTGTTGGTATGGCTCTGGCTCGCAAGTGACCTGTAGGTCTGCCGGCGTCAGCTGACTCAATAAGGGCAGTCTCTCCATCTTGTATATGAGTCTCGGCTGCTCCTCGCCAAGTTTTGTCTCATCATTTGATGATACGCTAGCTAGAAGGCCACGTTCTAGTGACATGAGCATGGTCCCTTCTTCGTTGAAGACACTGATGCTGGCTTCCAAAGCCGATGGTCGAGAGAAGTCGACAGTAGTGGTAATAATAACAGAGCTATCGGGCACTTTCCAGGCCTTCGCTGACATCCACAGGCCGTACACCTCTTGTGGGACATAAGTATCCAACGGTATTGACAATCCTTTGGAAATCTGGATAAGGGGGAAGTGAATTGCTGCATCTAGCACGGCCGGATGCATGGGGCTAGCCTCTCCAGAATCGAGCATTAAGTCATGAGGGATTGTAGCCTGTGATGTAGCCAGGCCATCCCAAAAGATGCGACGCAATACGCTAAAGGACGGCCCGTACGCCATTCCATAGTGGCGGAGATATTGGTAGAAGGCTTCCGAATTCACTCCCTTGTCACAGGAGTCTGTAGCTTCGTCCTGGAATTTGCGATACTTGGCCATCTCTTCTCGGCGCTCTCTTCCGCCATCGACTTCTGTCGAATTCTGCTCAAGTTGCACTTGAACAACAGCTTGGAAACATTCGGTCCAGTTGCTGCCGTTATAAGCAAAGAGAGCAGCCTCCCACCATGAAATATCCTTTTCGTAGACCTCCTGCTTTGGTCTTAGGCATAAGGAGACCTCGGTATTTTGCCGGCTGTCTTCGGGCACTGGAATCGGTTTTAGAAAGTGCGCTTCTTGAAACTGAAAGCCTGATATGGGTGCAGATGTCGCCTTGGCATTCATTTCGACCAGATGTTTTAGTCCTTCCAATGTCATCACAATCATGCCCATGCCAGGGCAGACAACTTTGCCGCTAATGCAGTGTTCCTCTAGCCACGGCATTGCGTCCATTCCGAGCCAGTTGCGGAAGGTTGGTCGCAGCTGATTCCAATTGGGTGATCTCTTTCCAATCATGACGCCCTTGGCATGAGGACGAAGCCTCGTATCCTTGTTGATTCTTCCCTCGTACCAGTACTTCTTTGTCAAATCAAATGGGTAGCGAGGGCAATCCACTAGTGGCGGTGGGAATGTAGTCGCATCGTGATGATTCGCTAATTCAATAGAAACAGGATAGCCAACGCAGAATAGATTGCCTAGCAGGGATAGAAGACTATCAAGGGGCTGCTTTGATCGGTGAAGCACGGAGTGATAACGGGCGCTAGTAATGGGCTTTGGTTCTGTTGCTTCGGCACTTCCTTTATAGGAGGACCCAGAAGTACCAATTGCTTCCAAAGTATCTTTGATAGGTCGTCTCAGCGCTGCATCAGGGCCAACTTCAATAAAGTCGGTGATTGATTGATTGATTTTTAAGCCCAGATCCGAGCCTCCTTTGACAGCAAGAGATTGGAGCGCGTCAGCGAATAAAACTGGTGAGATGAGATTATCTACCCAATACTGAGCAGAAGAGAAACATGAAGGATCGGCCATCAATCTTCCAGTAACTGATGAAGCTATTGTTGTCTGACCCCTCCCCGCCCTAGTTCCAGGATCGAGCTGTCCCAGCAATTCTGCATATTCTTCTGCCACCATCTTCATCGCAGGTGAATGGTAGGCCATTCCAGTATTCAGTTTGCGAGCAAATAGTTGGTCTTCATCCATATGGTCTTTAATTAGATCAATGAGACGCTCGTCTCCAGACAATGTGCAATTTGTTGGGCTATTCACACAAGCCACATGGACAGACATTGCGATGTTGTTATCAATACCCATGCTTTGGAGGTATTCGTGAACCCTGGCACTCTCCAAACTCACAGAAATCATGGCGCCTGGCGTCGCAACTGATGCTGACTTGAGCTTCTCGGAAACAACGCCCCGGTAATATGCGACCTTGCATGCCGACTCCAGGGACAGAGCACCAGCAGTGTAAGCGGCGGCGATTTCGCCGGATGAATGACCCAGGACCGCACAGGGCATCACATGTACACTCCTCAAGAGCTCTACAAGGGCAATCTGTACCGCAGTGCACAGAGGCTGACTGAAATGAGGGGAGTGCAACAATTGGTGGTCCTGTAGCACATGTAACAGCTTCCAAGTTGATCCAAACGAATAGAAAATGCTGTCAATGCGCTGCAAAGTATCGGCAAAAACCTTGTATGGTAGAAGTCCGATACCCATGGAGGCATATTGTGCCCCTTGTCCTGTAAAGACAAATGCTGCAACTGATTTTTCAGTTGGCAGCCTCGTTGGCTTTGTCATTGCAAGACACACCGTGCCGTCATCCGAAATTATGTTGTCGGCGCTCGCTATGGCGAACGACCTCCATTGCAACCGACTTCGACGATTTGAGAGAGTATATGCCAGTTGGTCCAGCTTTCGATGCGACCTGCCCACTTTTCGTTTCAGGTAGGATTTGTAAACATGTGCGAAGCGGTCTATTGCTCCAGGGTCGGCGCCAGACCAGACCAGTAATCGCACATCATTTGTGTTTATCTCTTCTGTGTGGAGGGTGGTGGAGATTTTGGTGATGCTCTCATTGGATGAGTACGTAGTACCGTTGATGAAGGTGTTCTCGCCGAGGTCATCCGCATACATGGTGCAGTTATGATATCCACGCAGTCCGCGATTGCTTAGGAAACTCAGGGCGTCATCAAGAACTATATGAGCATTTGAGCCTCCCAGACTAAACGAGTTGACAGATGCACGGCGAACACTGAGCCGCCTAGGCCACGGCATACAGCTTATCGGCACGTCCAGGTTGTACAGATCACTGTTGATGGCTGGATTCATAGTTTTGAAAAGGGCTTGTGGTGGAATAAGACCTTTCTCAACTGCCAGCACAGCTCTTAGCGTGCCAGCCAGACCGCTTCCTGCTTCGACATGGCCAATATTTCCTTTTATCGAACCGATGAAGATTGGATCTTGTGCCGAGCCGTGCTCACCAAAGACGCGTCCAATGGCAGTCGCCTCGATTGGGTCGCCAGTCGGGGTGCCAGTTCCGTGTGCCTCAACATATCTGGTCTGACTAAAGCCCAATCCTGCCTTTTGGTAGACGTGGCGTATTAAGCTCTCTTGGGCGTCTGGGTTCGGCTGTGTGAGACTAGGAGTACGCCCATCCTGGTTGGCTCCGGTAGCTCTTATGACCGCGCGGATAACATCTCCATCCCTTATTGCATTCTCGACGGGTTTCACAACCATGGCCAAAATTCCCTCGCCACGAGCATAGCCGTTGGCGCGCTCGTCAAAAGAGTAGCAAACACTATCCGGCGATAGGAAGTTCAGGTTGGATAAGATGGTGGAAGCATCCGGGTTCAACATAAAGTTGGAGCCCAGCACGACAGCCTATGTTTCTTCTTTTAGCACCTATACGACGCCTTGCCCCCTCTCTCTTCTCTTTACGAAAAAATATGTCAATGGAACCTACAGCTGACGCATCTCCGGCTTGCATGGCTTTGCAAGCGTAATCTAAAGCAATAAGGCTACTAGAACATGCTGTGTTGATGTTCAAGCACGGGCCAGCCAGATCAAAGAACCAACTAACCTTGCCAACTAGGACAGACGGATCTGTGCCTGTCAGCGTCAGCCGCGGCGCTGCATCCAAATCTCGAGTCATGGAGCGCGGAAAGTCGTCGGAACACGAGCCAAACACTGCTGTGCGAGACCCTCGTAGGCTCTCCATTGGAATGCCTGCATTCTCAAAAGCGTGATAAACAGTCTGCAGAGCCCACCGCTGCTGAGGATCCATGGTTGCAGCTTCGTGAGGAGTAATGAAAAAGAATGGAGCATCGAAGGCAGTCCAATCGGCGTGACTGAAATGGGCGCCGCGAGCATAAAGCGTACCTGCTTGTGACGACCCATCATTGAAGTATGTTTCGATGTTTGCGCGATCCGCAGGCCATTCTGTCGAGAGATTGCTCCTCGTCTCCATAACTTCCCACAAGCGATCCTCGTTGTCCACATCTTGGGCAAGATTGAATGCAATTCCAACAATGGCAAACGAATCCATATTCTATGCTTTATGGGAACGAAGCGGGAAAAATGAAGGTGAGACAATAATGTGAGAGAAGATGTTGGGAGCGGCTATAAAAACAGCTAAACTGGTAATTTTCAAGGCTTGGGTTTTTGTTTTGCTTCTTTATACGTCTTTTATTATTAACTTTGAGAGAACAGTTCTACGATAAGCAGAGGAATAGAATAAATAAAGGACCAACTACAACTGTCGTTCGGCAGGTGAAGGCGACTGGCCATCGCTTCATTTAGCCGATAGTGGATATTCCTACTTGAAATAGCCCACCATTCAATCCTTGCAGCATCCAAATAGAAGATCTACAGCATCGTACTCTGTCGCAGTCTAGCCTTGCACACGGTGCGGCTTCGACTCTGCATTTGCACTGCGTCTCGCTCTTGTTCGGTTGCTGCTAACTGAACTGAACTGAACTGATGATCCATCGGGTTGTAATCTGGGATTGGGGGCGGGCGTCTGGTTGCATGCATGTATCCAGGGATTCTCTGCATACCCCTCAACCTCCCAATTCAGCTTTGACTTGTTTATGGTGGGGTGGTAATTATGAAGTTGCAGCCCGAGACTATTACGTCGCTTTGCCCAGATGCGGAGTTAAGCTGGCCGCGCGTTAGCTCATACGCTTTTTCAAATCAGGGTATGTATACGGGCGCCATTAAGCAGGACGCCCGGCGAGAATAAGGATCATATACCATATTAAGTAAGGTGGAAGACCATGCCTATATGCATACAGAAGTCTGTCAAGGGTGAAAGTTCCAGCGGCAACCCTACTG
>NHZS01000541.1:0-19169 GCA_002775195.1 Talaromyces adpressus
GCAATATAAAACAATAAAAGTTTTATATTTATAAAAAATCATGCAATTGATTTGAAATCAAGATGTAAGAAGGGCATCTGGGCATTGCTCTACTTCCCACAAGGCCAAAAAGACCATCATTGACCTGGCTATGCCAGGTCAGCCCAGAACCCACTATATAAACCACGGAACGGAGCAGAATCAATACCCCACACACATTGTGGGTAACACATGACATATTACTGGAGTTATTAGTAATTAATACTGAATTGATGTGTTAATAGCTTAATTTTTTGCTTTAGATTTTTCCTAAGTATCTCTAAGGCCTATAAGATACTCTTTTCCTTTTCTTTATATTTATCGGATGGCATTTTAGTGGTGTTTTGGGGGTTTGTAAGAGTATGGGGAGTTTGAAAGATCAAAAATATTACTTTGGTGACAATATTACTTGGGTGACGCGCACCCTCACCCGGTTATGGGTGAGGTGCGCGCTAGCGGCACGGGTACTTGGCAGGACTCAACCCTACATTTCAAATCAATCTCTAAAATCCGAATCAGACTTCATGGGATTTACGGTCTTCCAGATAGATGAAGTCGTAGAATAGCTATCAAAGCATAGTCGTCTAATCGTTACATCTCAACAGATCTAGGGCTGAGCCTCGTGGTGTCAATGGTATCTGGGATCTCATCCATCCAATGAGAAAAATTATACCTCGATTTTTATCACCGGTGATAATAGTCCCGACATGCATTACTACGTAGTATACTTTTTAACTATTAAATTTTGGAAGTATGTTCAGAAATGGTAATTCTATCACCCACCGGTTTTGAAAGTCCTCAGGCCTTTGCGTTGTGTTCATGTCTAATGCGCATGTTCCTTATGGCGTTGCCTTTGAAGCTCACACCTTTATAAACACGCTCCGTAGTTCAAAGGCTATTACTTTTGCGTTTATCTCCCAATAATAATGAAATTTATTCAAATAGAATCTTCGAATTGAAGGAAAATCTGGAGGTCTTAATATATCGCAGCTCCGTACTTTAAACTTCAAGAAATTGTTAATATCAACTTGGCATGAGATACTGCCCACTGGATTCAAGACACCTTGCTTACTTAGCCTAATTAAAGCCTTGAGATATATTCTGGAACCATATCACAACTTTCGTATCTTGTTTTTAGTCTTTATAGGATTGCTGATCATTATGTTTCTTTCCTTTGCCCATTAAACCCTCTTTCTCCATGCGAACTGCCGTATGATTTGTCAATTGCTGCGACGGGTCATGAATTAACACAGCACATATTATTGCAACAACACCGAATGGTATGATGGTGTAGAAGACCCGTTTGAAGGCGTAAATATATACTGCTCTCAATGCTTCAGAAGCAGCATGCTGTATTTCTGGTGTGGCTCCAGGGACAGCTGCAAAGGAGGCAGGTACACCGACGGCATTTTGAACCGTAGCTCCAATCAGTTCAGCTGCATATTGCGGGTTAAAACCGAGCTCAACAGTTGAATCAATAATAGCAGGTCCAAGTTTGTCATTCACAATCGAGTTGAGAATGGTCTGCAACACGGCATTTCCGATGCTCCCACCAGCACTACGCAGAGTTCCAATGAGACCAATGGCAACTCCTAGGTAGCGAAGCGGAATGTTGAGACTGGCTATGACTATGGTCAAAGCTGAAATAGTAGGAAAAGGACCAACAGCGAATGGTTGCAATGTCATGAACGCTGCTTTGCTATTCGGAATGGTCGCAGCCAGGCACGTCGCACCAACAACCATCACCGTCGTCCAAAAAACAAGTTGCATCCTGAGATGGCCCACAATACCGATTGCTGCCGAGGCTATGGAACCAAAAATAAGCTGACCCACGCCATTAGGGAGTTGCGTAATCCCAATCTTTATCGGGTCGTTAGTGAAAATGAAGAGAGTCGCCTGTGGGAGTAAAGCTGACATCGAATAGAAAACGAATCCCGCAAAAAATGCAATGTACAAAAGCAACACATATTTCCGGATTTCACAGATTAGATTAGTGGGAAACAGCGGTGAAACTGGCACATAGATATCGTAGATGAACGCGCAGGTGATCGAGCAGACACCGATCACTATTGGGACGATAACAGCTGCAGATTTCCAGGGATGTCGTGTCCCGGCCCAGGTAAGACCAACCAATGTGACACAGAGACCTCCACTAAAAAGTAGACAGCCGACAAAATCAATTTCCTTGATTTGTTGCCAGCGAGTCTTGTCATAATCCTGTAAGGGACGGGTCGGTGGAAAGTAGAAGAGGGAGACCCCGACCAAACTTAGCAGAGCATAGATGGTTCCAATGATGTAGAACCACCGCCAGGAGAGCGCAGCGTTGGAGTATATCGAGACAGCTATTAGGGTCGCGGCAAGAGACCAAGGAATTATGTTGAGGAATTCTGTCAAACCAACACCAGCGCCACTGGAGACATCATTAGTTGAAAATCCATACTTATGACTTGAACTCATAAAACTTACCGCCACTTGTTTGGGAGTAGTTCCGAGATACTCGCGCACCCAACGAAAACTATGCCAGTCGCAAAACCAATAATGGACTCAGCAGCAATGAGTTGATGAACTGAATAAGCGGAAGCCCCGACAATCTAAGTTCATCAGCTCTTGGACGTCTACGTCTCACCGTAGTTCCTCCATAGTTCCTCTGCAGTTCTCTTTGGATTGACTTACTGCTCCAACCACCATCATGATGTTTCCAATTATGATCACCAAGCGCCTGCCAAAGGTATCACTCAAGTTACCGGTAATAGAGAAGGAAGTTGCCCCGCCAACTGAAAATGCGCTGATCGGCCATGACTGGTCCGTTGGGTCTCCAAGTTTGGTAGTAACCTGAGTGACAACAGTCGAAAGCAACGATATCATCAAGATCGGTGCGGCCAAACTAAGGGCAACAGACTATACCGGTGAGATTAATGGAAGCCATTAGTAGCATGAATCGAGCTAACTTACAAATACTGCCAATGCCAGATTCCAAGGCAAGGTTTGGGGGTTCTCATCCTCCTGTGTTTGTAGATATTCGACGTGGACCTCGGCCGGAGTTTCCATTCCAGCCTCTTGTTTATCTGACCCTGCCATTGTCCAAGGACCGTGATACGACAAGCTATTGAGAAGTTCTAATGATGGAGAATGTATAATTTGTAAAATAACATTTCTACTTCTTTGCCAACGTCTGGAAATACTTCTCTTGTTTAGGAGCGGGAAGCGATTGATTATTGACTGGGCTATATTACCTAGTTAAGAGTGGTGGGGGACCGCCGACGAAAAGGTTCCCTGGCTTCCCCGGCTTCCGGGATAACTAGTTAAATAGTTACCCCATGGGGCTTTTAGTCACAGATAGTGCGTGCGTACGGCGGACAGGACGGACCTCTTTGCTTTTCCACGCTAAAAGGCGCTGGATAAGGATACTAGTACAGAGTCGGCAATAAATAATGCCATCAGTATCATATTCATACGACAACAAACATTATTATGTCACACAGCGTGCCACAAGTATTCCGACCTCGGGAGTTGCCAATCCAGCGAAAAGCCGAATATTATTTTATTAGATACCTACCTGTTGCGGTGCTGCGGAACCTAGAGCCAACCAGCACACCGACTATTCTAAACATAAGCTACATTGTTTACCCTCGGCTTCCTTTACAAGCTTCAGGTGAACGTTTTTTTTTCGTCTTTACTAGCTTGTTTTCATATGGCATTCTCGTCTTTTTGCTGTTGACATCTCGAGCTTGTTGATCCTTGGAAGGGCTACAGAGCAGTGACGATCTACGAAGTGTCCTAAGGAAGAGAACTGAACTAGGACTATTACTCTTTTTCCTGCTCGGTTTTTAAAAAGGATAGTTGCTAGTTGCACTGATATTGATGGGCATGAGTATGAGCATGACACTCACGGACGAGCATCATTTGAAGAGGGTAGAGTTGTAGTAGCATAATACGATCACAATGACAGACTATAATAACTAAGTAAACAGTTAAATTTCCTGTCAGGAGTCTACTGATTTACTATATTTCATGCCCGCTCCATCCGATCTGCCATATCTGCCACCATGTTTGAAATAATCCGACCATGGAATTCATGCACACTGCCACACATAAGGATGAGGTTCGTTCCCTATAGATAGGATTGCTTTCGCTTCTCAAGCTTTGGTCTCTGTATGTCCGCAATAGGACCCTTGTTAGTGAAGATTTGAAAATACTGAACGCCTCTGCCGTAATGATAATTTCTCCCGTCAAATATCCTATTACACGTAAATATTGGCCTGGAATCTAGCTGTCCAAGATATGCCTAAAAGTGCCTTTTGGACCTGTAAGATTGGACGGTCGATATCTCTGCTTCTTTTGAAAACCAGATTATCTGACACCCTCTAGGAGCGCGCATCTAGTCGTTACAGATTTATGTAGAGTCGAACAATGATTTCAATAAACATATTCTCTGTTTCTAGTCCAGCTATCACTTTTTGACTACTACTCTCGAGTCTAGTGGCTCGAAGGTTCGTTTTTTGGGAGCCTCTACCGGCTTCCCAAACACAAGCTGCGCCTTCAATTCCCATGTGCTAGGAACCTCAAAAGTCTTCATGACTTGCTCCACAACCTCCGACTCCGAGTTATAGTGTTGAAGATTCGCACCGAGTCCAGCTGCCTCCAATGCCGTCCAGGCTAATTAATTAAAAACGGTTATTAGAAGCTTTTTCTGTGCGTTCTGAATTGGTATTTTTTCTGAAGGTTTCTGATTTTCTGACTTACCAACAAATTGATGCATGCCCGCGGAATGATCAGACCCTTTATGACGCACGTTAGCCCCCCTGGTCGAGTACTCCCGGGGTAAATAGTCAGCCCAAGAAAATCATACATTGTGGAAGCGTCGATGCGATGAATGGAAATTTCGACGTGAGGGCATCTAACGGGGCTTGGTCCTCAAACCACAACACCTACACGAGACCGAAAAAAGATTAGCTATCCAAACATTTTAAGAGGAGCCCTCGTCAAGTTAAGTGATGACAATATGTATATCCGCACTTACAGTTCCATAGCTGTTATTAAACTGCCTCATTCTGTTTGAGACATATGCTTTGTTATACTCATCCAGGTTCTGCGATTTCATGTGTCGCTCAACAAGGCTCCACAGCCTTCTATGCTGGTCTCCAAAAAGCACCATAGCCCGCGCACTCTGTACATTCCATGCGCTGGGACACCACTGGATTGAAAACTTGACCAGGTCTTCGATCTCAGAGTCGCTGATAGGTGACTCTGCACTCAGGCCGTACACGCTGCGTCGGCTCTTGACAAGGTCAAGAAAACTCTGAAGTGCTCCTGAAGCCACCATTTGTGCTAGTGATAGGTTAAGTAGAGGAAAGAAGCTCGCTATGGGAATAGTTATGTGCTGCCGGAACGTATTGCAAAACCAGTGGATTACCTGGGGACCTCCAAGGCACTCAACTAATAGGTACCGCAGTAAAGTGGGTTCTTGCGGAAGGTATCTTGCTTTAGGCTTCTCAGCTGAGACTACTTCCGGTCCGCCACTCTAGCTTTATGACCTGCCGAAATATCCACTCAAACTGTCTCTACATTTTTTTTGGGCCGCGTGCTGCTTGATGGAGCTTCACTCAAGTCGAAGATGCCGCAGAGCATGCGGTTTCCCCACACTAAAACCATGTGGAGATCCCCGACACTAAGATCATGTAGAATTTCAGAATCTATTGACTCCCCTGTAAGAGGTCCGTCATCGATGTCTCTCAATCTAAAGGAAAGAGGCTTAGGAGGGGTTGCCGATATTTACCTAGGCACCTAAGTTGGATAGTCAGGTAGGTTTCTGTCTGTATTCGGCTTTTGTAGCACTTAAATATCGTGGTTGTCCTAACAATTCTATGTTGTGCTCTACTCCTATACTCCTTGCAATACTCGAAAAAAAAATCTTGATCGGAAGGTCAATTTGTAAAAATGGCCGCGGTTAATAATTTTAATGGGATACAGGTAGCCTACAGGGCATTGAGAAATGAGATTGACAATGTTTGGATTGAATATGGATATAAAAAAATGATTCTCCCTAAGGGATGGGTCAAAGAGGAAGGCAGACGTCCTCTACCAGTTGATATGATCTTCGAGAAGGACTGCCCTATTGTTCTTCGAGATGGCGTCAAAATCTACGCCGATGTCTTCCGGCCCGTTGATGCTGACGAGAAGCCAGTTCCTGCTATCTTGAACTGGAGTATCTACGGAAAAAGTGGTTCGGGTAGGTCGATTCATAGATCACCATCTATACCTCTCTGGGATCCCTATGCTAACGAGTGTAGGGCGACATTCCCTTGACAATTTACAATTCAGAATGGGAATTCCGCGTGCAAATACCAGTGGACTAGAAAAGTTTGAAGCCCCTGATCCAGCGGAATGGGTTCAGCGTGGGTATGCAATTGTCAACCCCGACGCCCGTGGTACCTTTAAGTGCGAGGGTGAAATGGCCGTCTATGGTACTCAGGAAGGCCGAGATGGTTACGATACGGTGGAATGGATTGGAACTCAGCCCTGGTGCAATGGCTCTGTGGGCATGGCAGGCAATTCCTGGCTTGGTTCCACACAATGGTATCATAAACTTCGCTCGATGTTGTCATGAGAAAGCTGCCACTCGTCTAATATAAATATTTCAGGTTTATCGGTGCAGAGAAACCGCCGCATCTTAAGGCGTTGGCCCCCTGGGAAGGTCTTGGTGACTTCTACCGCGAATCACTGTGTAGAGGCGGAATACCCGATCATTCATTCTGGCATCACTTGTTGACCCAATTTGTATCTGGTAAGTTTGATTTGTTCGGATATGCTCTGAGCTGAGGTCTCAATTCCAATTTCGATAACTGATATCTAGCTAGGGCAGAGCACCCGTGAAGACATAGAAAGGATGATCGATAAGTATCCAACATGGAATGCTTATTGGGAGGATAAAAAGCCGCGCCTCGCCGAAATCGAAGTGCCTATGTACGCATTGGTCAGCTATTCAACCGGACTTCATACAGAAGGCAGTATTCGCGGTTTTTTCATGTCGTCATCGAAAGATAAGTGGTAAGATCGTCCTGCTATTCCGAACAATTGAACTGAGTTACTCACATTCGGCAATTTGCCACAGGCTTCGAATTCATCACACGCAGGAATGGCACGACCTTTACCAACCACAGAATAACGACGAACTGCAACGCTTCTTTGACAGGTACCTGAAGAATGAGAGTAACGGATGGGAAGATACACCTCGCATGCGGCTATCACTCCTCGGTTATAATCGACCGTCCATTGTCAACCGTCCAATCTCCACATATCCCCCGGAGAATTTCACATACCAGACCCTCTTCTTGAATGGCGCAACGCAACAGCTACAGCGCCAACCTATTGACAAAGAGGTGACGTTAAGCTACGATGGCAGTGCTCCCTGGTCTCAGCCACCTAAATCGTTCCTTGGCTTTACGTACACCTTTGACAGGTACACTGAGCTCTGTGGCTTTTCGAAAGCTGAACTATACATGTCAACGCCCAGGCAAGACGACATGGACGTCTACGTCGTCATACGAAAATTGAATAAAGCCGGGCAGCTTCTGCAGCACTACAATATTCCTTGGGAAGATCTGCCTGCAGGAACGTCAGACCAGGACATCCCGCAGGAGAATATCTACAGGTACATCGGGCCCAACGGTCGTCTACGCGCATCCCACCGCTCCGTGCAGGTGGAGCCGGGATATCCTGAAGAGAAGAGGCGGCTTCTGAGTGAGGCCTACATCTGGCATCCGCATGATAAAGAAGAAAAAATTGCTCCCGGTGAGATTGTGAAGTTAGAAATCACGCTCTGGCCGGCTGGCATCGTGTTTGATGCTGGCGAAACTATGCGCTTCGACGTCATGGGCCACCATCCTATCATGCCTGAGTACGCGGGCTTGCAAGCAGATTTCCGAAATTTGAATAAAGGACCCCATGAGCTCCATATGGGCGGCAAGTACGCGTCAAGTCTGTACTTGGCCTTGTCAAATGGCACTTCCCCAGCATGAACGCCAAACCTGGGGAATAATAGTAAGGAGCCTTCTTTAGTATTTTTCGACGTTAAGGATTTAAGACAGATTTTGTAAAGCAATAGTAAATTCTTCTGACCGGGGGCGCTCAATCAATGGAATGAATCCTACTCAATTGAGCAGTTTTAAGTAAGCGCCATTCATTTGCTATCTTATTTCTCACTTTACTGCCTCAATCATAGACTAGCGACCATTATTGAAGAGTAGCATCTGCGACATAGTTTAGAATGCGGCTAGTGCTATTCTGCCAATTGCAGCAGAGTCCACTGTGCTTGAGACTTCTTCTCTAAACCTGAACCATTCATTGAATTGCATCAGAAACCTGTTGCGTTCCGGCTCGGAATGCAGAATATGATCATGGTACAGTGTGATAACTGTTTACTTACTCTCATATCCAGTAATGCGGTACGAGGATCTCTTCCACTGGACAAGCCTTATCAAGGCCCATGTAGAACATAATGACTTCCTTTCCAATCTGGCTCGCTGGGTAAAGCCAGCTCTAATCTTAAACAAACTTAGGACGTCGTCCTTGAATAAGCCGTTCTGACAATCTCGCCAGCCCGTGACGCATTTCGGGCCAACCATTTCTCGTCGTCAATATCCTTCTCATTTCTTGTAGGGTACGCAGAGGGCTGCTGACACCATCTAAAATACCAATCCCGGAGATATGAATGCGTACGTTTCTACTACCACGAAGCCATTCTTTGGCCATGTCTTCGCTTAAAGGCTTTTCTAAGCGTAAGGTTAGCAGAGAATCAGGTGGGTTTGCCTCCGCCTGAATCAGTTGGTCATAACTCCAGATGTACAAAGATGCCACGAGCAGGGAGAAAGCGTCATAGTGCGCGAAACAAGGTTTAGTCCTCAACGTGCAGAAGATTATGACCGCGTAACGGAGACATGTCCTCGTGATGACTCTGTCATGGTGCATCCATGAGTTCATTGACGCCCGTGCTGCTTTGATCTGTTCTTCACTTGCCTGCCATCCAGACATGGCGTGAAGGGTAGTTAAAGAGATCCGCCGAAGTAATCCGAGAAGCGGGAATAAGGTGTCATTGTTGGTGGAAATTCCAATGTCTGCAATCTCGGGTACGTACTGAGGGTACAGACTGTGTAGCCTCCGTTCAACACAAGTGCTGATAAGATTGTTCAAATCTCCGATACTACCAGGTGCACCAGATGATGATTTACTCTGAGCTCCATTAGAAAAAGGCTGAGTAGATCCTAGTGGCCATTTCTGGAGTCTCTCCAATGTCAATTTTTCTTCGACACAGGCAAACACGTATTCCATCTTTCGAGAACAATTATCTTTGGATACGAATCTGTCAGTGGCGTCGTGTACCTGCTCAAGCAGGTCTTCCTGGCGCGATCTTTGCCGACGCATCCATTCATCGGCACTCTGGCATTTCCATAAGGAATCTTCTTGAGGTAGGCTGTTCGTCATTTCGGAGAGGTCCAGTGAAGGTCGTATTTGTATCAGCATATATTCCATACTTTCGAAGTGGTAAACAGAGTGAGCCAGTCGGTTGCGAGACTCGATAGCCAACCAGCGGTGCCAACCTTGCTCAGAGATTTCAACCGGACTTGATTGTGGAGGATCCAAACGTTCGCCCTGAGCAGTCGTGTTCCAGGCGCGACAAAACGTGGCCAAGGTGTATTTCTGATATTGATGCATGGTAACTCGCTTCTTTCCGCCACCAAAAAAGAGACATATATCATCCAGTAATATAATCTGTGTCCACGTCAGGTCGTCCTGGGGAGGAAAAGAGGGAAGATTCAACTTGACTGCTCGATGCAATAGTTCTTGAAGCACCACGGTACATCGGACTGATTGTTTTAGCACGGAGAACTGCGATCCGACAGCAGCCACAGCTAGTAGGAGTATCCAGGGCACCTCATTGCTCTCCACAACAGATGTATGCAAGAAATCTAACTCTTCCGCAAAATGCTCAAAATAAAGCTCTAAGAAGGTGTGGAACACTGTCTGAGTAAAGAAGGTGGTTGATGATGGATTCTGTTGACAGTAAAACACAGTGATCTTCTCGAATGGCTCAAAAGGTACTCCCTGCACGTGGCCAAATATATCAGAGGCAATAGCTTGCTGGTCCTCAAGGGACACATCTGGAAGTGTGATATCATCAGTCCAAGGTGCAGGCACTTGGGTACCCATTAAATGCGCATCAGTACTTTCGTCGTGGCTTGGTAGTCTCGTAGGAAGTGAAGGCGAAAGCGATTTGCTATTCGAAGTTTGAGCAGGTGTAATATTCCAAGCCATTTCGAAAGGATCAACTGTCATATCGAAATTTCCAAGTTGTGAACAGAAGGTACTATTATCGTCTTTAGTCTCCATTATCCATGGAACAAAGGTTGTGGAGAAGATTGAATCCATATCCCACAAAAAGTCATGGGAAGCCAAGTCCACAAAGGCTTGCTCAGGATGTGGTAGTACCAACGAAGCATCACTGCCTACACGCTGGTCATTAGTTGGAGTGTATACACTAGGCAGAGATGTAGTTTCGGTGATATCGGTGTTCCAACTTATGTTTATATTGTCTGGGCGGTCATTAGGTTTCGATTGATTGTCGGTGGAAGGGTTGAGCAGCTCCGGGATTTCATCTTTGTCAGATATTGATATGCGATCTGAAGCGGCTGGTGGATTTGTTGTTTTGGGAGACTGGGTGCTGCAGGATGCATTCGTCCGAACACATCGATCACATGGATATCCTCCCTCACACTTCTGTTTGGCGAGCGCACACCTCTTGCAGGCAGTGACCCGCCTCTTACTGTATCCTGATAATAAATGGGCAGAATTGAGTGCAGCGGCTCCATGAGTAGATATATGCCGCATCATTGAATCTCTACGTCATACGTTCAGATTAGCTGGAAACAATCAAGTGGATAAAAGTAGAATGGAATACCTCCGAGAGAAGCTCTGGGTGCACAGATGGCATTGGAAAGGTTTCGCACCAGAATGTTGCTGCATATGTCGCTCCAGATGCTCTTTGCGCTTGAAAGTGCGCGTACATATTGTACACACAGGCGCAGGCGATTGGTGATGTATTGGTTTGGATGTTGGATGGCTTTCCACGTTAACCTCACGCTCCATAATGCTCAGTTCCCGACCCTTCAAGTGCCCGGACCCTTACAACTCCTTTGGCATGGTTCAATTCAGCGAGTGAGTGCTGAGGGGTACAAAATTGAGATTGAGGAGATTGAAATTGATCATTGTCGGGCGTCAGGTGCCTAGCCTCAGTAAAATGTTACTAATTAGTTAACTACGTGATATAGCGTTGGTGTCCAGCCAGGGTATAGTACCACAGAAACGCTGACTAATGATGGTTCATGCTTTTGTGGTTAACTTTTTGATTCACTGTCTCTTAGTTCGACAGAGATCTTTTCGCCCCGCGTCTTGGTGACCCTGTACCGGTATATACACCTAACTACTGTAATCTTACAGTAGCGCAGATAGTTGGCTCTCCGGGGTCTTCGGATACTTTGGGTTGGCAGAGGGAGACGTCGGTACAGGCTGATTAGAGCATAGTGTGGGGTAGTCCGATGGATGTGACCAATTCTACTGTGGTACATCCCACATTTGACGCCTCCCTAACTCCCAGGACTATCCCATTCGCCAGATGACAGGCTCGGTGTGCTCAGCCTTCAGCGATTATCCGAGAGCCATGGTAACCAAGTATACACAGAGCGAGAGTGACAAGAGCAAAGTTTGATTGATGTAAAGACTCTTCTGAAATCGAAATTTGGAAGGCCGGGAAGTACGTAGGTAAACGTGGAATGTAACTAAGATAGGCCGTGCTGTGGAAGCCTACCAGGGTACCCTACTTTATTCGAAGATTCGAAGCAGAACCCTTGGGTTGAATATGAACAAGACCTGTTGACGCATCTATGTACACCTGTCTGGCTATGGAAATCTTCTTAGGTTTAACATACATAGATACCTTCCTTCCAACCTTCTACGAATACACGGTTTTGGCTTTGGTCCTTGGAAACTGCCCTTAACGAGATATGGCGATCCCCAACTCTTTGGCCGATGCATGTACAAATACCCGATGATCAATCAAAATGCAATATCCAACGGCTCCATGATCTTCATATCCGTCACCCTAGACGAGGTTTCTTTCTCTAACATCTTCGTTGCCGCAATAGTGTCGATATAGAATGGTGCAATACAGCTGTTTGCAATAACGTCTGGTCAGCGATAACCTTGGAACCCATGCAACAAGGAACAAAGTGCGCGGGGTAACCAAACTGACCTTCTATCATGCAAACACAAGATCACCTGTGGTGGCTCACCGAGCCATTTCACCTGCTCAGAAACATAGTCGGCAGCGGAACCGTTGAAGGGTCGACCGTTGTGATTCGCTATTCCGGCGATCCCAAGGATTGCAATTTGAGGTTTTGGCTCTAGCATGCGTAGGATACCTTCATAGCCACCGAGATGAGCATTCCATAACAATGCCTTGCCTTCAGACACGTGAAAATTATACATCAACTGGCCGCCATCATGATCTGAAAAGATATTCGACTCCCGGTCCTTGATATAGCGTACGAAAGCCTTCATGCCGGCGTCGTGCTGTGCCTCTGGTACGATTGTATCTATCTTCAGGAGCCCATGTTTCATCCCGTAGTTCACATCGAATGTACACACGTAGGGATAGGCGTCCCCAGAGTAGACAATTCCTGAGTCCATAAAATTGGGCATTTGGTCATGACGCGGGACCAGAGCATGCAATGATGGCCAGACGTCAACTGACATGACAGCATGGTCGGGGTGAGGCAAAAAAGGTGCCCCAGGTGGGCCTGGTCTCAAAGAAATGCTTCCTGCGCTGGCTTGTTCTCTGACCTGTTTTATGAATAGGGGAATACGCTCTCCTCCTTGTACTGCAATGAGTTGGGCCTCGGGAACGCTCGCCTTCCTGAGAAGATTGATGGCCTCGCAGTTGGCAATAACGATAGCACCTGTCTGTTTCGCGAGCCTGTCCGCTCCAGGAAGACTTTTGTCGAGCGATCTTAGGTCAGCTTCTTTGTATTCGACAACAATTCAAAACAAAATGACAAACACACTGGTATACCAATGGAGTCACTCACTGATCGAAATGAGCATGAGAAATGAAAATGTAGTCAGCCTCATGGACATCCCTGATAGATAGTTGCTTATCCTGTGAAACAGGTTTCTCAAGCCATGCGTCCAAGAAAATTGTCAGTCCATTGATTTGAAGCCGAAATGTCGTTGCACCTGAAATGGTTTAGCATAGACAACGACTTGAAAACAAAAATCTTCGGGCCCGGGAGTAGTTAGAAGACCTACCGAACCATTCCAGCGTGCCTGTAACTCGCTCCGGCATCTTGTAGAGATTCAACAGGCTGCGATTCAGGGTATTTCCAACTCGATAGACTTACCAATATAATGATACACAAAAATGGTGGCAACCCAATTGAAGATCTTGGACTTTTGAGCTGTCCAAATCATAAGCCTACTACTTGGAGACCGAGCAATCGGAGTGTCGTCGGGCGAACCCCACCACCTGATCTCCGACTCCGTATAACTGCCCATTACCAACCACCGAGAGACGGCCCAGGTATGGATTGAATAACGGCTACTTATTTCTCGGAGTATGTACTCCACGATCTAGAAGTGATAGTGAGAGTACAACTCATCTAGAGGACCACCAAGGAGTAGAAAGAATTTGGCAGACAATATCCGGGATGGGCGGAGCATTTAAAGTCATCATTATCGGATCAGGGCTAAGCGGCAGTCTCCTCGCCAACGGCCTCATTCGAAACAATGTTGACGTGACAGTATACGAACGATTACCAAAAGATGTTAAACGAGAAGGCTATCAAATTCGGTTGGGTGCTCATTCAATGATAGGTTTTCGAGCCTGCCTCGACAGCGATCATATCAAGGAGATTATTTCGAAGTTTGGCAGGGCTGATGGCGCACGAGCAGGGGCACCTGTTTTCTATGATAAGGACTTCCAAGTACTTTTGAACGCTGCCAGATTTCCAACCTACAACAAGTCTGCTCCCATCAATCGAGTCATCTTGCGAGATATCCTGGCCAAGCCTGTGGACACCGCTGGGTGTCTTGTAAGTGGCAAGCAATTTGAAAGATACTCTATCTTGAACCCAGGCACAGACTCAGAGAGAGTGAGAGCGCATTTTACAGATGGGACCTCAGACGACTGTGATCTGCTTATTGGCGCTGACGGCAGCCACTCAATGGTACAACATGAATTCCCCAGACGTATATCGCTCTGTTCTCGGCTCACCCAGGCTACATAGATCAACCAACAGCTAGGGCTGAACAACATATCGCAAATCGATTCACATTTCTGTTTGATTTCTAAATGCGAACTACCTACAGAACGATATCAGAGCCTGAGCGAACCATTGAAAAAGTATCCGGTTCTCACTTACGCCAACAATTCATCTCTTTTCTACTGTGGTTAGTATGCTTACCTTCTTACAACTTACCCAGTTTCTATACTGAAGCTTCAGCAGCATATCTCCCTGACAAGGACGGTGATGACTCCAGACAACATGAGATTCGGGCCATTGATGATAAGTTATCATCCTGCATGTTTGCCCTGACTGTGCCTGTCCATAATTGTCCGCCGAATTTTTCCGAATTGCCGTTTAAGGAACAGTGGGATTTTGCTGGAACTTGGATTAGATCCTGGGCATCAGAATAGTAAGATTTTGTCGTCAAAAAAAACGAAAGAGAGAGAAAAAAGAGAAAACTCGAAAGCCACTGACAGACCTATTCTAGTCACGAGATGCTGGAACTACTCAGGGATTCTCCTTTGTATGTTTACAAAGCACGAGCCAGCAAGAGGCCTTCAAAGAACTGGCGAAAAGACGCTCGAAAGAAGGGAGGAATTGAGCAAGGCCATCCCCGTGTCTGGCTCTTGGGAGATGCAATGCATGCTATGCTACCCGCGCGGTGAGTGGCCCAGCCCAGTGCATTGAGTCCGATGAAATTGTGCTAACTTTTCTTCTGGCAAGTGGTATGGGAGGCAACACGGCTATGCGAGATACAGCTACTATGTTGCCCTTGGTGAGGAAGCTTGCAACTTATTCAGACGAACACAAGATTCTGCCGACATCAGTAATTAACGAAAAACTTACTCAGTATGAAAACGAAATGATTCCCCGGGCATTCAGCTGGGTCGAGAAAAGTGGTGGAACTACTCTTGTGGTACGTGTGCAAAGTTTCTGGTAGCTCGAGGCGATCGATCCAATTGACCAAAACCCTAGCCTTTAGATTCAGAGCGATGGACCACCAGATTCCTTTTCTTCGCTGCGGCCCAGGCATTAAACATTGCCTATATCTGGAAAAGGTTCAAAGCGCTGCTCATCACGGAGATGGTTGTAAATGATGAATTTGATCTCAGCTTATAATCGAACGACTTGTTTCTTATGATCTGCGCTTACAGCTAGCTGGACTGTGTCTGATCGAAGTAACCTGGAACCTTGGAAGTATTTGGAGGCTCAGATGATGTGGAGCAGGAGCAGGAGCAAGAAAAAGAATAGAAGAGAATTTCCGTTCTTGGGGTGGTGGTGGTTTCGAGACATGAGCACATTTAACACTCCTGAGCTACCTAGGGGTATCAGAAAGCAGTCAATATATACAGCAGACTGTTGTTCAGTTTCTTGACAGGTTTTATCCGAACGTGATGGAATGTACTGCTCGCTTTTCTCCTGAGAGCTAGCAGACGCGGGCGATGTATATTGCTCTAGAGGGTAAATCTCCGTGTATGCGGCGAGGCGTGTATCGCATCTTCACCATATCTTAACTCAAATTTCGTGTCTATTTTTGCTTTATACGTATCTTTTGGTAGCTGACTCTAAAGAATTGCAATAATATCAAAATATGAATTAACAAATTTCTTTAAGCAACTTCTGGGATTCTACATCACAGTCAAATGACTGCCAATTCTGCTCCACTTGCTGTGGAATTAACGACGTCGTGGTTATCTGTCTGATCTTTTCATCAAATGCCTTTTTTGCGACATCCTCCGTGACAGGCTCTTTGCATCATATTTGCTTTGTCAAGCCATCAAGGTCATGGCAAATGCTAAGAAAACCTGGGTGAGCGTTCTAAATGTAAGATATAGCGAGAGGAAGTTTTATCTTAGTAGGGTAATCTGAGTTTTCCGTGCTAAATAGAAGGTCCGGTGAGATTTCAAGTCCACAAATTTCGTGTCATAGACTTACATGACTTTAGCCAGCGTATCGCCGGAGGCAAGGAGAACCCCGATGCCTAATACTCCTACTGCGAGACACCATCGGCTACCCTCCCTTTTATAGTTATGAAAACTCGTCTTCAGGAGACGCATTTCTTCAGGTGGCATCAAAACCCATGTTTCCGCATGAGTGTTCTTGAGAAGACGTTGCGCGGCCATAGTTCGGGACCTTATTTTCCCTTCCTGCGCTATCTCTTGCACCAGAGATTCAAATATAAGGTGAAGCATTATCTTAGATAGACAGGGCTTCAGCTTCTCGTCGAGATTTTGTTCTTCAAGGGCATGACCATGTTGAAAGACACGTCCTGCTCTATCCACAGTCGAATAGCTAGACAGTGAAAGACAAAGAGGGCTTGCACAGAGATTGCCCAGCACAGGGCAACCAAGACGGAGACGTTAACAGATTCAAATTCGAACCAAAACGGGAATATTCTGTTTGAAAGGTCAACATCAGCAAGATTCACTGCATGACTTGGGACGGACCAAGCCCTATGCGTTGGCGAGGCTTTCCAAAAGTCATGATGCCACTTCTCGAAAGACTTTAGTATAGTGAGAATCGACTGTGAAACCGCCTTGGACTCTTCAAAGAGGGCATTTTCGTTTATAATTGACGGTAGAGATGTCGCCCTTTCTAGGGCTGCGGGCATATTGGAAACCATCTAGTACGATTCGTTAAGAGCATCAGGAGACTCCAGAACTATTTGTCGCCATATGTCGTTCTTGATGCATTGCACTTGGCGCTTCCTCAGGGCTTCAAGTGTCTAATGACTTTGTTAGAAGGGATAAATAACACTTTAATCATACTCACGCAGACAATCCTCGAACGCGAAAATAAGCGTCTCCACGTCGGAGTGCTCGCCATTCTTGGACCACGTAATCGTAGGATTTCTGCAATGCCGCTTGCGTGAATGCTAAAGCCATTTCCTAAAGGCTGTACAAAGAGCTGAAATTTCTCGTTAGTAAATTGAATTACACAATAACTGCGCAGATCTGTCTAAGTAGCAGCTAAGCATAACACCCATGCTCTCGTTGTTTTCCTTCTGGCCATTTACTGTACATACCTCAAACGTGGATAGGACTATGATGGCAGCTAACGTTTCTTCACGAGATCGCATTATTGGATCGTCTAGAGCTGAGTATAGATGCTCTAACGCGGTGGCGTTGTTGCTCAAGGCATTAGTACAGTCCTACATCGCCGGTGCAAGTAACATGCAACTACGCTAGGAAAAATACGAAGAGAGCAGTGTCCAATGATTTACTCGGCTCGACTAGATCTAGTAAGCTATAAACCCATGAAAAGCCCTCTTCGCCGATATCTACATCTTGAGTTTGATATGGCTTTGGGAAATACGTAGCCCTCAAGATGCCGACAGCGAACTCTTGAAACCAGGAACATTGGTATAAGGCTTTAGAATACGACTGATGCAAGTCAGCCTCGATATTAGGATTCATCAAAATATCTTCCAGTTGCCTCTGAGCCCTGATTTCGGACAGCATCGTGGCTGTGGTGGAGGACGTGCTTGAAGGTATCCTGTTGACAAAAACGAGATCCCGGCCATAGCTAGCAAGCACATACTCGATGTGACGTGACGCACTTTGGGCAAAATGGCCGCCCTAGGATTTTGGATTAGCAAGATCTTGAACTAGCAGTCTCGATAAATACTATATGCAGATCAATTCAGAAAAGCCGGTGCAGACATTTAGTTCAATGCCGTCGGTACGTGAACCGACATCATTGTGTCCAAGTCAACTGCAGTTGATCCCCTACCTTTACCCTCCTCTTCCTGCAGGTGTTACAACCCTTGGACTTCCCAGCGACGCCAACCATCGAATGTATAACTTTGCTGCTACAGGGACGCTGAAGGCTTCTTGAGCGCCCAGTGGAAGAAATGTTGTTCGTTGAACATTCCATGTTAGGGGCGAAGTCATTAAAGCCATATTCGTTGATATATCGCGGTTTGAATTTTTCGCAATTTTTCGCGTTTTGAACAAAATCAGTCATCAGGTGGTTCTAGTCATGAGGCGGCGAAGGACGGTACGGGTGAGGGTGGTGGACAAAGACAGGGATCCTTCCACTTCAAGCCTTGCTATTAGCATTCTCACTCTTCCATCCTCCACATACACCTACATATAACTATTACACACACCTAGAACTAGTCCTACTATTACTTAAATAATTCAATGCTCTTTTTCACTAATTAATAGTAAGAGGCTTAAGCTATCCCTATGATTTTATTACTACTAAACAAACTAACACTAATTAGTTAATAGATTAGATTTGTTAATCTCTTATTCTAATCCCTATTTGTATGTATTTATTTACTTATAAATTACCTACAACCTTTAATATTAAATCTTAAATATTAAGAAATAATAATAGTACCTACCCTAGATTTCAATCTAAAAGGCAAAAAAAAGGAAAAGACTATAAGACATTAGAGGCCTTTATCCTTATAAAATATAACTTATATAAGAATATATATAATATACTATTATAGGCTATATTTAGATAAGACTTTAATAAATAGGATCTTAAAGACTTTAAAAGAGCTCTATTTTATACTTATACTAGCTAATTATATATCTATATATAAATAGTATATATATTAGTATTAATAAACCTAGTAAAATCACTAAGAATATCTATATTATATATAAGGAATTAATATTAAGATAATAGACTAAGAAAGACCTTATTTATTATCTTAATATAAGCATATATATTGAGCAAAGCTCACAAAGAAAGAAAAAGGCACTATACTCAAAATCTATAAACCAGAGACCTTATAACAAAGTTCATTCAAAGTTCAAAAAGACTATACAAATGCCATACAAATATAAAACTATACTA
>NHZS01000541.1:19341-88012 GCA_002775195.1 Talaromyces adpressus
TCAAAATAACTAAATAACAAATATAAATATAGATAGAATTCCTGATAAAAATGTAAAAAATTACAAGTAACAACAATACAATTTATACAACAATATTTCTTTTATTCTTATAAATCTTTGCCTCTTTATTCTTCTTTATTCTTTTACAAATACTGCACATTATTTCTCTTTACTTCGCTGATCAAATAACCTGCTAAGACTTAAAATATATAAAACTGTCATTCATTCCACAGCCTTCCAATATCGTATCAAGATTCTTTGTGACGAGGTAGTTCTAATGAGAAACCATGGCGGAGTGACCATATCAGACAAACTTGCTATTTTGTGACATAAATTGGATAGCGAGGGCGTAAAGAATGCTAAAATGAAATACCGAGCATGTGGCTAGAATTATATGAATAACTATTAACTAGTGAGTAACTAGCTGAATCATCAGACCCAAATTTAGTCACGTGATGACGCTGAGCTGCTCAGGGAGTGTGAGCCCAGACTGAAAGTCTACGTAGTATTTCGTGAGCCGGACCATGAGCGCCCTCACAAAAGCAGCGGCAGCTGAAAAAGGAAAGCCCCACCTGGCAGGGAAAATCAAGTTCGTATAGTCACCTAGGTACATAATAAATAAGGGAAAGAGTCCCGGGACCAAACAAATGCCCCCACGAAAACTTCGATAAGAGCTCTGAAGTTTGAAGCCAATTCAAAAGTCCACTACGGAGTACCTAGGACGAAGTTTCATTGTAGAACTTGGTTGGATGCATTTCATGGTCCTCCCGGGCGCAGTCTGACTTCAAATCCAACGACTCAAATATAATCATACGGAACCATGTGTATATAATTGCTTTTTCTTCCTCCCTTTCTTTTCTTTTCTCATTGATGCCCGGCGTGCCGTGTTCTCGGCATCTACTCCATCTAGACTCGAGAGTCTAAAGCAGTTCCTCCTTATCTACTATGTACGGATGGTCCCACTCAGTCTATCAAAAAGTTCGGTACCTAAACACGAACACTAACAGCCTAAAATAGTTAACTGAAAAATGGAGCCGATCTAGAAGAGTCCGGGAAAACGTTGTCGTAGCACGTGCGATCTAAAATATCTGCGTGGGTCGATCGAAAAAAGAAAGGGGGACGGCATGCCGTGTTCAAGTCATTGATCCCGAGATGCCCAAGACGGCTTGCCGAGTGAACGTCTTTGGTAGATACCCGATAGGATAGGATGTACCTGGGTAAGCAAGGTATCCTTGCTACTATGAGGCAGCCAGGAGTTCGATAGACATTATTATTTTTGTTTCAAAATGTTCTTGATTAAGTTTCAGTCTCGACTCTCGAGCTGTTGTGGATATCAAGCTCAAGCTATTAGGGACGCTCCCGAAGTGGAGATATATGTCTGGTACCCATAGTACGTATCATCTTGAGGCGCATACTATGTATAGAGATCTAGAAGTTCATATCGAGCCGAGGCGAGCTGATCAGACAGACAAAGATAACGATTGATACCCGATTTCAGGGGAATTGCCATCAAGTCGGAAAATACATAAATAGGAAGAGAGAAGAAGAAAAATGTCCGAGCTGAGGGTGACTGACCAAAGAAGAACCGTGGGTCCGGTGAAAACGGCCATGTTCGCCACGCGCCAGGCCTAGAATGTCTGCGCAGGACATAGTAGTACTATATAGACAATTTATGCGTACGTACGTATGTGAGTACGTACTACGATAACATGATATAAATAGCCTAGATGGATTGATTTATAATACGTACCACATAGTTAGGTACTACCATCAAGATATGCCACTGGTGGCACATGAAAGTACAACGGCATCGCGGCCCCTAATTGGTCAATGCAGACGGACGTGAAAATTTTCGTCGACAGGCCACCACCAATCTGGTGACTGACTGTATGTAAGCAGTCATCAATTGATCATAATCATATCATGTACTCCGTAGTAATGTCAATGATTATATTATGCGATGCTGTAACAGCATAGCATGAGATGAGAGAGCATCGGTTGCGCCGGCTTATCAGCAGCCAATGACAACGCGCTGATAAAAAGACTTGACGCAATAGAATCCACCGGGTTGGCTGTTTAGGGTAATCCGAAGTGTGGGTGAATGTGGTGATTGACTGATTGACCGGCTTGCGTGGTGCATACTCCATAGACTACAAGGATAATAACTTGATAAGATCGCCAGGATTAATATACGTAGGAGCTAGCTTACGGTTAATATCCAGGAGGAAGGAAGTAATGACGGCGGCTTCCCCACTGCCAGGCGAGCCGTGGTTTCCTTTTCTTCTTTACTTACCCTTTCTTTTTTATCTCTTCACTCACATTATCATTGTATCTTTCATCAGCCCTTTGACTGGCGACAGCTACTGAGCTCATTCAGTGATTACTCTGTGCTGATCTTACCGTCTGGTGATGGTGGGCTAGTGGGGTGATTGTTCCGATCATCGCGAACATTCTCGACCACACCAGTAACTAACAACCATTTTCTCATTATCTCTCTGCCCATGGACAACGAACACCAACCTCGCCCTGAGCTCAGCCTGAGCGGCACCTCCACCCCCGAACGCATCGACCAAGGCCAAATAACCCCAGACAGATCCAGCGTTGTATTCCCCGACCCTGGCATCCCACCTGAAGCAATCGTGGAACGACTACGAGAAATCCGCGTTAAATTCCGTTCTCGCGATGAGCACTTGCCGGCTCCAGAATATGGCGAAGATGCACAAGCAGAAGCCACCTCACGTGATGAGATGGGCGCCGACTTGGAAAAAGGTGAAACCGCCAAATCAGATATCAACGATGCAGAGGGGAAGAATGGTCTGACTCGTATGCCGAGTATGCGGGATCGTGCTCGACATTGGTTGACGAAATTGGGAAGACCGGAGGAACCAGGTGATGCGTTGACGCCGGCAATAAACACTTCTGAATGGGTGGACGATATGCCTCCGCTTGCGGGTCCTCAGCATGAGCAGCATGTTCATCAGGATGCCGCCCATGAAGCGCAGCGTGCACTTCGCGGAGTTGGGCTTCATGCTGGGTTGAGAAAAAGGCCGAAGCACTTTCGTATGCATTCTTCAGAGTCGGTGACAAGTATTGGTGGGTCAGACACCGATGTTGAAACCCCTCAACATGGAGAAGGGGTGTTGTCTTATTTGCTCAAGTTGCACGCTCATCATTCGTTTTCTGGACGGAGTACACCACAGACTCCAGACAGTGGCGCTGCAACTCCCAAAAGTGGTGCTACCAGTCCTCTTAGCGGCGCGACGACTCCTAGAAAGAAGGTGAAATGGTACAGCAAGCATTCTCCTAATCAATCGACCATGTCTCTGGTTGGTGCCGGTTTGAATCTCGGTACGCAAGGAGCACCGATGGCGATGGACGATTTGAAGAGGTCTGTGGCTAGTAAACGAGAGAAGATGATGGCAGCCGGCAAGAGCGGTAAAAGCAAAAAGAGCAAGAAACATTTGAACGATCATATTGCGGCACGCATTGCATCGATCATCACTAGACAGCGGTATTTGATGACGTTATGTCGAGCAATGATGCGATTCGGTGCTCCAAGCCATCGGCTTGAGGAGTACATGTCGTTGACTGCCCAGGTGTTGGATCTGCACGCCCAGTTTCTGTATCTGCCAGGGACAATGATCATGTCATTTGACGACTTGGCCACGCGTACTACCGAGGTCAAGTTAGTACGAGTTGCACAAGGAGTTGATCTGGCCCGGTTGGAGGATACGCAAAACATTTACAAGAACTTGGTGCATGACAAGATCACGGTCGACGAAGCCATCACCGAGCTCGACGATGTGATCAACCGTCCTGCCAAGTATCCAACATGGCTGGTTGTGCTGTGTTATGGATTTGCTTCTGTGGCTGTTGGTCCATTTGCCTTTGAAGCCCGGCCGATAGATATGCCAATCACCTTTTTTCTCGGCTGTTTGCTGGGAATACTCCAACTTGTGTTTTCTCCTCGATCCAGTCTATATTCGAACGTCTTTGAAGTCCTTGCTACAATCCTCACATCTTTCCTGGCACGTGCATTTGGTAGTATCCGCAATGGCGTGGTAGACGGCGCTCAGCAATATTACTTTTGTTTCTCGTCCATGGCCCAATCCTCGATCGCATTGATTCTACCCGGTTTCCTAGTTCTCAGCAGCAGTCTCGAACTGCAGTCTCACCAAATCATCCCGGGATCCATTCGCATGGTATACGCAATTATCTATTCGTTGTTCCTTGGATACGGCATCACGGTCGGAACGACTATATACGGGCTGATGGACCCCAAAGCAAACCCCAACACCACATGTTCCGGCCAGTTAATCGGCGATAATCCTTACGTACAACGATTCCCCTTTGTCGCAATCTATGTCGTTTTTCTCGTGATCATCAACCAAGGAAAATGGAAACAAGTCCCCGTCATGATTCTCATCGCCGAAGCCGGGTACATTGTGAACTATTTCAGCAACCTCAAACTTGAATCAAACCCAGAGTTGGCCAACACTCTCGGCGCATTCGCCATCGGCGTCTTGGGTAATTTGTATAGTCGAATATGGCACGGCCACGCTGCAACAGCAATCTTACCCGCCATTTTTGTGCTCGTGCCATCCGGCCTCGCCTCACAAGGCTCTTTAGTGTCTGGCGTCCAATCCGCATCCGAAATCCGAGCAAACATCACCGGCGACTACTCCAGCTCCGCCACAGCCTCTTCTGCTGATAGCTCTGTGTATTCAATGGGATACGGCATGATCCAAGTCGCCATCGGAATCACCGTGGGCCTGTTCCTATCTGCGGTCGTGATCTATCCACTCGGTAAACGGCGGACGGGACTATTCTCTTTCTAAACCCTTTATTTCCTGCATGTATAGAGTATATATATATCGAATTTGCATTTTTGATATCTAGCGAGCGATTGCATTTGATCGGCGATTTTGTTTTTGTTTAGCGGTGTTTTGTTTTGTTGATACCTATACTTACATGTTAGTTGATTTTACAATGCATACTTGGGCTCAGCCTTGTCACTAGGCAGACCTAACCGTGCACTGCTATTTTAGTGTCTACGAGGGAATGGATTACAGACAGTATCCCTCAATACACGTGCAGGTGCATTACCGGGAGGACGTACAATCAGATTCTGCCCTGAGCCCCATCCATCAACACCACACGTATCTATATTGCCTATATTGCCTACATGGTATGGATGATGAGTTGGCCTACCCACACAGTCCATGGAGACGTCAACTTCCTTGCAGACACTAAAATTGCAGTGCAGTGATCTAAACATTGGTAATTACATGAATGGGATTGAAGTCATCCGTCCTTGGTCTGGGTGATGATTGTTTCCGTGTAGACGCTAGAATTGCAGTGCATGACCGGCGGAGATCTTAGTTGCATGTTCTTGTCTGTGGATTGTACCCACAGATGCAAAGGAGGCGAGTCCACGTATGTGGTTACGAGGTATGTGTAACCTTGTAGATACTAAAATTGCAGTGCATGTATGTAGTTTCACCCGGGTACGCACCCCTTCCACCTATAGATGAGGGCACGACGAATGCTATTCCGCTTGATTTTGAGTTAATTTAACTTCTTATAAAGACTAAAATTGCAGTGTATAAACAAATATATAATAGTTGCATATTATTATCTGTAACTTGTATCCACGGATGCAAAGGAGACAAGTCCACGTATGTCCTGTGTGACCTGAATTCCATCGTAGATACTAAAATTGCAGTGCATGGACGAATGTATCGCTGAAGCCTAGAACATTGATTGAAGCCATTGCTTATCCTTATCTGTGATTTGTCTACAGACCTGATGACCCCTATCTAGACCCTAAAATTGCAGTGCACTGCAAGTATGTATCGCTGAAGCTAACAACAGTGAGGACTTTGCTTAATATCCTTGTCAGTTGACAAGGACTCACCCATCCACTTCCTGGTAGAGACTAAATAGACTAAAATTGCAGTGCAATGCCTTATTCTCAATATAAGGCTGATACTCAAAACTCATTACTTATCCTTGTCTGTGGCCTGTATGCAAAAACCGAGGCGAGCCACGTATGTAGCCACTCCGCAAAGGTGTCCGTGTAACTCAATCCATCATAGACACAAAAATTGCAGTGCATTTGATATTATCTTCATCGTGTTGTCCTGAGTTTTGTAGCAGATGCTTAAGTCAAAGCTCGATGTATTGCAATTTTAGTATCTACGTGACCTGTGATGGTGTAGCGAGGAAGCGCATACCGCATGGTTTTAGACTCAATCTTTTGAGTCAAAGAGCGACGTGCTCCCTTGTAGGAATTAAAATCGCAATGCACGTACGTTTGGACTCGGCCCATTTCTATACGTACAAATGCATTTTCGGCTGGACTCAGCCTTGTCCCGCCACTTATATATGTAGTTCTTACCTACCCACCGACCTACATGTACGTATTTATTTGGTGATGCAGCCCTGCGTATGGAAACCGGTAACAACACTGTGCACTGCAATTTTAGTCTCTACAAGAAGCTGGATCAAGCTAAAAAACAGGCAGAATAACATTCTTACTCTCTCAATGGTGGAAGATAGAATTCCATAGTCCAGGAACTATGCACGGCAATTTTAGTGCCTACGAGGCATTGACTTGGGTTACACATATCCCTCGTAACTACATATGTGACTTAAGTGGCTGCAGGGCCGATTGCTCAAGTGCTAGATACATTAAATTTTCCAGACTAGTCACGGACAAGGGTAAGCAAGGGGAATAAGCCACGGTTATTGGTACACCGTCGGTGCATCGCAATTTAAGCATCTATGAGGCATTTGAGTTACATCTATACCTCGTGGCTTCATACATGGCTCGTGCTAGATACACACAAGAATCATAGAATCTTGTGCATGAGTCCCAGACAAGGATAACCTAACCAACGGGAATACAATAGGGCGATTGCACTGCAATTCTAGCATCTACGAAGGCAGGCGGATTTCACCACTAAATAGACAGAGGCTGAATGCTGCTCTACTTAATTTAACTTCTTGTGAAGACTAAAATTAGAGCGCAGTAGACCACCAACGTCATCAACAGTATAAGCGATAGCTAGCTTGATTGCAACTTCTAGTAGACACTAAAACTGCAGTGCAGTCACACCACTATTTTCAACCAATAGAGAGAGTACGGATACTGTTTGTATTTAAATTCGGCTTCTCATTGGGTATAGACACTAAAATTGTATTAGGCGAACCTCCGACTGTGACTAATATAAATGGCATTGTAACTAATGCAGGCAGATCCCGGTCTGAAACCCACTGTCCTATTTGATTTCAACTTCGTGTAGATACTAAAATTGCAGTGCAGTGGTATTGAAATTCCTATATAGGAAATAAAGTGTTGGGCAACTATTGGCTTGGGCAACTACCAATAGAGAGAAGTATCAATGCTGTTCTGCTTGATGTCGTCTTCCTTGTAGATACTAAAATTGCAGTGCAGTCGCAACCGAACTGCTGATCCATATGCTTACTGTATAAACAGGCTACGTACTCGGATTCAGCCTTGTAACCGATTCTACCGTACGATCCCTCAATTGATTCATACTTACCTAGTACGTAATCAGGGACAAGGCATTCTCGGACTGAGTCTTCTTCTTACTTGACAGCTTGATCACTCCCTTGTAGACAAGATCAGTTGGCAAAGCACATACAGATAGGCTGAGAAATTTTTGCGCGAGATTTGAACATAGCAATGCATTCTAGGATTTAATTATTTCCTTGTAGGAACTAGAATTGAAGTACACACTTGTGGCTATGCAAATTCTGCCTTGAACTTGTACATACGTAGTGCAATGCATTTTGAATTTAGCCTTCATCTTATTTGACGATTTCTTTACTTGGTGATGCTGTCCGTGTAACCCGCTTCCTCTAAGAGACTAAAATTGCAGTGCAAGGCTTTTTCGCACAAAATCCTGGTAGGGTCTAATCCCTCCGAGGACGAAAACGAAACGGAAAGTCCTCAGCTCCAAATTAATCCAATCCAATGCAATGCAAATCCGAATTCCGTCTTCGCATTTGACTACGTAGTACTCACTCATTCCTCGTAAACACGCAATTTGGAGAGCAGCCAGATACTGGCCCTGGTGTCCTGCACAACAGACAAACAGTTGTCCCTCTACTGACCCTGAGGAGGGAACTCTGAACCTTCTCCCTCCATTTGTGTACATATGAATGCGTGTTCGGACTCAGGCTTGCTCTCAACTGACAGTATATTCATACAGTGACGCTGTCTGTGTAACACATTCCCTCGTAGATACTAAAATTGCAGTGCAGCGTTTGGAATTGTTACATAATGCATGTAGCAGTCCGCACTCGACCTGAGCCACGTGGGTAGGTATAATAGGTGCTCACGGTAGTTATCTGCGTAATTCAATCTGTCGTGGATACTAGAATTGCAGTGCAGCGAACGCACTTGGATCTTAACCAATGCGCAGTACGCCAAATCCATTCTGATTGGGTCCGCTCACATGATAACTCGCTCATTGCATTGCAGACACTAAAATTGCAGTGCAGAGGGCATTTGGTCACCTTATCCTCCTGTTGTAAGCATTGCAGTACCCACGAGATAGATGTACACGCTCATTCTCGCAACTATCAAGAATAGTTGAGAGGTCGAACACCGGACTTTCAGCGTTATTGTTTATGTACGTAAAATTTTATTTCTGATTCAGAATTCTTCTTCTCATTCGATTGTTTACTTGTTTTGTGATGCTGTCTGTGTAACTCAATGCCTCGCAGATACTAAAATTGCCGTGCAAAAAACTTGCCGTTTGTCTTCAGACCCTGTGGCGCAACAGAGAGCTGGCACTCTATATCAAGTCATATAAGACCTGAATGTCGGTAACCGGCGAAGTACGTCCTACTTAGTAGACTTACTCATTGCCTCGAAGACACTAAAATTGCCGTGCAGGAGACAGACAAGGCTGCCAACTTTAGCCCCAAAATTGTACATTGGTAGTGCAATGCATTTTTGGACACGGCCTTATTCTTCCTTGACAATTTACTCATTCTCTAATAGACACTAAAATTGCAGTGCAGTGCCTGCAGTGATCCGTCCCGCTGCATTTGAATCTCGAAAGTAGTGTATGATACCAAAGGAGTGGACTCCTGAACTCAGTCCATTCGTGTACCTATGAAGACATTTTGGACTCCGCCTTATTACTTGGCCACTTATTTAAGTGTTTATTTCGTGATTCTGTCTATGTAATCAAATATAGTGTGGACATTAAAGTTTTAGTGTCATGATTATTTGTCATTGTCGTAATTTTGAGTATCAATTTTGGTAGGATAATCTCACTAAACAGCGACCTACTCACTGCATATAATGGAATAATTGGCTAGTCGATCCATGCATTGTTTGTGTACTTAGATTATGTTAGTCTTGTCACTGATCCTCCTATATGATCTACTGTAGATTCATATCTACCCACGGAGTCATTTTAGAGATTGCATTTTTGGATTCAGTCTTTTTTTCTCGCGTAATAACATGACCAGTCTCTTTAAGACGCTAAAATTGCAGTGCAGAAGATGTGCTCAGCAGGAAGTCTCATCTGTGCTCCGTGTACAAACGGGGGGAGCCATGAATCGAAGTCTTTATACAACACAATTCTTCGTAGATACTAAAATTGCATGCAAATGTCCAAGTAGGTAGATCTCCCGGTTTACCTCCGGATGGCGTCTCGACTCCTGACACGATATTCCTTAGTGTGTGGCACAGCACTGCCACGATGTCAAACCTACCATATACCCGTGATTAGGTACGTAGGTAGTGAAGTCGTAGACCCCCCCTAATCCTAGTTATTCATTTTTTCATTTATGAACGCCACATTTTCAAGCCCGGCCTTTTCATTTTATGAGTCGCTCAACCCCTGGTAGATACTAAAATTGCAGTGGAAAGAAGGAGTGACCCTCGGAAGCATCGGAGTACCTAAAGGGTAAATATACCCCCTCATGTTATAACAACTATGAATGATAGTTGCGATGTCGAACACTGGATTCTTCATCCTTAATTATTTATATACATATATAATAGATTTTATTAGAGACTTCAGCCTTCTTTTCCTCTCTTGACTGTTTGATAGCCTACTTTTAATGATGTCTTGTAGCCCTATCCCTCGTACATACTAAAATTGCAGTGCAGCGTGGAGAGGGTCAATGAGGCCGAACCTGGCATTGTCCTTACCTAGTATGTAGTACAGCATTGCCACCGCATCAAATCATATATCCAAAACCTAGGCCCCTGAAATTGGTCAATTGTGTACGTGCAGCACATTTCTGGACTCGATCTTTCAGTCGATTAACTCACTTATTGCCTCTTAGACACCCAAACTTCAGTGCAAAATTGAAAGAAGGGGCTCAACTAAAAATGATTGGAGCTACTCGTATTGAAAGTATTGTAATTGTTTTTCTAAATAGGTATTGTAATAGTCAGGATGCGGCCACTGTAGCCAGAATTTTTTTTTGGGATTTCCTCATTTTTTGATGCTAGGGAGTTGTTGGAAAGGGGGTTATAAGAGATCCGAATGAAATTTTGACGAGTTCTAGTGGAACAGGTGTCTAATTTTGACTCACCCGATGAACTAGTTATATTTTTACAGTTTTCTACAGCATATAAGAAGCAAATGTGAATAGAACTAGGAATTAGGGGTGGTTAGGGGTAGGTTTAGGGCTAGCAAAGCCAGGATTAGGGTGTTTAGGTAGGGCTTAGACGATTAGTATTAGGGTTAAGATAGATTAGGGTTAGGTGTGCTATTTTCCTGCACATGTGTCGCATATACGTAGTGCGATTTTTTCGGCAAAATAAAATCCCATACAGAATTAAAAATGTCGTTTTAACCCGTAAAATACCCGAGACGGTGCTACGATTGAAACTCAAGATCAATTTTCGGCAAAATAGCAATTTTGAGTTACGGTTCCCCAGACTAACCCCAGAAATTGTCTCCGCTATTCATCTCCACCCACACTCCCAACAACTTATAACAAATATACAACTGAATCAACTAGGATGCAACCTCCCAAACATGGCGGACACTTCGAGAACGACAACATCTGATTTTGACACTCAGCTGCGGTGCAATACTTGCGGTCAGCGCTTCTCCCGGCTTGAACATTTGAAGCGTCATGGTCAAGTCCATGCCAGTCACAAGCCCTACAGATGTGTTCATTGCGACAGGACTTTTGCCCGCAAGTGAGTTATTACTTTTACCTCGGCAGTTGCTGAGCCAAATACAGTCTAACCACCAAAGCTCTACAATAATAGGGATGCACTCAAGAGACATGAGTATACACACCAACCATTAAAATCCAGCCCACGCTCGACGGCGCTGCGTCACAGTTGTTCTACATGCGCAGAAGCTCGCGTTAAATGCTCAGGGGACAAGCCATGCGCCAGGTGCACATCCAGGAATATCCACTGTCAATATTCCCCGCGCAAATTAAGGCGCCCAACGCCTGTGATCACAGGTTGTCCTCCACCACCTGCTATACCTGAGCAAGGTATAAGCGATCCCAGTAACTCAAATTATAATAACGATGGCATCGCGGCTCTGGTGGCGGTGGGAAATGATCAGGCTCCTCCGTTCGAAACTTACGTTGGCGAACATGAAAACAATATAAGCTGTTTTGACGCCCTGCCGAGCGTGGAGGGTGTACAAGAAACCCCTTTTGATTCTAGCCGGAGAGCCACGAATTGGTTACCGTTCGAGCATTCCAGTCAATACAGCCATGCATCGTTTCTAATTAGTGACCAAGGTCCATGTTCTCCGAATTTTGAACAACCAGTCTGGACTTCAGCACAAGAAGACATCTCCGATTATGAGCAGCCTTCCAGGGCCGGCCGCCGTAGCGCCTCCTTCCGACACGATAGGATTTCAGCTTTGATTACCTCCATGGGAAAAGGTTTACATAGAACGCCCGAGAATTCTAGGGATGATAAGCCTACGGAACATGAAAAGGTGCATTTCGCAAGCCGATACGCTGATGGTGCAGGGGCTAGATCGAGCCAATCCAATCTATGCATGGCAGAAAAGCAAAGGATTCATTCCGTGGTCGGCGCCGCTGCCGCTGCCTCTGGTGATGCTGATGCCTCGTGGATTGAGACCTTGCAGAATAAGATAAGAAGTACAGGGGAAGATGGCAAAATCAAGTTTCTCATGCCAGCCTTGGTCTATCAAGAAATCCTGGTGAGGATCAATGCCCATAGAAACAAGACTGTCTCACTTGATTTTCCGGAAATGGAGAATTTTACGAAAGACACAAGCCTGGAAATGTTTATCCGTCTTTATTTCGAAAAATTTCATCCCGTCTACTCGTTTCTGGACCCGTCACTACTCAGCATTCCTGTCTGGGGATGGGCGCTTTGCTTGGCCACTGCTGCATTAGGTGCCAGGCTGTTGGCTGTACCCGCGATTACTGCATTTAGCGATCACCTCTGTATGATCCTTGATGAGATCCTAGTCAATGAGGTAATATTCTGGATAGAATCTATAAAATGCCTCTGACAGCGGGCTAATAAAACAGATCGACTTTCGTCTAACCGAAGACTCACTGCCTTATGTACAGGCTCGCGCGTTGACATCTATTGCTATGTGTCTTAGCCAAGACAATTCGGTGATGAATCGGGGTTATAATGCAGCAACCCTCATGCTGAATGCGTGTCTCCGACTGCGCTTGCTCGATGAGGATGATTGCATAGGCGCTTACACCCCCGACCAAGAGCTGGAGCAAGTATGGATTGCGTGGCGTTTTCGAGAGACACGAAGAAGAACAGGTCTTTTTATATGGGTTCGTAGCGACTGCATTGCACCTTATAAACATACTAAGCTCTAGCCCAGGTGACGGATTGTGTGCTGGCATTTATGTTTCAAACAAGTCCTCGGCTTCCTCTTCGATGTTTGAATTTGAAGTTGCCAAGCGAGGATAACATATGGGAAGCAGACACGTCTGAAAAATGGTTAAAATTACTCGAAAGAAGAAATAGCCCGAGCGGTCACTTTCCTAATTTCCTGGTTGAGGAAAAGTTGCGGTCATCAGTCCGTGATGCTTTCCAAGCTCTCTGGAGCAAAGGGCAGGCCCCGAAACCTACGACCCAGTTAGGAAGCATCACAATAATCTCGATGCTTGTCAGCAGATCATGGGATACAGCTTGGTACCTGAACGATTCAGATATTCATGCTCCAAAACAGTATCTGGCAGCGATTCCCAAATTCGCAAGTTGGCGAAATATTACCTGCGATTGTCTCGACATCCTTCACTGGAAAGCCCTCAGCGTTTCTGCGAGAGGAGGAGGCATTGAAGGGCCGGTGTTTCTCCACCTACATCTTGCGCGGTTAACACTTCTCACTCCGGTCCGAGATTTTTTCGACTATGCGCATGATAAAGGAGCACATTCAGCCAGCTTCTTACTTCCTCATGATCTGTACTCTTTCCGTGAATCGGAATTGCGAAACCAATCCGAAAAAACGATTCGCATTTGGGTTCACGATGATCGCTACAAAGCTCGACTTTCTGTGATTCACGCCGGCGCTATATTCTGGCATGTCCGAAGATATTCATCCAACTCGTTTGTGGAGCCGTTCGCTGTCTTTCTGGCTACACTTACTTTATGGATGTATGGAAGGCATTTCAATGATAACCCAAATCCGCCAATATCGCCCTCAATCCCATCATCTTTGATGGAAGGTGAAGGAAATTATCTTTCTGAAGTTGTAGATGCTCCATCTGCAACTACAACCAGTTTAGAAATCTCATCTCAATCGCGACATGACCTCGGAGGTTCTTCTTCATGTGGGCAAGATGATGACAATCACCGTATACCGTGCCAGAAGAAGCCCATTCTACCCCCTCAGTATCAGCGCATGCCAAAAGCCTTGGTTTTGGACAGACCCATTGATGACGAACTGGTACAATACTTTATTCGTTCAGACACAAAGCTAGTACTTTCCTTGGAAGGAGTATCTGATTTATACTCCACCGAAGGCCACGATCAAGTGTTGCGAGAGGGTATTTCACTTTTAGACGACTCGGCTGCGTGTTGGCCTGTGGCACGAAATTATTCTGTGTTCCTGAGCAGTCTTATTGATGATGAAATAAATTCATGAGAGAGGGGGAGAGAGAGAGAGGGAGGGAGAAATCGCCTGAAGTAAAGTAACAATTGACGGTATGATATCGCTATTACCGATTATCGAGGTAGTCTACCTAGTCCATGGCATCTACGGTGGTCTCTCATCATATGTTTTCCAGAGATCGATTGAGTCTCCCGTTTTCACATAAGTGTCTACAGTCTCAAGCGGTACATAGATTGATTGATATGTCAGTAGGATGTTTTACATGCATGGCAAATTGTGACATGGAGAGTGATTGAATGAAACTGGTAGATTATGGATTTCCCGGTCATCTAATAACCTACAGTCCCCTTAGGAATTTGAGCTTAAGTGGGATATCACAACCTTCTTCCCCTTCTCAACTGCACACAATATCACATTCATCAGTAGATTGTAGGACAAAAAAAGTCGCCCACTCTCAGCCTAAGCTGAATGTTCAATTTTTCTTTGCGTAGGATCGCTATCTTTGTCGTATGCATCAACATGCCAGCGTTTGAAATCCCAAGTGCGAACTTTCGCTGCAAACATCAAGTCCAACTCCTCGAAAGATCTCCCTTTAGTTTCGGGCATGCGGAAGAAGGCCCAGACTAATGTCACAAAGGCCCACGCAAACCAGAAGAACCCTGTTTTACCCTTCCAGTTCCAGGCAGTTGGGTTCATCATGTACGGCTCAATAACATTCGCCACGATTTGAGCGAGATAGTAAGTATTTCGAGCGAGAACCACTGTCTTTGAACGGAGACGTGTCGAAGACACTTCTGTTGGGATCGTCCAGCCAATAGGACCGACCGTCAAGGAGAATGATAGCAGCCAGATGATGCAGAGAGCAGATTGAGCCCACTTGACCGATTGATTCTTTGTGGGAAGAGCAAGCGTCCCGATAATGAACAGGAAAAGCGACATGGCAAACATTCCACTCATGTACAGAGTGCGACGACCTAATCGGCGCATAAGGAACCAAGACACAAAAGTGCCGCAGAAAGCGATTGCAGTTCCTGCGAGGTTGAGTTTGTACGCGTCACCAGAGCTCATTCCCGCTTGTTCGAAAAAATAGGTGGCGGAATAGGCGAACTGAGCTCCGCAAGTTATTTGTCCAAGGAATGTTATACAAGCTATTTCGGTGCGTCGAAGATCAATACCGCGGAAGCAGTCCAAATACGAAGTTCCTTCGGCCAATGTACATTCAATATTGTTGGTATGAATCATTAGAGCCACCAAAGACCGAGCATGCTCCTTTTGGGACTTAGCCATCAGGCGAATCATGCTCTTCTCAGCGTCGGCGTATCTGCGCTTTCGAACGAGCCACCAAGGCGACTCTGGCATGAAAACTGCGGCCCCAATCAAGAATGGCACCCAAAGCCATTGGATTGCAAAAGGTATGCGCCATGACCACTGATCTGGACGAGTCAGGAAGCTTTGAAGGACTCCGGCGCCGATCAGTTGTCCAGTCGCGAAGCACATGTTCGTGTATGCTGTGAGATATGCGCGGAGGGATAAGGGGCACAGCTCAGAAGCGTATGCGGGTCCAATAGTAGCGAAAATACCCCATGGGACTCTAGATAATTTTGATTGATTGGTTAATTTCATGATAAGAGAGCATCTTTTATTGGCTATTTCAGGGGCTTCAGGGTTCAAAAAGGCTTACCCGCTAAGAATCTGCCCAACGGCTTGAAGTTCAACTGACATGCCAAAGAATGAGACGAATATGAAGGCTCCCATGAGTACCAGACCAATCATGAACGCTGGTCGATAGCCAAAGCGCTGGATAATGAAACCATTTGCCATGGCCCCAACAATTGCTCCTGCTTGCGGTCCACTGCCCATAGTACTCTGCCATTTCGCTGGAATCTGATAACCGCTTGACCCAGACATTACCCCAAACTGTTGAGCATACGTCGGATATGCGTAGAGGGAACCGATTAGAATGGTGTCGTAGCCCTCCATGATCACTGACATTGAGATTGCAAGCGACCACGCCACTGCCCAGGGATAAGCCTTAAGCGCTTGCCGAACGGTCAGAGAATGTTCATAGACGCTCGCTGCTTGAGCTTCATCCAAATCGGCTTCCCAAATGCCGGACTCTCCAAGAATAGTCTGGGATACACCATGTTTCGACGCAACGTCGTGCAATGAATGGACTCTCCCCTCCTCATGGCTGAAGGTCACCTTGGACTCTTGGCTCTCCATTGTCAGAAGACGATCAATCGTAATTGTTGAAGTAGAACCTTAGTAGAACGAACGATAATAAACTACTGGATAATTTGCATGTCGACTAACGGGGTTCAAGCTGTCCTAAAATACGCTGGTGATACCTCCTTGTGCAAGCCCTTTCTTTGTGTGTAAGTTTCCTGAATCCTGAATCAGTAATTCCTCTCCATAACCCCGCATATGACATCTCGCGTTCCCCCACCCCCATACCAAATTCCGAAGAAAAGTTCAACCTTTCAAGTTACTATTGGTGTAAATTTTGACCGAGAAATAGGCAACTAAGGGCAGTGGCTGCTTAAAAGTTCTGGCATGCAGATCCGAGCAAACAAGGAAGTCCAATAGTGGCAAGAATGATTCATGGCCTTTACTGGTGGCATGACCACATGACCACAAGACCCTCGAAATTATTTTCAGACAATTGAGTTAGTCCGTCTAGTACATGTAAGTTGCCTCATGGAGCTACCTAAACGTAGCCTTGGTGATTCAAGTTGTTTCCCTACGCGTGGCATAAAAAATCACAATATCTTTTTTTAGCATCACAATATATCCCTTTGTAACGAGTATGCTCTTAAGAGCGTTCTCTATTGATTTAATATTAGGAGCAACTGAATATGGAATAGAGAGAAAAATAGAAGGAAAAATGAAAAAGAGAAGCAAAATAGAAGCTAATTATAACAACGGTGTGTATCTACTATCAGTGTGTTACATGGAAAAAACGAGCACAAATGGTGTCTGGCACCGTGACTCGTAAGATTCCTTCCTCCGCAATCCATTCGAATCCGGCTTCAAACTTGGATGGATAAAGGAGCTTCACTTTCACAGATAGGTAGTCCTTGAGCCATGAAAAGGGTAGGGCGATCTTTAACGGCCCGTTTCGGCGCCAAACTGACACATAGATACCATTTGAGGGCGTCACCATCCCGAGGCAAACCCAATCATCATGCCATCGCGGTAGGCCCAGAGGCCATATAGGTCGTGCAAGTTTTAACTCCTGACGTATACCCTTGTAAACCTGAAGGCCTTCAACAACGAGGTCAAACTGATGGGCACTCAGTTTATCCAGACGGCCACTGAGATAGAAACGACCCAAAAGGGCGTTAACGACTGTCAAAGCATTTATCTCGTCGCTCCACTCGGGTTGAGGATAGGCCCACGTTGCGCTTTGCTCTGGGGTCACGGCTGTTGGAACAGCTGCGGCGATGGCTGCATAAAGGACCGGATCTTGCTGATCGCTGGTAGATTGTAGAGGGTGGACAGAAAGCATCGCGTAATCCATTCTCTGCGCACCACTAGAGCAGCTCTCAATCACGAGACCAGGGTACCTATCAAGCAGCTCTCCCACCCATGACAAATACGCTTGTTGGTGTCCGAATTGCGCGGCACCAGGTGACTTTCCATCAACGTCAGTGCCTTGAATGACCTCTATATTGTAGTCAAATTTGAAATACCCGACCCCGTAATCGATCACAAGTTTATGAAGGACAGAGTTCATCCATGAACGAACCTCCGGATGACGATAATCTAGTTGATATCTCCCTCTCTCAAGAATGAGGTGACCGCCTTCTTGAAAGAATGCACTTTTTTCTAATCTTTTAGCCACAATACTGCGGACACCGACAACTTCTGGCTCCATCCAAAGTCCTGGAATAAGCCCTTTGCTTCGGATAGCATCCATAAGATTCTTGAAGCCCGATGGAAATCGCTTTTTGGACGGGTCCCATAAGCCAACATCATCCCACCAGTTGCTGTCATCGGAATACCAGCCGGCGTCAATGACAAAATACTCTGCACCGGACTTGGCCACCGGGTCCAGAAGCGCGTGAATCTTTTCCTCGTCAGGATCTCCCATAAGACAATTCATGTAATCATTAAAGATGATAGGGAGTTTCTCATTGTCCTCGTGACAGCGACGTATCTTTCGTCTGTAATCATTCAAAGAGCCGAATGCTGCGTGTACGCCATTATTTGTTCGGCAGAGGGCTACGGTCACGGTAGTGAAACTTTCACCTGGCTCAAGTATTTGCTTCCAGTTGTGGTCCACTGATGTTGGGCCACCTAGAGCAAGATAGACACTATCTTTGTAATCTCCAATTTCCCATCTCCAGGACCCGTTGTGCTCAATCTGCCATAGAAGAACATCTTTCTCGTCCTGCCTTTTCAGAAGACCCATAGGAAGGTATAAACCAGTCGAAAAGGACCCGTGATTAGAAAGAGTGAAATTGGCTAGCGACGCACGATGCCGCTCTGGAAGCTGGCAGATACCATTATCGTCAATGCCAAGGTCACTCAAGTTTTGCTCACGCCATTGAGCTTCGCGGAACCAGCTATTTGTCGCAGTAAGTAGTCGGTAGTCATGCATCCATTGCGCGGAACTCGTGGTCAATCCGCCGATAGTGAGAGACGAGAGTTGTGTGACCGTTACACTTGTTGTCTGGGAAGTGTTGGATATGGTGGCCGATGATCTGAGGACAGGGACACCTGTGTACACAACAAAGTGGTGCACAATTTGGACTCCGCATTTTTGGTCGGCACAGCATACGTCTAGCGTTTCCTTGCCTCCATCACTAGCTACTTCGTGACTCTGATATTTGAGCCTTGCGGAGAGATAGCTCCCGATCAGACATTTGGAAGTTTTTTCTCCAGTGCTGCCTTCTCCAATAAGACGTGCACTAACGAGTGGAAGATCTGAATCTTCAAAAACCGATGAGGCCCGTGACTGTTCTTGAACGCCCTTTGCACGGAGGGAGTGCAAATAAACGACACCAGCGTCACTGATGACAAGAGTGAGATGGAGGGACTCGGTTTCCCACTCGATGTTTTCGGGTTTAGAAGCCATTTAGCCGTCAGTTTTGGGAAGAAAGAGTACAGAAATTTTAAGACTGAATTGCTGGTTTCGAGGATACTGTATCTGAAGCAGGTATCTAGGCTCAGAAGAGGATATTTGAACCTGCTGGAACTGGTTTTTTTTCATGCGGGCAATCCCATGGTTGGCCGCTAGTTCCTCCTAGAACTCTTCATCACGAAACTGATTTCGAATGATCAGCCTTAAACAGACGAATACCTTGCCATTTCCCAGTGCTCAAGCTTAGTAGGTCCGGAGTTTGTGGTGGGGGTGGGGTGGTATTTCCCTTCTGTAAAATTTGAGGTTTTGCGAGTGGCCCGCCCCCACAACTCCAATACATGAAATGATATCCCATGTCCGTAATGTGTTGATGCTGTGCATATAATCAAAATTTTTCGAATAGGCCCGTTTTAAATTACTTCAGTAATGCAAAGAGAGGAGATCAGGATACATAAAAGGGGCAGGGAGCCGGAGGAAATTCCCAGACAAAGGGAGAAAGAACAAGAGATCGCGCACTGTTCCTAGATCTGAACTTTCTCTCTCAATCTAAAACAATGGCCTCTGTTCTATACATTCTGGCTGCCTTGTCAACTGTGGCTACAGCTCGGAATGTGCTAGGCACTGCGACAGTCAACCTTGCTGCCCCTCAAGGGACACCACGCCACCTGGCTTCAGGGTTTTTGTATGGTATTCCGGACACCCAGGGTCAAGTCCCAGACAGATTCTACTCAGAGATGGGGTTCAATTACGGCAGGGCAGGAGGGAGTCAACTTCCATCACCTGCTCGTGGATGGGTTTATGGCACTACGGAGTTCCAGGTCTGATTTGTTCCTCAGCTCATTCTTCTCATCGATGGCAATAGTGCTGACTTTTCTAGAACCGATTTGATTCAGCTGTGAGTAACTATCGGACAGCACGCTCCTACGGAGCTCGCTTTCAACTATTGGTAGCAGATCTTTGGGGGGCGGATGGAACTGCAAAAATCGCAATGCCTGGTGATGATGGAAATTGGACATCATATGATAACTTCATTGAGTCGATTTTCACCCTCATTAAGGATAACGACATGACCGACGGCCTCGATTTCGAGATCTGGAATGAGCCCGACTTGGACGATGTGTTCTGGCAGAGAACCCAAGCACAATACTTAGATATGTGGGGACATGTCTATCCCAAAATTCGCGCTGTCTTCCCAGACATGCCTATTATTGGTCCCTGCAGTTCAATTCACCCTTCTACATCCGATTCGTGGTATGCACAGTACTACCCATTCGTACTCTCCAACAACAGCGTCCCGGACTACTACTGTTGGCATGAAGAGAGATCAGGGGACGATATCGCCACCGATCTTGAAGACAACATTGCCGCACTCGAACATTATGGGCTGCCGTCCAATCCCGTTATCATTAATGAATACGGAGTACTAGAGGAACAGGTTCCCGGGGCCAGTGCCTGGTATATTGCGCGTCTCGAACGATACAACACACAAGGTCTCCGTGGGAACTGGGCCTCCGGATACTCCCTCCATGACTATTTTGCTAATTTGTTGGGTAAACCGAACGCAACAGAAGACTGCACCGACGCTACCACCTGCGCCACCTCAACTGGCTACTGGGGTAACGGTGAATACAATATCTACAGATACTACAACCTCAACATGACTGGCGAGCGCATACAGACAGCCGGATCTCCTGATGGTCTCTTTGATATATACGCGACGTTCCATAGGAAAGATGCAAATTCAATAAAGATGCTCTGCGGATCACGCCTTACAGCTGGTACATGGGACATTCTTGTTACAAACTTAAGCGAGGTTGGATTGCCCTCTAGTGGCACAATTACTATCCAGTCCTATCAATTCAATTGGCCTAATGGGGAATTTGGCAATGTTCCCAGTCCTGTCAATCAGGGCACGCATTCACACACTTACAGAGATGATCAGCTAGTGTTCGATGTAAGTCCGAACACTACTACTGGTTACGCTTTTGAGTTTATAGTGAATCATCATGAGTGATGCAAGGGGTGTAGCCTCCTGATTGGTTTTTCCTATCCGCATACCCCTTTCACTCTACTAAAGACGATTTGGTTGAATCTCAATCGACTTTTGACACACAAATTGGATAGTCAGAAGTATCATAAGTTAGGCAATCAGAAGCCACCATTGAAAGAAATTACTGCCCAAGTTTACCCCATGTGCTAGTCAGATCTGAATCATATTTCCCCGAAGCGCTGCATTTCGTACAAACCAGCCCCATAAAATGTCTATATAGATAGAATTTGGAAATTAGTGGTTTCACATATAGGGAACTAATATAGCACAATTAATTTACTTGCATTCATCTTGTATACGGTAACGAGCCCTATCTCGTGGTTTACTCTGGTCCTGCATCACAAAGTACAGGAACTGTAGGTGTTTGTACGCGTGCACCTCCGGAAGAGTGTTTCCTAACTTTGCTGCGCACTTTTCAACTCGCGCTGTACCTCTTGGTTACCGTGATCCACTGCAGAAAGTCAGGAAATGCTTGTGATACGACATAGCACTCACGTTGCTTTCTCACCTCTATCCATAATCTCTTGCAACTTGCGCTCAGCGCTTACAGCCTCGGCGGGTAAAATTTCTAGCAACTCTTTGCCACAGGCAGAAGCCGTCATTGCCGCATAATCTTGCCACCTATTGTTCTTTTAAGAATCGGCGTAGTCACAGATACCTCGAATTACGAGGCAGGGTAGCTGGTTCGTGATTCCGGCCGCTTCCATCTCGATATACATAGCCCCGTATTCCTTTCCGATTTGATCGCGCAACAGAGGTTTCTTTACCAGTTTGCCTCCAGAAGCGATGATACCGAAATGCACAACCGGATCTACTGATGACCGATTTTGTGTGCGAGCAACTACCTTGCTCTTATCACAGGCTCCGCAGATCCCGTCGTCACTCTTACAGGAATATTTTGGAGAAAATAAACGGTCCAAGCATTTACCGTGATAGGCAAATCGCTTCGGGTTTTCAGCTTTTTCAGCGGACTGCTGAACATGCCCTATGATGGTTGGGATCCGACTTTCTCCCATTAAAATTTCCACCTCCACGTTTGACGCCGCTGTGAGGAGTGCGTTTGGGGGCCGATTTTGGGATCTTATTCGTTTAGAAGTATTGTCAGGTAGCTCTACCCCCAAGTCAAATTTGACGACCCTTGGGGAATCGTCCTTGGGGCTGCCGACCACCACGTCCCCGAGTCGAATATCTGGTGAGGTGATGGGAATACCAGCGCCGATTCCAACAAGGAGGCAGAACCGGATCGATCGAAGCTTGTCACAAGGTCAGAGTAAACCTGTGACGCATTCAGCTCCCCGTATGACCCCTTAGGCAGAACTGCAATGACCACGCTATGTTCACCCATACGGCCAAAATAGTAGGAATTGTTATCACCTGACCGATTCGGCGAAGGCTCGTGTCGTTCATCCAATAAATAGCGAGCCGGGACAACCTCTTTTGGAAGAGCACAGGTCCATGCTACAGTGTACTCCTTGGGGTCGAGCTTTCTTAGCTTCTCCTCCATTTTTGTATTTTGCTCTGTCTGTGTCTTCTGCTTTTGATTCCGCCTCTTCCTCTTCCTGCCTTTCTTCTTTGTGACAGTCAGGCTAGCGCTCTACTCTAGTGTCAGTACAAGAACAGCCATTAAATACTTCGCGGAAAGGGCGACTCACATGGAAATTATTTTGTGAATCACATTTCTCGAGGTTATTCTCGCTTTGCTTGACTCTTTTCCGACTTGAATTCTTGTGTTGCGAAGTCGAAGCTGGAGCGGATGCGGCGAGGCATTCCCGGCTTTCTCTCCCTGAGATCTGTCGTTTTCGTTTCATCGTATACGACAAAGGTTGAAAGTATTCGCAATGTGTTAGGAAAGAAGGAAATGGTTAGGGCTTTAGGATAATATGATTAACTCAGCTTGTAAATTATACACGCTGCTGTGGTTCCAGTTTTCGCTTCCCGCTCAGTTTACTCAAAGTGGCAGCCATTGGCGATAAATTTCTTCAGAAAGTCAATGCATGGTGCGTACTGCCTTCCATCTGGATGAGCTGGCAACTAGGTAAAATTGCAAATCGACCGGCTGACAGTGCCCGTGAGGTCAATCTCACCCCTGCCGACTGCCCAATGTGTAGCTGATGGTTTGCCCATTTTTTGAGTGCATTAGCAGAAAGACAATGGTTGGCGCGTGATCAGCATGCATCGAACAAATCACCACCTGCACATCAGTCTCGCAGATCGGGAGGCTGATCTCGCGTCCTCGGCTGGAGATGCATTGGTATTTATTGTCTGGTTTGCAGTTGCGGCTAGCCCCGAGTGAAAGGTCATCGATCCGCTCAGTCGACTCAGTCTTCGCTCACTTTCAACCTCTCGTAGACACTAAAATTGCAGTGCATAGTTGCGTAGCCCCGTTTGAGCACCCGCCGCAGCATACACTGGATACTGCCCTCAATGTAGTTGTGTATCATCAATCTGCGAATCTGTACAAGACGTATCAGGGTTTCGTCTTTTTATTCCCGTAGGGAGATAATATACTAGTCTTGAGATATTTAAATAAATGCTATTTCTAGATAGCCAGTCGCTCGGTCCCTTCAGGCTTGTGGAACATGCAAGGCAGGCTATAATCATGGGACTCAGCAAGGAAAGCCCTTATCCTTGCGCCGACACTCATCTGTTATCATTCAGGTCTATATTTGTATTTGTGAAGCCCCCCGTAGACACTATAATTGCTGTGCAATTGATCGTCCAACCAGGTCAACACTCTCTCATAGCCAGGATACTGTCGGCAGAGCAATGGACCCCTGCACCTCGTCGATTGCGTACCAGGAAATCCCAGATGCAGCCTTGTCAAATCTAGACTGTGGAATTGAATTGTATGAATTGTACACAAAAACCGGGCAATAGTACGGAGCGAAGTATTCAAATTTCCTAGCAGACACTAAAACTGCAGTGCAATCTCACTCAGCTGACTAGTAAGCGGCCCGGAGCACTGATTCCAAACCCCATAGTAAACATTTGGGATGGTCAATAATGTACAGCAAATTCTCAGACCCTACCTATAAGTCTACAACACCTTGGATCCGATTCGTACGGTGGTAGTGGCGTCGATGCCTCGTAGACACTAAAATTGCAGTGCAATCAATCCTGGGGATTGGTAGCATATGCTGGATTTTATCAATCATTGACAAGAAATGTATCAAAACAGTATAATTTGGTCCTCCTGTAGCCACAAAAATTGCAGTGTATGCTCTGTTGTTCAAAGTCCAGGCTGCCAACTCATGCTGGGGTCGCGGTCAGACTCTGCCGGAGCCTACTCAAGTTAAAGCATGCAGTTTCAAAGTTTAGCCTTGTCGATTTCATTTTCGGGGTTACGGTGTATTTAAAGATCGAATCAGAGTACCCAGATGCGTCGTAACTTAGTCAAATGCCTCGTAAACACTAAAATTGCAGTGCAATGCATTTTTCTAATTTTAGAAACATGCTGTTATAATTCGCACAAACCCAGAGAGGTTAAATGAGACTACGTATTAGCGTCACGTAATGCCTTGATGGCCCAAATATTGCAGTGCAGTCCCTCCATCCCGCTGGATTTTCATCCGTGGGCTTTTCAAATGCGTTCGCGAAGCCTTTGGATATCATCATGTGTTGTTTTGCAACAGCCGCCAATGAGAAAGGATTGGAATGGGCCTTTCTGTTGGGTATTATGTACCACATCGGCCAACTGAATTTCCCATGGAAGCTGCTACCAAGTTAGCAAATTATATTGATAGCCTCATTGTCTCTCCCAACAAATTGGGGGTGTATCTTACCCTGTCCTCGGTATCCATGTCTGGTTTTTCCCATCTCTGAGTCGTCGTGTTATAGACCTCGCCATTGGTGCCGTCTGGATACAGTACAAGGCTGGGTATAGTTTGGATTTCATCTCCAGCAAGCAGTTTTGACACAAAATATCCAAAATGCTCGACGAGATATGGGATTTTATGTGTCTTTGTGCAGTTTATACCAACCCCCCACGGCGCAACTCCATCGTCCATAGGTGTGAGCGCTGCCGAAACGGTTTCTTCGATTGAACTCCCGTCAGGCAAAGTATGCATAAACTCAGGCTTCGTACCAGGGAAGACGCACGCTATCCAAAACGGGACTGTAAGTCCTGCTGTGTGCATAGCTCTCCTTACAGCGCGGATCTCATCTAGCCTAGGAAGCGTCTCGAAGGCAACATACTCCACGCGGCTCAACAGATCTCCATCAGCGTCCATGAAGAGACGAAGCCGATCCAAATGCCAATGAAATAGGGCATCTTCATTGTTATGGGCATCATCGTATTCACCACTATATTCCTGGCCAGGAATCATACAGGCGCCGTACGGGCCTAAACTCAATGCAATTTTCACTTGCTCATGACTGCCCTTGGCTTTTTCTGCAACGCGTACCGCAGTTTCCAGAAATGCTCCGATAGCACTGCGTGGGATACCATCGGGGAAGTCGAGTGTTTTTGTGCGTCTGAAACCTTCGATTGATGCTTGATAGGTAGCAGTTAGCAGCACGTCAACGCCAGCAGCGGTGAAATCGCGCTGACAGGCTAGAAGAGTAGCAGGATCGGAGACGAGCATATGAGATGACCATAGCGGCGTTGAGGTACTGTTGAATTCTACCCCATATTTATCTTGTAGAGAAGTCCCTAGACCGCCGTCGAGAATCTTGACGGATGCCATTGTGGCTTTTACTATCAATGTTTATTTTTTTTTATCTCAGAAGCTCGGGCCCGAAGGCGAGGATTACTCAGCGCGCATGTGGCCGCCAAGACAGGCTAATACAGTACTAAAGCATTTTGACGTGACAGCTTATTTAGGCTTAGCGCCGTTCAAAATATGCCTAGAGCGGCTAAGTACTGAGATAAGTTTATTTCGGAAATCCGGCTGCTCTCTGCATGAATAGGCTTTCTGCCGATCACGTGCCTTACCGCCCTGAAATCTTCAACAAGAGTGAGCGACAGAGATATTTACATAGTATGCTTGGGTGCCGGGTGTCTAAATATTAGTTTTATATTAGGACCTTGACTAGAGGCCTATGCGAGGCATATCCATGGATCACTTGGAGATATATAAATATTAACCCTAACCAACTACCTAACCGAAACCCTAAACTAACCCTGTCCTAAGCCCTAAAACCGCCCTGATCTTGGCTCTTGCTAGGCCTAAAGCCCTAACGATCCTTAAACCTAACCAAACAGGCGCGACGTATATGCTTTTTAAATAGAGAGTGTGTCAAATGTATCGCAATATATCTACGTAAAGATCAATCTTTAATTAAAACAGAAGCTCGTTGGGGAAATGAGTGCATCGCACAGCCCATCCCCTATCCGTGCTTTCAACCTGGGCCTTCATATAGGCAGGCATACAAATTCAGCCTTGTCGTGTCAAAATCCAGGGGCATTGATGAAATAAATCAGAGTACGCGATAACCGTTTCGAATGTATCGTAGGAACTAAAATTGCAGTGCAGTTCAAACTATTGGGTTAACACTACCATTCAGGATACATTCTAGCATGATTTAATGACTTAAAGACCCTAAAATTGCAGTGCAGTCCAGACTGTTGGGTTTTATCAGTACCATGCAGAATATATTCTAGCGTAATTCAATGCCTCAAAGACCCTAAAATTGCGGTGTAGTATGCATCCATGATTCTCGAATCATGATTCAGAGCGGTCTGAAGTCATTCCGGAACAGACATGGAACATCAAAGGGAAGTATTTGGAGTGTTTAAATGGAACATGATGAATGGCAACTCGATGGTAAAAGGTATGTAGAGCACCTCTTGTATTTATAGTTGCTGACTCGTAGATATTAGAATTGTGGCGCAACACACTGCGAGGAGAGTCATGGAGTTGCGCCCGGGCGCGAATTCGTCAATCTACTTATCAAGTGATCTGTCCTTGTAATATACGTACGAAGAGTACGTGGAGCTGGAGTAATAAAAACGATTGATTCCAAAGATCATAACAAAAAGCACAAGTAAGAATTAAGTGGATCTATATCAATGGATACATATTCCAGCAACGAGTAAAGTGTGCTATAGTAGCTCCTTTATCAGGTCAACGATACCATCGAGACTTCGTTGCAACATATCCCGATTATGCACTTTGATCAAAATTGTAATGTCAAGTTCTTTTTTAACCGGCATCGCAAAAATTTTAACCCATGGTCCTCCAATTCCAATTCTGCCAACTCGCCAGAAATATCCACTGTAATGATCTCCCGTCATCATCCACGTTGGATTCGCAATGTTTTGATACTGAACCGTGCATCCAAAGTAGTCATCTTTCCAGGCTGTACGTTCATTGAGAAGATCCTTGAAACTGATAGTCTCGTACAAAAGACCGTTGACATACTGGTTGTGGACGAAATCGGGAAACTGTTGATGGGTAACCTTCTGATCTAGCTGAACCCTAAGAGGAACGGAATTGATGCAAGGGCCAAAGACGTTCTGTAGGTGAGGAGATAGTTCTGATCTGCCAGAGACCACCCGTCCAAATGTGATATCTGGTGAACCCGTCGCTTTGAAAAGAGCGAGTGCATAGGCTGTAGCAAATACTGTAGCTGCACTGAAATCTCCTCGGAACGAGGGATCTGGGAGAACGCCTTTAGACAGACGACCTCCGTTGTACCATTATCAGTCATAGCATAAATACCGGTTGTATGGCCATTGACCGAGGTATTAGCATATTTGGAAGTATTCAGCAGGCTAGGAAGTTGAGTTGGATATGACCCTTTCAACAGATTCTTCCAGTTGGCCACCCCAGCATCCCGGACCGTATAAGCATGACGAAGAAATTCGTTAAATGGCCCTGGCTTATCAAAAGTTTGCACGCCATTGATATCGTCCAGAAACTGTATTATTTGAGGCAAGCAAATACCATCATATTGAGCATGTGAAAGTCCCACTCGTAGACCAATTTGTCCTTGTTCATTGTGTACGATTGTGAAGCCTGTGGCAGTTTTGCCAAGTTGGTACTCTCGCGACTCCTCCTCTTGAGAAAATCTGTTGATATGTGACTGTACTTGGCCACTGACGTGCCTAACATCGATATTGGGGTTGATTTTCTTCACTGTGCATCACTCTCGGCTGGTATAATATGTGAGATTTTGGCCCCCATACAGGGCAACTGCCAACAGAAGCAAGACAATTGCAGCACTGAACTTGAAGTCTTCAACACGCAACAGGCAATTGCGGTGTGATTCTGAGGGAATATCATCATATTAGAGCTAGAAGCACTAACGGGGTGCTAGGATGCCGGCGCAGGCGGAGAAAAAGATGTCGCTCGTATGCATGAGAAAAGCGCAGCCAACGGACAACATGTCGCACGCCTGGAGGAATTGCCCAGATCGACGAGGCTAAAGCTAGTTAAGCTTCGTATGTTCGTATTTGGATGCTCGGATGCAGGAACTTCCAATTGAATTTTTGCTCAATTTTGATGAAGAGCATCTTGAAATTGGAGATTTGGGGGTGCCTAATTGGGGAGCGCGACGCGACCCGACACAACGTTCTGGTACTTAGTCAAAAATGAGACTGAGGGGGGCGCGACTCGTGTTAACGCAACACGTGCAACTATGCCAGATCAGCTGCATGATTAATAATACTTGACGTTTGTGTCATGTATATGATTACAGATGAATCATTGCACACTCAGTCCCATTAGGGTCAAATGAAAAGCAGCTCTGATTGACTATTTGAATCAAATATTCCCATTGGCCAATCGGACTGGAGATACGAACTCAAATCAAATTAAGCATAATTTTTTGCTCTCTTCTTCGAGAAGAGAAGCTTATTACGGATGATGTCTGTTTGATGGGGAATTGTTTTATTTGATTTTACTTGGGTGAGTGTTGCAGATGGAAAATGGTGCAGTGAGATCATCGTAGCCCTAATGACTCATACTTACTCATTATTGGTCGGCGATGCGACTACATCTATATAGAGAGGTTTTCAGATGTATTGCGATGATTCTACAGAAAGATTATCCCTCAATTGATACAGAAACTAGTTCGATAAAATGAGTGCATCACCTAGCCCATCCCCTATCCGCGCCCTCATCCCGGCCCTCCATATAGGCAGGCATACTCCAGGAGCCCTAAATTCCATAACCGACGTCCCTGGTGTCCTCGTACATACCGAATCTGTCACCAAAAAACCATCAGAGACAGAGCGCAGCCACGCTATCAACACCGGTGTCACCGTCATTCTTCCCCGCCGCGACTGGTTCGACAATGCCTGTTATGCGGGCTATTTCCGATTCAATGGCAGCGGCGAAATGACTGGCTCGCACTGGCTCGACGAAACCGGATTACTTAATTCGCCTATTGTACTCACAAACTCATTTTCTGTGGGCCCTTGCTATAGCGGGATTTATCAATATGCGATTCGTGAATATGCCAAAAACGGCAAACCGGCGGATTGGTTCCTATTGCCTGTTGTGGCGGAAACTTGCGATTTGTTTTTAAATGATATTGCGGCTATGGCTGTTACGCCTGAGATGGTGGTTAGGGGTATTGATAATGCGTCTAGTAACAGAGTTCCGGAGGGGAATACTGGTGGCGGAACGGGGATGATATGTCAGGGATTCAAGGCCGGGACTGGGAGTGCAAGTCGTTTGATTGAAGGGATTGAATTCGGTGAAAAGAAGACATACACAGTTGCAGCGCTGGTTCAGGCGAACTTTGGCGCCAAAAGAGACCTGCGTTTTGGTGGTGTTCCCGTGGGCAGGATCATGATGGAACGAGAGGAAGTCAAAACGACTTCGACACCTTCTGACAAGGGTACTTCTACTACTCAAGACGAAGAAAGAAGACTGGCTTCAAAAGACGGTAGTATTATTGTCGTTCTCGCTACGGATGCCCCCTTGCATCCCGTACAACTTCAACGCCTCGCTAAACGAGCGACTGTGGGTGTGTCACGAGTCGGCGGCTGGGGCTCGAACTCCTCGGGAGATTTGTTTCTCGCATTTAGCACTGCTGAAAAGATCCCGAGGAGCCCTTCGTTTTCTTGGAAGCCGACTATAGAGCAGACCGTGGGCGTTGTGCAGGATGTCACTATTAATGCTTTGTTTGAAGCGGCGGCTGATAGTACGGAAGAGGCGATTTATAATGCTTTGGTGGCGGCAGAGACTATGGAGGGGCCATTGGGAGTATCCAGGGCTATTGACCATCAAGAGCTGAAGGAGATCGTCGAGAAGTATATATGATAATGATTTACAAGCGATGTCATGCAGTGAAATAATTGAATATAACGTACTTCTACCTTTGTCAAGAAGAAGAAGAAGAAGAAGAAGAAGAAACGATAGTTGCCTGCAGTCTCGGAATCAATTTCACTCAGAAGTATAAGCACCTAGGCATGTACACTACCTAACTAAACCATGTACTATTTCTTAAACAGTCATCAATGTATGCGCAATTTTCAGGCATATTCTGTGCAACTATTACTCAGCACTCGGGGCTTCTAGACATTGCCCCGTGGTACTGATGCCAAGTCACTTTAGGTACCTAGCTAGTTGTACAATGTATTGTCGGAACCAGCCTTTGTGAACCTTGAGATCCCAATTTCATTCGTAGGTACTAGAAGATTGAAATCAGAGTACGTATCCATGTATCCCAATGCTCCGTAGACACTAAAATTGCAGTGCAAGTCATCTCATATGTTTCTGTCTTTGTGTCACTTGAGGATCTTAGCTTTATTCTCCGAAACTGAGTAGTTGACTGAGTCAATGTATCGTAGATGTTGAGGTTGCAATCTACCAGTCTCCATATATTTCAACAGTTAAGTATATCACGCGGGATAGTCCACTTCAGGGGAAATCTCGCGGCACTGTTTTGGGAAATGCACTGCAATTTTAACGTCTGGGCTGCGAGGGGCTTTGTAGTCAACTGCTTAATGCTTTGTAGACACTAATATTGCAGTGCGTGTGGCGGCGTCTACAGAGTCCGCACTCCGCAGATTGCATAATATTAAGATCTCTCTGCACTTGAATTCTAGTGGCTACGAAGCATTGAGTAGTTGACTACATACGTACAATGCCCCATAGACGCTAAAATTGCAGTGCACCGCGCTCCGTATGGTCCATGTCTGTTGTAACGTGTTCTAACTTCCAATGCCTTGTAGACACTAAAATTGCGGTCTTTAGTACTATTGTATACCAGACTAGCTCAAATTAGTCTAGAGCAGGCTAGTACCAAACAGGGATAGCGCCGACACAGGCCTTAAACGCGTCATTAATTGTTTTTCGTTCTGTCCCATCCTCCAATGATCATGAATCATGGGTGAATGAAATGTATCGATCCCGATGTATAATTGACTGACTGATTGATAAAAGAGGAAAGGGGGAAACAGGCTTCAAAAGAAAATGACCGAGTTGACTCCCTTCAGATTCGGGATTGGTCCCCCGCCGCGACCTCAGCCTCCCAAGTCGCGACCTCAGAGTATGGGACAATCAGGGATGGCGACTGCGCCTGGTGCTAGTCTTGCGGTGCCTGTGAATACGTCTACCGGGATTACTAGTTGGAATCCAGGGGTCGGTTCAGCAGCGCCTACGCATCCAGCAGCTGTGTCTGCGCCGTCGGTAAATCCGTCACCAGCAGCCAATGGGGCCGTGCCTGGGGCCACGGCTAGACCTGTTCACAGTTTTCAGACGCCTGAAGTGCCGGGGATGAATGGATATGCTGCGGATACGATGCCTGGGGTATCTGGAATGCAGGCCTCAGGAGTGGAAACTGCACCTACAGCACCTACAGCACCGACACTAGCACAAACAGCAGCTTCGGGGCTAGCTACGAGTACGCATATAGCACCAACATCAGCACCTACCGAAAATGCATCACCAGCCCCCATCCGCGGCGGCCGCGGCATCGCCTTGTCGGAAGAAGACAAAGTCTTGCTTCTAAAAATTTGCGTAGAGAGCCAAAACACACTGAAATTCTCTACAAAGACCGCCTTTTGGCGGCGAGTCAGCAACCGCTTTGAGACTATACGTGGCGGCCGACAATACAGCGCAGTGTCTTGCGAAAGGGCAGTCACAAAATGGACGGATGCCCGACGCGCATCCCTGAAGAACGCCGGTGGAAAAAGGGTGCTGAGTGAGGCGCAGAAGTTTACATTGTTGGTTGATCTAATGGTTGGCGTGCAGGACGAGGTGGACCACAAGGCCAAAGAGAAGGAGGCAGAGTTGAGGGAGATATTTGAGAGGATGGAAGGTGGGTACTACGGGACGAGTACGCAGACGCCGGCGAGAACGGATAATCAACAGGATGAGACTCGTGCTTCGCCTTCTATATTTGATCATAATACTCCGCATGGCAGTAACGATAGTAACGCCACATCTCCTGAAATCGACATTACTGACACCAACATTACTACACTCAATACCGCTCATAATAAAGATGACGATACAATGGACTTTGAATCGACGGTAATATCAGAACTATCAAGAATCCGCAGCCTTGTCACCCACGAAGCAACCGTCTCGGTCGCAACTACCAACTTCCTCAAAAAGAATCATCAATCATTAGAGTCGCAGTTGGATCGCCTAGAAGATAAGTTCAAGGACATGCAAAAGACACTTGATCAGCAGACGGGCATTCTGAGTGATCAGAATACGGTGTTGAAACAGATTTTGACGATGATGAGTTATGGTCGGAGGAGTCCTATGACTCCAGGACCGCTATTTCAGGGGCCTCCTCCGCCTGATGGAGCTCCGTACTCTCCTCCGTATCCGGGGCCGCCGTATTATCCTTATTCTCAGGGTCCTCCGTTTCAGGGTCCTCCACCACAGGGTTTTTCGCCTCAGGGACCGGTGATTCAATCTCAATCTCAAAAGACTCAACCTCAACCTCAACCACCTCAGACTCACGGAGCGCAACCTCGGGGGACCCAACCTCAAAACTCCAAGCCTCAGGGTACACAACCTCCAGGCTCTCAACCTCCGGCTCAACCTCAGGACTCTCAACCACCGGGGACCCAACCTCAGGCACCACAACCTCAAGCACCTCCAGCTCAGCAGGAGACTCAACCTCAAACCCAATCCCAGGCTCAGCCTCAGGGTCCTCCGCCTCAAGAAACCCAGCTTCAAGGTCCGCGACCTCCACAAGGCAAATTCGCCGTCTTCTCCGGCTGGGTCTCATAAACCATTATCTCGTCGATACCCTTAACTATTGTACTATTACCTACATATCGATCCATAACATTATCATTGCATACATAGCGAGATAGCAAGTACAGATACCTAATTTCCAAGGCATGAAAACCATTTCCTCGATAAGGAAGAACGAAACTATATTCAGACTAGCGTTTGCCACGATGCAACACTAAGCTCGAATCAACCTTAGTCGAATTACTGGCCAATAGACAGGCATGAATTGGATCGAAGAGTGGATATAATGGGTCCCGCACAAGCCGAGGCTCTGAGGACCATGTGATTGTGCCTGAGGCAATGAACATTTATCTTTTTTAGAGTGTATGCATGTTGTTTGATGATCTTGAGATGAGGCTACATATAACTGACTTTGGCAAGTCATGTGGTACTCCGATGTAGATAGCAGAATTGAGGATGGGATGTGGGGAAACGTGGTGCAGTCAAACACTGCATCGATCTACGTATACTCTGGCCAATCACGTATATTACAGCAGCGTCATACCTATTATTGATTCATGTTCACATGTATACTCTACAATCCTGCCCTTGCTAGCTATAGATTAGATGGTATGCTTAGGCAACAATATACCTAGGCACAGCTTTTTGATTGACCACATCGAACAGTGAAGTGATTGTGATATACCCCATCAGGATGGGGAATATGTTGAGTGATCATTAGTGTGAGGGGACCGAGGCTTGTCGATCGTTGAGTTCGGTCTTGGATTCCATAGTTCTTAATTACGTGTAACCCCATCTCTTTCTCCCCAATTTCATATCTCTCTACTCAGGGACGAAGAATGATACTTTTGTATGGGTAATAGAGATCAGACAAAATGCTACTCTTCACCGAAGAATTAACCGTCAATCTGACGATTTCCGTCGCCGAGACAGTCATGTTATTATCGAGCACTAATTATGTCTCCGAATGGTCATTCAAGGGCTTGTTTGCAGTGGTGTTTGCAATCAACCTTGCATTTCAGTTGTTCTGGGATTTAGTGATTTATCCGTTTTACGTGAATCCGTTACGACATCTTGCGCGCGTCCCGGTACCTCCTCATCCGCTCCTAAAACTGGTTTCCAATGAAACAATACTAACCGATGTGACAGGGGAAAACAAGCCAAATGCGCATAATAATGGACTCCCCCCGCGGCCGTCTACTTCTAGAATGGATGCGCACAATCCCCAACGACGGGCTACTCCATTTCCGCGACACATTCCAGCGCAGCTATCTCGTCGCTACCAACCATCAAGCCTTGCTAGACATCATGAGCACAAATACCTACGACTTCGAGAAGCCGTGGAAAGCGCGTGCGTTTCTAGCGAGGATTCTGGGGTTTGGGTTGATTCTGTCCGAGGGGAGTGCGCATCGGATCCAAAGAAAAGCGTTGACGCCGGCGTTCAATATTAAGAATATTAGGAAGTTGTATACTCTTATGTGGGAAAAGACGAGGATTTTGTTGGAGCATTTGGAAAAGGAGGCGAAGGAGAATCCGATGGAGGGAATGAATGAGAGTAGTAGGTCGGGGAAGGTTGAGATGTCTGTTTGGGCGAGGTATGACTCCTTTTCCGTGACTTATGAAATGATGATGGCTGACTTTCGGAGTCGTCTTACACTTGATATCATTGGCCCTGTAGCGATGGGCCGCGACTTTCAATCTCTTCTCAACAAGGAGAATAAGGTCGTCGACAGTTTTCTAGTGATACTAGAACCATCTCGAGAGAAGTTGATTTTCCTAGGTGTCAATTTCATTTTGCCTCAATGGGTTGCGCGGCGTATTCCCTGGCGACTGAACAGAGTTTTAGATCAAGAGACTGGATTTCTGCGCGCTGTATGCCATGATATCGTCCGCGAGAAACGGGAAGCCCTCAAATCATATAAAGTTGATACAGGGGAATTAGAGGCTGATATTCTGGGCACGATCTTGTTGCGAGGAGAGTTTTCAGATGATGAGTTAGTGGATCAAATGCTGACCTTTTTGGCTGCGGGTGTATGTTCCTTCTACTTTCATTCCATGACCAGAAGGCTAATGATGATGACAGCATGAAACAACCGCAGGTGCCCTAACATGGGCTTGTTATCTTCTCTCCCTCCATCCTGACATCCAAACGCGCCTGCGGGAAGAAATCCACACGACCATCCCCTCCGCCGACCACGCCATAACATGGGATCAACTCGAGTCCATGCCCTTCCTGAACGGAGTCTGTCAAGAAGTCCTCCGCCTCTACCCAACCGTGCCCGCCACAATCCGCGAAGCAGTTCGCGACACAACAGTCGCCAACACGCGCATCCCACGCGGAACACACATCTTCCTCTCTCCCTACGCCATAAACCGCAGCCCACATTTCTGGGGTGAAACAGGCGAACAATTCATCCCGGAACGATGGATTGATACAGACGACAAGGGCAACTCAATTGTGAATCATCATGGTGGCGCGCCTACAAATTTTGCGCAAATCACTTTCTTGCATGGGCAGAGGTCGTGTATTGGGAAGGACTTTGCGAGAGCGGAGCTGAGGTGTGCTGTTGCGGGGGTTGTAGGCAGGTTTGTGATGGAGATGCAGAGGCCGGAGGAGGAGATTCATAGTGCGGGTGCGGTGACAACGAAGCCGAAGGAGGGGATGCATTTGAAGATGACCAGGGTGGAGGGGTGGTGATTTTTGTCCATGTTGGCTGTTAGGGCTTTGTATAATGAAGTTATGAATTTAGTACGTAATGTATATATGATTGACTGAGTATCCAGGTAGCTAACTACGGCCGAACGAACGTTCACACGTAATAACCGAGGCTAAATAGAGCGACATACCGTCTGCACGAGGCATGATGCTGGATGAGAGTGCTCCAGGAAGAAAAATCTTCTGAAACCATTCGCTAATAGTCCAAAATTTGCAAGGATCCCGCAGACTAATAGTGCATACTCACGCAACCCCGAGCTGTGATGCGAGATGCTAGTCGGTAGTCGATCACTGCGACGATTCGTAGAAGATGTACGGCAACGGGATTTTGATTATCGGACTCGTTTATTCGTAGTCTATATTCAGCCTTATGCCAGATTAGATAAATTCATCGAAACCGATTACTGTAAAAGTCTGGAAGAATGCATCTGTGATCATTCATGTAGCCGATGAGCTTATGTCGAAGTCATGGCCGTGGAAATAAGCAAAGAGCTGTGATTGGTGCTTGCCGTGCCGCTGTTGCCCTCCTTCCAAGACTTCATTTCCCCGCGAAGTTAAACTACAAAAAGAAAAAATTTCCTTCCCTCTTCTTCTCGTGTGCTTCTTGCTTATCGCTCTAGCAATTTGGCTGCGAATCAATTGCTGGATATCAGCGACTGCCCGGACAGTCCTGTAGTACACACGCGCACCTCTCAACAACGCACGCGACCCGGAAGAGACAGAAACGGACTGCAGAGGGATATACAGACAACTACACATGATTTTCGGATTCGTCGTTGATTTGTCTTTGGTTTTCTTTCCGATCAATGCAATCGCATGACAGCTGTATCTGATATCATTGCTCGCTGTTTATCTATCTACTATCTCTTTATCAGCAATACTACGTACCTAGTTGCAGTCTGCTAGCCCATCTACTAGGCTCATACTAGCTACAGCTGGCCCTGCAACCGTGGGTTCAGATAACAGAGTCCAAAAACTGACTGGGATTGACACTGCCGCATGCGCCGTCATCATACTTCATGAACCCGGAAGAATCAATTTAAATCATTGACTCGACACCACCTTCTACACGCAAAGTCAGACCCTGGTTCCTCTTGACCAGATCTCCCAACGCGGCAATCTGACTTCCCCGCAAATAACTACTTACGTTCGTGCGTACTGTAAAAGTATCCTCCGGGTTTTGTTATCAACATGACAGGCCCCATCGACCGATCCGCCGATGATGCCGTCCTGGCGCGTCTAGGCAAAAAGCAAGTCCTTAAACGTCGCTTCGATTTTTGGTCTCTGTTCGGTTTCGCGGTTTGCGAATTGATTACTTGGGAGACTGTACTGGCTCTTTTCAGCCAGGGATTTGAGAATGGTGGGCCTTCCGGGCTACTGTACGGGTTTATCATTGCTTGGAGCTCGACACTGTCCGTGTATACAGTCATCTCGGAATTGGCCTCTATGGCACCCATTGCGGCTGGACAGTATTACTGGGTTTATATGCTTTCTTCCGAAAAATATCGCGTGTTTGCTAGTTATATTATCGGGTGGTTGACTTCGCTTGCATGGATTGCTACCGTTGCGACTGAATCGCTCTTTGCTGGCGAGATGCTCCAAGGTCTAGTTGTTTTAGACTATCCGACCTACATACCAACGAGATGGCAAGGAACGTTGCTTACATGGGCTGTCGCGCTGGTATCGACTTTCGTCAACGCTGTCATCCCAAGCATGTTGCCCCGGATTGAGATTGGTACAGTGGTGTTCCATGTTGCCGGGTTTGTGGTCATTATTGCGCTCCTTTGGCACTATACTACGTCTTACCATAATGCCGATTTTGTGTTTCGCACGAGTTTGAACGAGGGTGGTTGGCCGACCCAAGGGCTGTCTTACTGTGTCGGTTTCTTGGGCAATGTCGCTACTTTTGTGGGTGCCGATGCTAGTGTTCATTTGGCCGAGGAGGTTTCGGACGCGGCGACGACTATCCCTCGTGTCATCACATCAAGCATGATTTTGAATGGGATCGTTGGATTTGCCATGATGCTTACCTTGCTGTTCTGTCTGGGTGACGTTGACTCGGTTTTGGAATCCCAGACGGGATTCCCTTTTATCCAGATCTTCTACAGTAAGTTTGTGTTGCCGTGATACGTCTGATATGATCTAACGAGTAAATAGACAGCGTTCGATCAGTAGCCGGCGCTACTGTCATGGGTGCCATTGTGCTCATCCTGACCTGGGCATGCGCTACGGGTATCATCACCTCTGCATCACGCATGACCTGGGCTTTTGCGCGCGATCGTGGAACTCCCTTTTCTCGTATTCTCAGCAAGGTCGATCCTCGCACCCAAGTGCCCATTATCGCCGTTGGTGTTGTGGTGGTTATCGCCTGTCTCCTCACTCTCATCAACATCGGATCCTCCACTGCATTCAACGACGTCATCTCACTCACCATCACCGGTTTCTATGGTAGCTACCTAGTCCCCTGTGCTCTGCTGCTCTATCACCGACTCAAAGCCGGCAACATCCTGCCATATGGATCCGTTGTGGACGGCGAAGATCTTGGAGTCAACAATGCTGTTTCAGGAGTCATTTCCCCTTCAGACAACGACGAAAGCTTCGCCGACAAGGCAAACAAAACGGCAGAAAACAAACCCGGAAACGCCAGCACACCCATCTCAGTCACCGCTGCCGACGAACAGGGTCGAATCACATTTGCGCCTACCCAACTTGTCTGGGGACCATGGCATATCCCTGGTCTTCTCGGAATCATCAACAATGCATACGCATGCATATATATGGTGTTTGTGATCTTTTGGTCTGTCTGGCCTCCTGCCACGCCCGTTGCGGCTGATACTATGAATTACTCCGTGGTTGTCACTGGCGGTGTCATTATTCTGAGTATTGTATGGTACTGGATCAGAGGAAACAAGGAGTACAAAGGGCCGTTGGTTGACAAGGAAGTTATTGAGATTATTCAAAAGAATCAAGTTGCTGTTGTATAGACTCCACTGTGAAATGCTTAGCATTGCGAGGATTGGTTGGATCGAAAAGGTGATTTTGTGGAGATGTATACATTATCAGGGCTGTGTCGTTTGTGTTTGATATAGTTAGTTGAGATACCATATCGTTAGTTAGCATCACTAGAAATAGAGAGCGAATTAAAATTGCTGCCTGACTTACTACTCCATGGGAATAAAATGACCCGGAAACCGGTTGTCGCACATCCGGCCGCTAAAAGGATTAGAGTCAGGGACTAGTGCTTATGTTGGTTCTCGAATTTCAATCGAGTATCACCATGAATTACAATTCCTTCTTTTAAAGATATTTTTTGAAGCATGTATGGAAATTGTCGCGGACGATAGAAAATGCCATCGTGGAAACGCAAAAACAAAGCCGGCTCCAAGAAGGAGACCGGCGAGAATGTTTCATCCACCTCTTCCACATCTTCCGCCTCATCTTCTCCGACATCAGCTCATGCTCTCCTTTCTGCTGTACACGACACTTTGACAACATCCTACAGCCGTCCCTCAAGTCCAAGCAACTCATCCTCCTCCTCCGACCCCAATAATGACAACTCCGGACCCGAACAACCAGCTCCCCCATCTGGGCCATTCCCCCCAGATCTCCACCCACAAGCCCGCCGCGACGCTGAATTCGGTCCCTTGGGCCATCCATCCCATCTCTACGCCTCCCAACACCCCGGCGGCGCAGTTGCCGACCCCATAATCGACGAACCACCCTACTTCTACATGCTCACCACCTACATCAGTTTCTTGATCCTGATATTCGTCGGCCACACCCAAGATTTTCTGGCAAGGTGGTTCACACCTCACAAACACAGACATTTAATGGTCCAAGACGGGTATGCGCCCATATACAGTGATTTTGATAGTTTTTATGCTCGCCGGCTCAAGTTGCGTATCAATGACTGTTTTGAGCGTCCCACCACGGGTGTACCGGGGAGATATATTACATTGTTGGATAGGGAGACTGTGGATTATAATGAACATTTTAGACTCACGGGTACGACGACGGATACACTTAATCTCAGCTCGTACAATTACCTGGGTTTCGCGCAAAGTGAAGGTCCCTGCGCGGATTTTGCGGAAGATACGCTAAGAAAATCGGGGATTACGATGACGGGTACGATTGGTGATGCCGCTACGTCCACTCTACATGTCGAAGTAGAGCGACAAATTGCGAAATTCGTGGGCAAGGATGATGCGCTCGTGTTTTCTATGGGGTTTGTGACTAATGCCACCATATTCCCGGCTTTGGTTGATAAGGGCTGTTTGATTCTGTCTGATGAATTGAATCATGCCTCAATCCGTTTCGGTGCTAGATTGTCCGGCGCAAGTATTCAGGTGTTTTCGCATAATAATATGGCGGATCTTGAAAATAAGTTGAGAGATGCCATATCGCAGGGACAGCCGCGGACTCATAGGCCCTGGAAGAAGGTTCTTGTTACTGTTGAGGGTCTCTATTCAATGGAGGGCACGATGGTGAATTTGCCGGGGATTATCGAGTTGAAGAAACGGTATCGGTTTTATTTGTATATTGATGAGGCGCATTCGATCGGTGCTGTGGGACCTCATGGTCGTGGTGTTTGCGATTATTTCAAGGTTGATCCGGCCAACGTCGAAATTCTGATGGGCACATTTACGAAATCATTTGGTGCGAATGGTGGTTATATTGCTGCTGACAAGGTCATTGTCGATAAATTGAGGGCTACGTGTTCCGGACAGGCATTCGGTGAAGCTCCCACGCCTCCAGTTTTAGCTCAAATCTTGGGTGCGCTACGACAAATCGCAGGTGAAGAAATGGGTAAAGAGCGTCTACAACGTCTCGTCTTCAATTCACGCTATCTCCGTCTGGGGCTCAAACGATTGGGATTCATCGTCTACGGTCACGACGACTCCCCCATCATCCCACTAATGCTCTACAACCCTGCCAAAATGCCCGCGTTTTCCCACGAAATGCTCAAACGTAAGATTTCGGTTGTCGTAGTGACATATCCAGCTACACCACTCGAACTGTCGCGTGTCAGATTCTGTGTTAGCGCTGCACATACCAAGGAAGATCTCGATCGGCTGCTGGTTGCTTGCGACGAGGTTGGTGATGCTTTACAGATCAAGTTTTCGTCCGGGATTGCGGGCGGATTGCATGAGAGACCGATTTTGGATGAGATAGGGAAGAAAGGGGTTAAGAGGGAGAAGCCGAGGTGGAGGGTTGAGGAGGTTATTGAGAGGGGGGTGAGGGATGTTAGAGGGCAGTTGTATTAACCCGATCTTTCGGGCTGGTGGGTGAGAATACATATATAATAATTACGGATTAGAGGTCTATTGGCCTATTTATAGATAATGCCTAATGTAATAGCTAATGGTAATGAGGTATTGATATGACTAAATGCAGTAACTGATTCTTGAGCCATGCTCAACTGAACATCATTGCTGAATTGTATGAAACTCCGTGACTTACATGCTTAAAATTGTCTTCCGCATATTGCCAAATAAACAATACACTTCAAAGTAGAAACACAGTCAATTTCTCGAAGTAGCAGAGAAAAACGCAAGGTATAGATAGGGTTGAAACAACTCACAGCAAATCCTATGATGAATTTTTAAAGAGTACGAACCCTGAGAGGACTTTCTTATTCTTTGCTAATTAGAAATGAGCAAGAATGCGGATAAGTGTATTATTGTAGAGATACAGTAACTATGTGATTCGAAAGGCGAGGGAACATTTGAAGGTTAGGGCTTGAGGTTTGGTAGCCCTAACCGGGGATCGACAGATTCTCGGTCTTGCGTGCCAGTGCCAGACGAACCCTGCAGCCATGACGGTGAAAATTATTTATAGATTGGTCAATTTGGCTCGTCTACTTGTCTTGAGGTAGTACAACAACTACTTGCACTAGTGACCTCAAAATAGTAATATCACTACGGACGAGACAGACGGATAGATAGTCAGCTCCATTGACTAACGTTAGATGATTAGTATAGATCATATATACATAACGTTCGCTGTCCATGCTAGGTAAAACCTTCCATGTTCGTGTTTCCTCTTCTTGGACCCTATTTATTTACGGGGAATGTGGCATCGCCTTCTCTATGTCCCTCATCCTGGGCAACAGGCCACTGATCCCCCAACCGATAACCCTCCTGAAACGGATCCGACGGATCAAGAACAACTTGCTTAAACGCGGTTATCCAGCCTCGACCCTTTACAGTGGGTAGAACGGCCGGATATTTTCCAACTGTAGCCAGACCACGGATACGGCTCACGAATTCCGTGCCGATAATGCTCCGGTGCTTGAAGATTTCGCCTTCGATCAGCTCACCTCTTGCATGCATGACAGCCATTCGTGCACATGTCCCTGTACCGCAGGGACTGCGGTCAAATCGTCCGGGGGAAACGACCACGGCGTTACTAGCAGCTTTGCAACCGTCTTCCTCGACTGCGACAGGCGCTGTAAATGCCAGCACACTGAACCCCGTAATACCATCGTTCTCCGGGTGAACCGGCGTATAAACCGCTCTCACAGCCCTTTTAATCCGCTCCCCATAATCAACCAACTTCCTGGCAAAACGATTGTGTACTTCCAAACCAACCGAAGCCGCATCGACCAGAACATACATCATCCCCCCATACGCAATATCAACCGATATCTCCCCAATACCCGGAACATCAACCTTCATATCAAGCTCAAGCACAAACGAAGGCACATTATTAAACTCGACGCTTTTACATTTGCCCCCTTCACATTCCGCAGTGACCGTAACCAACCCAGCCGCCGTATCAAGTGCCACTTCCGTCACGGGCTCCTTCATTGGAATCATCCCGGTCTCCAGAAGCACAGTGGTTGTGCAGATAGTATTCGACCCAGACATGGGCGCATACTCATTACTCTCCATAATCAAAAACCCTGCATCCGCGCGTGGATCACATGGCGGAAGGATCAGATTGACGTTCATGGGGGCGCGGCCACGGGGCTCGTTGAGAAGGAATTGGCGTAGGTCATCCTTTTGGGTCTCCAAGTAGCGTAGCTTTTCGAACATGGTTTTGCCGGGGACGTCTAAGACGCCGCCTGTGATGACATCGCCGACTTCGCCTTCGGCGTGGCAACCGACGATGGTGAGGGAGCGTTTGAAGTGCATGGTTCACTAGACTTGCGGAGGGATGGTAGGTAGGTAGGTCAATTGAGATGGGTGAGCTGTAGCTTGAGCTATGTCGAGTTGGCTTTATATAAGTAATTATTTGAATAACCACGAAATTACAGAGACTAGGTAATATTTAGCCTTTTGAGGGAAAAAAAAAAGAAAAGATGCCTCAACATGGTCACGCGGACAGTTCGGAGGTGTGGGGGATTTGCTAGCATGTATCATTTTGGCTTATCCTAATATAGGCTGGAAAGTCAGCCAGCCGAAAAATTTTTCCTCTTTGCCTGAGAAAAAGCTTTTAAAGCGGGCGGTAATGTAAGTTCTTCTTGGTGGACTGTATTGGAAATATGTAGAAAGAATGCGAAATGAAAATCGGAACACCTCAGAAGCCCTAGCCCTAGCCCTAAGCTTCCGCATTTCGTAGATCTTACCACTTTTCCTCTACAAACGCCAACCCCTTAACCCGTGTAAATCATTAAAATATGAAATTTCTTCTTTGAATTGATTCTAGACTTAAATTTAGAGTCAATATTGTCCTTGTCCCTGATTTGCTTCAAAAGTGGCTTACGCTAGAGCCGCTAGACTAGTACATACCTCGTTCTCAACAAAAATGCCCCTGAAGAATCTATAATAGCATATTTGTCTATTCTAGATCTTACTAAAGTAACAAAAACCTCGAAAGAATTCGCCCCTCGTGATTATTCTTCACACAAATAGAAACTAGTTGTCTCAACGACCCTAAATAGGGGCGCCTTTCAATCAAGGTCTTTCCGGAACAAATTCCCTCGTTATAGCAGATAATATAGGCCAATCGCAACATATTCCCTAGCTATAAGTTAGTCAGGCCGGATGCCACGACTACGATTCCAATCCAAATCCGAATATCCACGAGTTTCATCGATATGCCTCTCAAATTCCTCAACTACGCCAATCACCTGCTGGAAGTGCTGATAGTCGAGTCGTCTGCCGGAAATGAGCTAATTGCAAAGACGTGCGTACAATATTTCGAATTTCGCGTCCATTCAGTTTGACAGCGGCGAGTTCCTGTATGTGGCTTTTCAGATCATCGATCTTAACATCAGGGTTTGTCTTGCTCAATCCATTAATGAAATTGAGCCATATTTCATAGCGACCTTCGACGTTGAGAGCTGGGTAATGTATTGCCAGCTGAAAGCGAGATTTGAATGCACTGTCAAAAGTTCCAATGCGGTTAGATGTAAGAATGAGGATCCCGCCGTAGTATTCGAGCACACGCAAAAACACGGATACCAGCGCGTTGCGTTGCAGGTCGGTCTCTCGACGCTCTTCGAGGAATACATCTGCCTCGTCTAATAGTACAACGCAACCCCAGATTGTGCCGATCAATAGCACTGATTCGAGATACTTTTCGACCTCCTCTGCGTTTGTCCCGATGTCTCCGCATGTCACCCGGTACAAGGGCTTCTTAGTCAGTTCAGCCACGGATTCTGCGGTCAAAGTCTTGCCTGTTCCAGGACCTCCATGGAGAAGCATAATCAGCGCATTCCCTTTGCCTTCGATGATGTCGGTTGATTTGGCAGATATTGTATGAACAATGAAAAGGGCTTTGATAAGCTCCTTTTTGCTGTGTTGTAGAACCAGTCGATCAAATGCACCTTCGTTCCAGTCGATGTCTTTGATATGCTCCACGAGTAGGGTTCCTTCGGCGAAGTCAATACTGGTAGTCAATGAAAAAGTGGTAAGAAAATTACTAACGTCACTTCTTATCGTGCATTCCAAATCCATATATTTCATGAGGGAGAAGTAGAACAAACGAAGAATCAGGCGGCTCCTCACTTTTCATTGCTTCCAGGCCGAGATCATCTTGTGGCGGGGAAGAGTTTCCATGCATTTGTTGATAAGTAGTGCCATCAACCATATACCGAGGGTTTAACTATGGAAACTCCACTAATAATCCTCAACGGTATTAAAGAAACAAAGAACCTACCGTATGAAACTCTAGGATCGCATTCGGAGGATCATATGCCACAAACCGCGCATGGCGGCACTTCCAAAATATTCGTCCCCTAGCTTTCAATCGATCCATTACCTCGGATGATGCAAACTGTAATGGATATATCTCAAGTTGAGAAATTGGTATTGGCTCATCTGCAGGAACAGACGACGGCCACGCAAGTGACCGCCTTTCATCCTTTTTGGAAAAAGACCCATTGAATTACCATGACCACAAGTCAAGAGTAATCGGCCCCTTGTATCTGCCATCGAGACCAGCATGTTGAATTCCCTCCACGTTTGGTGGTTTTGTAAGCATATAGGCCTGGTTATGGCCGTTCTCAGTGGTGATTAAGATTTGATTTGGACCGTATGACTTTGGCATGTGCTGTTGAGCAATCAGTCCTTGCGACATTTGTACATCGGCTTCTTCCCATTCATGTCTATTTGTAAGTTGCATGTAGTCCAAGAGGTGACTCAGATGAAGAATTTCTTTCGAATCAAGAGCACCAAAAGTATGCTGTTTGATACGGCTGTAATAGTAGATTGAGTTATGCAGCATATTCACGTGTGTGGCATCTTCAAGATTCAGGATTTCGTCTGGACTCATCCCTGTCACTGCTACCAGGGCATCCTTTAGCGAGTCGGAAAGTATTTGCATACTCGGACGATGGGTATGACGGGGGACTGTTGGCCCGCAAATTGAAGAAATACGGTCGAATCGAGTCGGGCACTTCGGGGTCATCCGGTAAGGGTATATGATGAAACAGCTTTTGAACGGACTCGAGATTGAAATATTCAAAACAATGGAACCTTTTGGTCACGATGAAGTTGATGTTTTTTTGTATGCCGCTGGAGGTACTTTGAGACGTCTGCAATCTTTTCTCGGCCTCTGAGGGCACTCATCTTGCTGTCTCCTTTGAATAGTCTCGGATGGTCGAGATACACGACCAACTTTTCATGATCGCTATGGCTCTCCGCCTGTGAACATAAAACGTAATATAACACGATGTATGGCTTGTTGTTTTGAACGTATCTGGGATTTTGAAAAGAAGAGTGTTCTTTCTTGGATTTTGCTTCCGGCTTCAGTGCTGCTCTTTCTTCGTCGGAACTCTCTCGACAATAATCACTGCTACTATTGGTGAAACTTTCGTGATCATCCAGATAGCTCGCAATGGGGTCTTGGCAGGGATGCATTCGAGTTCTTCTGAGAAGAAAGGCGAGCTGCGGGTTGTTCAAGGACGATCTTTCCGTGGCATCTTGCTTTCTTCTCCTTTGGTCTTTGAGAACTGATTGACTTGCAGTAATATATTTGGTGAAGCATTCCAAATGCAGCCAGTAGACAACAAGAAATGGTCGACAGCTCAGCCTTGCGTGATACCCCGCAATGCCCATGGCTTCCTCAGCCTTGTCTGGCATGAAATCTGTACTACTCTCTTTTGTTAGCTACCCAGTTTACGAAATTATTTCTGCAACCAAAGACAAATAACACTGGAGTACGCACCTTTCTGAGCGCTTCTAAATGCCGGCTCGCCATGATTATCGAATCGGCTGGATATCCGCCCTTTCACTGGAATTCGCGGTTCAGTTATGAGTCCATTCAGTGGTGTCTATTAGTCGGTATTGGAGGAGGAGTAGGCATATCAGGCGCCAAAGCGGATGTTCGATTGGGTGATGTCGTGGTCAGTGAACCCATGCTGCATCATCCTGGAGCGATTCAATACGACTATGGAAAGCGGTGCAAGGGGGTGACTTTGTGCCAACAGGAATGTTGGATAAACCTCCGGAAGTGCTATTGAAGGCACTAGCACGACTGAAAGCTCAGCATATGGTACATGGAAGCACAGCTCATCTCATCCATCGGCAAGCCTTTAACAGATATCCACCTCTTCAAGAGGAGTTTTCTTCTCCTAGTCCAAAAGAAGATCGGTTATTTGTTTCGGGTTACTACCATGAGGATCCTTCTGTTTCGACATGTGATCGATGTGATCCAGCGATGTTGCAGCAGCGAGCCCATCGGCTTGATGGCAATACCAGGGTCTTCTATGGTCTGATTGCGTCCGCAAACCGGGTTATAAAAGATTCAAAACTGAGAGATCAGCTGTCACAGCGTTATGGAATCCTATGCTTTGAGATGGGAGCTGCCGGGGTGATGAACATGTTCCCTTCATTGGTGATTCGAGGGGTTTGTGATTGTTCGGATTCACATAAAAATAAGCGGTGGCAAGGCTAGCAATGGCGGCAGCCACTTATGCCAAAGAGTTGATCCTCTTTGTGCCACTGGTTGACGTGGCGAATTCTGGACAGGCCGAGATGGTGCCTTCTCAAGGAAGTCCAGAAGGTAAAATGTTAGGGAGGGCAAACCAGCAAACACCAGCTTTAAATGTTGACACATCAGTAGTGCCTATACACATTCCAAACTCAGACATCTCGAAGTCAGGTCTCATCAAGGATTTAAAAGCAACACTCTCTGAAAGCTCATATTATCATAACACCTTTTCCAAGCCGGAAAGATATGGTGACATTTCTGCCATCGATTTATCTCATATGGGCGCTCTTTTTACTCATGAAAGTTCAGAAGACAACAACATATCCTCTGACCAGGAAAGCCAGGGGAACGCCATATCTGCTATCAAATAATTCCAGCCGGGTCAATTTATATGCTGAAAATATACTAAAGAGGATAATTCCGGAAACAAACCCCCAAAAATTCCTTGATATCCGACTTTCTATGGCTCGCAAGAAAGGCGCTTGGCATCCCTGGCCAGTGGATTGTGTCGACATATACTACGCTTTGGATAATTGGCTAAGAAATGGATCCCCACCCCGAGTAGTGGCCGCTGCATCGGGTCTTGGTACCAGAGTCAGAGATCTGGCTGCCGAAGTCATCAAATTCTTGATACAATGGAAGGAGAGGATTGGCCCCGATTTCCAAGTATTCTGGGCTTTGGGGTTGAGCCATCAGGATCGCCCAAAGAATGAATTGCTTAAGATCCTCTTATTCTCCATCAACCAGGCTTATCCAGAAGTATTTTGTCAAACATTATCTCAAGCTGGGATCAGATCCAAAATCGGAGACGAAGAGGAAGGACTTTGGCTATTGCTGCGGTTATTGATGTCTCAAATCACCAATGCCTTTGTCATCGTGGATCCTGAAGACTACCAATTCCTCTCGCGGATATCGAATCTCGCTAACGAATGCTACGATGATGAACTCACAAGAAACAAGGTGAGATTCTTCATCGTCGGCAACAGCGTGACGAATGAGATAGGATACCGTAGGGCCTTCACGGTACCGCCACTACCACCAGAGGCGAGAATCCAAAGTTTAGTCAGAAAAGATCTAAGCTGGAAATTATTTCAACCAGGATTTCGAAGAAGCCACAAAACCTTCGGCGATTTGAAAATGTCCTAGGTGGAAAGAGATGTGTATCTTCCAAACAACCTATCAAGGCTATGATTCAAATACATACAGAGTCTCAACTTCACGAAGGGAAGCATTTACAGAATGAATCCTGCTTCTTTATAGCTTGTATGAACCCAGTGTCTGCGTTTCGTGGAGTTTTTGTAGATACCGTAGTTTGGCACCTCGATCTTTACCCTCTCTCGACAAGTCTTCTGATATAGTAGACATGATGGAAATGCTCGAGGTAGTCATTCTCTCTGCTGAGTAGTTTTCTCTTCCCCTAACACTCAACGCGTCCAGCGTCCAGTGAACTACCAAACAGATGAATGGTATTAACGTTGTCCGGTGTCAATGCGGCCATTAAACTTTCAGATGAGCCAGAGAAGCTAGGAAGTGTCGCGGACCTAGGGCTGACCAACGAGGGCAATCCTTCAGCAATCTGTCGAACAATACCAGGCCTATCGGGTTCCAATGTTGACAATAATACTGCATCAGCCAGGGAAGGACGTGGCCGCCGATGCCAGGATCGAATGGCATTGGGCTTTTGAAATGACTCGCGCCTTTGCTCGATTCCCACGGGTTCTGCCTTTGGCTCGGCTTCGTAGTGCCATTTGTCATTTCTGTCTGAGGGAGCCAGTTAGAGAACGATAATGTGCTATTAGATGATGAAGGTGGGGGTGGAGATTCGATTTGACGGTTTCCTCCTTGTCGTCAGAGTATTTTCCCTTTGTTCGAAGGTCGAATGCTTTTCTAGATGCCTCCTCATGGTGCCCACCTAACTGATCCCTATTTTCCTGTTCATGGTGACCTTTGCGACTGGACGTGGAATAGATGGTGGCATCACGATCAGGAAATCCTCCTCCACGAGGTGACTTCAATATTCCTGTGTCAAGCTTTGGGGTAGATAACATAACTTAGCACCCTCGTCTTTGTCATATCTTGAAAGATCCTCCGATATAATAGACTTGAGACTGATGTTCCATGGATTCGATGTTGCTGCTGTAGGGGATCTTCTTTGTGCATCAAATCATCCTTTGCGCTCCATTGATGCGCTGTTGGCGCGGGAGTATCTTTGGAGTAACCCAGATCATCCCACTCATCTTTCGATGGATCATACCGGGGGAGTGTTAACACGGCCTGCTGGGCTCGGCGATATGTCACTATAGAAATCTGAGAACATGCTGTTCTCGGGTCGAGGCGAGGGACGAGTCCGTCGGATGGCTTCGTTTGCTCTTTTGACGGTGGATAGACTCGGAAGCCTGGGTTCGGATTAGCATTTCTTGTTCAATCAATACGGTCCCTCGTCCTAAGGCGATCATATCTAAGCTGCCTTACCGTACAACAGAGTTGGGTTATCCTAGGACTCAGTTTTCTGAGTCGATTAAGTTGCGTCTAGTAGTTCTGCGACTTGTGAGTTTGTTAGGTACCAGTCCAAGACGCCGTTAATGGTTGTATTCATCATTTCAACTCACACCACTGAGGCTGAATCTCAAGAGGGATGTGCGTTTGTGTCCACCAAGTCTTATAACCAGATATACCAATTATCCGAGATTAATCTTCACAAAAGAGTTGGCCGAAGAGACAAAGCAAAGCGGGCATAATCCCACAAGGTAGACACGTTGGCAAGGCTGCAATCCCGTGTAATACCGCCACATCGACTAGGCGTGACATGCACCTACGCGTGTTCAAAGCGTTCTGATAGGACGGACGACATAGCTTAAGAGTCGTTGATTAAAAATAACGACAAGAGCTTTCCAACCCTGGCATATCTAGCTCTAAGACTTCGAACTGTGTTGATCTTTACGTAGTGAAAGTACATCTCGCTTCATCAGTCACAAGCTGACAATGTGCTCACTTAGCCTCCTCATGGCGCCTACATAGCTAATCCCTGTTCCACCGTAGATAGTGGACTTCGCCATTTGCTCTGAAGGGCATAGTCGCATCATGATCATCAGGTTGTTTGTCATGAAGCAACTTATCACTTCGGTCCTTGTCTGGTTTTGACAGGTCCTCTGATATGGTAGACTTGATGGTGATGCAGAAGGAAGCAGTTGTTTCGGTTGCGAGTACTCTCTTTCTCCCCGCAATTATGTCCTTTTTGCTGGCAATGAAACCCGTCTGCGGCCTCAAGGAACCACGTCCTGATTTTGCTACGTTGTCTCCTTTTCCTCCTGCAATATTGTCCTTTTCCCTGGTATCCCTGGTAAAGTAGTCCACCCGGGATTCTGGACCCAAAAAAACACGGTCCGAGTTCACCATATCGTCTCCTTGACTTCCCGGAATACTGTCCTTTCCCCTGGTAAAGCAGCCCATCTGGCGTCCTGGATCTGAGAAATCACGGCCTACTGAGTTTGCCATGCCGTCTCCTCCATCAAGATCGTGGCTCTCCCTTATCGGCAGCGCCAAATTCGCATTGGACGTATTGTCTTCTTCTTCGTCATCCGGATTTAGCAACAACGATATGTCTACTTTGGCACTCTGGATGGGGTTGTTGATAGGGTGGTGCATGAGAATCATACTCGGAAGTCCAGGCCTAAGTCGGTTATAGTAGGTATCAGTCAACGATGTGGTTAACGAGCAACAAAATTAGCAAGACTCCGACTCCCTTCTTTGCGATTAAACGTTGAGAAGGATTATCACTCTTCTTTTTCCTTTGATATGATTGAGCAAACCATTGATCTGATTGATTAGAGATGATAGATAGTTGTGGCAAAAGAGCATAGGAAGAGCAAAGGATGAAATCACACGGCCGGCCACGTTCGCAAGGCTGAAATCATGTGCAACCAATGCATCTACCAAGCATACCATGCGCCTACGTGGTCTGAATTTACCCCGATAGGTTGAGGAAGGGCTTAAGAGGAGATTTCCGATTGGATGGATACCTATGGTGATACTAGGAGTCTCTCGAACCATGATATTTTTCAACCCTACGATTCCGATTTGTCTTGATTTGGACTTTGACTGATCCTTTAAATCAAGACATTGACACACCAACCATTTAGGGACCTTTTTTCTAGATTCAAATATGTTAGATAAAAAGGGTATGCATGTTAGAGTACGAAGTGGTTCTGGGTTGTTTAGCAAAAGCTTAGTGCTAGGGCTACCAGCAACATTGAAGGCAACAAGTGATTATTACGATACGTTACGCCTATTCTAACTCGATGTCAGCGAACTGTTCGTAGTTTTGTGTATTGTAATTACCATCCCAGAAGCTTCATATTCTCCGCGTCAATGCTTTCTGGATACTCCAAGTAAACAAGCAAACTAAAAACCATCGAAAATGCAGAACAATGAAACTGTTCAGATATCGATTGTTATCAAGATCTTCCAATATAGCTTAACATTAATGTAGCGAAATAGAATTGGCGCGATAAAAGCTATTCTGTCTCTACACGGACAAGTACCCGTCCCTTCTTTCCCTGACGGGACTGAATGAAAAAAATCTCATGAAAGGGAATGCCCTCAATTAATCTTTTTTATTCAATCAACAAGTCTAACATCGCGTCACACAGTCGAACTACTAATTCGGCGATCAATTGGCCCTTTGAAGCGCGTCCTACGTCTAAATTAAATCCTACACGATCGCAAACCACAAATCAATGAAGCGGACAGGTCACCAACAACGCCAACGGCGACGATGGTAGGCACATCGCGGTCATCGATCAAAGACTCGGTGTTACCACATCAAGCACACGTGAAAACGCCTGTGAACTCGAATTCCCAACAGCTCCGCGATGAAGGGGATTTTGATAACGCCAGCAACACCAACGATCGCGACCAAGACGAAGACGAAGACGAGCTACAGGTCACGAATCCCACCAACAGCAGGCCAGACAACACAAAGAATACGCGAAAAATGCTAGCGACCAGCAAGAGCCTTCCTAATCTGATGGCGCATACAATAAAATCCACCACTTCTTCAATAAAACGGCCTCGGTTATCATCGTCTACGTCTCCTTCGCCGCCGCCCTCTCACCCTCCCTTGTCGCATGCTCCACGTTCTACTCCCCGACGACCTCCGAAACGCGCTCCGTTAACGAATCGTCACCCATCGGGATCGCAACAAACTACGTTGGACAAGTTCTTCGGTGGAAATACGATCAAGGATAACAATACTCGCGCAGAGACCGAGACTCAAAGGCCGACGAAAAAGGCACGTCTTGACCGCGATGGAGATGCCGCTATCGGAGCTCAGATCACCACGTCTGCCTCTACAGCAGCAATAACAAATCAACAATATCTCGATAGCCGCGAATCTCCCGATCCATTGAACGTCATCTCCTCTCCTCCTAATGGCGATCGAGTTCGTACGCGACAGAGATCGAATACCCTGACGACATCCACAACGGCTGGGAAGTCCACACTACCTGCAGAGACTACCACTACGAGCCGGACCTCGCGGAACAGGGCGCATCCAGTTGTTATTGCCAGTGATGCCACTACAACGAAGTCTGGAAATGAGGCAGGAGTGAACGCCCAAAGCAAGCCTACAAATAGCACAACCCAGGCCCCAGAAAAGAGATCTTTGCGATCACACGATGGAGGCTCACGCTCGAGAAGTGAACTCGCGCTTTATTTTCCCAATTATGAGCAAATCCTTAGCCTTGAGCCGGTGAAGACGGAATTCCTAGCCCCAGAGACAAATGTGACTATTCTCGACGACCTGACGGAGTCACCTCTTCCATTGCCCATTCCCCAGTCGGGATCTCCATCGCGAACGAGGAACCAGCGCAAGTCCATCGAGCAAATTTCGCCGTTTGGGAATCCTCTTATTGATCTACACGGTGTTGAGAAAGTGGAATTGCGAAAGGTAGAGCACAGTGGTGCAGTTGTAATGGATCCTCTGAGTGATGATGTCTACTTCAAAGCCCACCGCCGACACGAGAGGCAAGAAAAACAACTACGGAATATCGAGAAAGAACGGGCCCAACATGAAAAGATACAGCTTGACCGTCTGCTGGATGAGCTTCAAGGCCATGATTGGCTTCGAGTGATGGGTATCAGCGGCATTACGGACACGGAAAAGAAACTGTACGAACCGAAACGCGATTATTTTGTGAAAGAAGTCTCTGCCTTGATAAAAAAGTTCCATACGTGGAAAGAAGAGGAGAAACGACGGAAGCATGAACGCGAACAGATGCTTCTCGAGGCCGCCAATGCTGTTGCCGAGAAAGAAGAGCAAACTGAAGAGATGTCTGAAAGTGAAGAATTGAACGAAAGGCCATCGTCAGATATCGACTCGAGTGAGCTGGATGCTGCAGCTGCCCAACAACTTTTACAAGAAGCGCGATCCGCCACTGCAACTGGCGCTACAACAGGTGCAACAACATCCTCCCCATCCACACCAGCACACCCTCAACCCCGACGAAGACTTGTAGATGAATTAACCAGCACACCACCCAAATCTCGACCCACTCACCACCGAACAACAGCCAGACACTCCATCCAAGCCACAACAACCCAAAACCTACCACCATCCAGTCCTCAACTTCATCACGCGGAGGTCGAAGAATACGACGAAAACAAACCATTCACATCTTTCTACCGAAAACGACATCTCCGCGATGCCGCATTCTCAAGTAGCCGTCGAGGCGGTCGCAACAGATCCGCCTTTGGACAGCCATTACCAGAGATCATGGAAGAACGAGAATTTGAGCTTCCGCCGGAGATATTGACGGCGGAGATTGTCTTGTCCTTGGAACGGAAGAGGAGGCGATTGAAGAGGGAGAGTCGAGGTGGTTAGATAAGTTCTTGGTCTTTGGCAATCTTATCTTTCTTCGCATCCCATCTTTGGAAATTCTGGTAGATGGACTCTTCGTACTCTGTATTATTTAGCGAGGTGTTTATTTTATGTTAAGTTACATAATTTACATCAGTACTATACCTAGTTATCGAAAGCGCCTTTAGCAGACGACTTTCAGCATGTAGTAAACACATATTATCAACGATGCTTCCCTACGTAACCCTAATCACGACAACCCTTTCCTTAAGTCCTCATTCACGCGTAGAATTGAGTACGCCCCAATCAGGTCTGTTTATAGCGATGCAGTCATTGAAACACAAGAAATATTCGCAAAGTGCCTCGTTTGTGGCGGTTTGGAATTAGTTGTCCATAACACCCCACATTGTTTCTGGGCTTAGGGTTAGATATGCAGGTAGAGTCGAATATAATGTTGACTCTGAGATTCGATATTGACCTACATGTATGATTTGGTTTTGTTGATATATCTGTACAGGGTGGTAAAGGTAACGTGTCTAGCTTAGAGTAACCGAATAGAAATGTTATCCATAGTCAATTATATTGATAAAAAGACCAGAGGTTCTTAGCTAGTTAAACAAGACATGAAGCCAGCTTCATGTTTGGCTGTTGCGCTTCGCAAATATTTCTTCATGCAAAGGTTTTAGCTTCTCTATTATCATAGAACTGGTATAATCTGGACCGTAATCCTAACATCGTAAGTTGTCTGTCTCCGAATGTTTGCAAGGTCCTGGCGATAATGGATAGTCCTCGAGAGAGCCGGGTTGGAAACAGTAGGAATTCCATGTGACTCATTGCTTGTTGCCACTTCATCGGTGCTTGCTTTTTGTGATCTTCTTCTAGACATGCGCGTTTTGATTTTGGCACCGAAGTCTCAGATCCTTTCTCGTCGTTCCAAGGCCTCTTTTTATTGTCGCGGTGTTCCTCGTCGTATCTTTCCCTGATATGGTCAAACGACAGCATAACGTTAGTTAATGCCTCTGGTATGTCTTTCGTCTTCTCCATATTTTCACATGGGATAGCAACTGCCACACCCCAATGCACGCCGATCTCCTCATACACGACATTGACAACGTTGCGCGGCATCATCTATGTGATCCACGTCATTATCGTCATAAAAAGCCACTGAAGTTGCAGGCACAGATGGCTGCAGCAAGGCAGTTGGAAGTACAGATGGCTGAGGATGGCCTCCCCAGGCCAAGTACGTGTCTCACACACTACGTGGGTGTAACTGACTAACCAACAAGTCAATGGCTGCCTGTCTTGACATTCGATTCTCCAATTTTCTACCGAGCTGTATATTCGAATATAAGGACAGTCCACATCTAACAACAAGGATATCAGAGAAACATAGCATTGACCCAAGTCGCCTTGTTCGCATTGTACGCATCAATCTGGACGGACTGAAGATTGTTGCAGACGATGATATGCTTCAGCAAATACCCGAAGAACCAGATATAATAGTTGAAACCGCTGAGGCGTTGGGGTCCATAAAATTTATCCATCATATCAGCTCTGCGCTCACGAAAGCCGTGGATGTTCGATGACTCCCTGAGATGCTAGCACAGTGATCTCACCACGAGACCTCATCTATTGATAAAGCAACCTGCCTTATCACTGAAGACTACTCTTGTCCATGATTTCGTACTGCTCCGGTTTATTCAGATATTGTGTCTCTTGATTGTTGGCCATGAGTGAAGGAGCTAGACACTACTGTGCAGGTCTCTTCTGGACCAAAAATTGTTTCCCAGGCAAAAATTTTCTTCGGGACCAAGATTGTTTGCCATACAGGTCTGTAAATATACATCTCATGTGGTGGGCCTAGTTAATAACTATCAGTTTTCTAAAGAATCAAGGTACTAGGTGAGCTTCTCATTCATCATTACTTGCCCAAAGTGGTCTGTTTTGCGGCTGGATAGTCTATATACCCGATAGCATTATTCTCAAACGGACCGTAAAATCGAGTACGATCGTACGCTGCGAGCGGGATACCCCTCTTCAGCCTGCTTACCAGATCTGGGTTACTGATAAAGTAGCGGCCATAAAGTAAGGCATCATATCTGCCCGATTCAATCACTCCCCAACAGTTGGTGTCGGCCCAGCCGCCGGCTGAGAAAAAAGGAGTTTCTCCAAATATTTCACGAAACATGTCTAAAGTCACATCGAGAAGACTCCAACTGGCGAGAAACTTGTCTTTCTCTTCGTAGCTGAATATTTGTTCGTACCGCTTGCACACATGTCAACGACTATCCATAACTAGACTGCTCTCCTGAGAATCGGTGGTTGATACTTACAGGCTCAATGAAGCTGACATAAGACAACGCCGGATGAGCATACTTCAAAGATTTGCAAAGAAAGGTCCAAGTCTCCACGCTTGCTCACTACGAGCTTGATTGAAGAGACCAAAGGGTGAAAGACGAATGGCAAGATTTCCTTCACCGATTCGTTTAGCCACTTCATCCATCAACTCGAGAACAAAGCGTCATCTCTTTTCCGGTGATCCGCCATATACATCTGTTCTCTTGTTAATGTTTGAGCTCAGGAACTGCTCGGGTAAGTACCCGTTTCCAGCATGAATCTCAACTCCGTCGAAGCCTATGTGCATAGCCTTCTCTGCCGCGTCGCAGTAGTCTTTGATAGTCTTTTTTATATCCTCGACGGACAGTTCCACCGGTGGATAGTCGGCATAGCGAACAGGCTTCGATTCGCCTAAGGGCATGTGAGAGTAGCATTCGTCCGGAGAATCCCAGGCACTGGGAGAGGCTGATACTGGGTGTGAACCTGACATCTGAGGAATAGTAGCCCGGCCAGCATGCCAAAGCTGGCAGTAAATATACCCTCCTTTTTTGTGTACGGCATCGACAACTTTGCGCCAGCCGTCGGCTTGATCTTGAGTGAAGAGACCGGGCACTCCAGGCATTCCATTGCTCTAAAGCTCATCAGTTGATATCGCCAAGTGAAGCCAATAGACACGACCCAATCAGGGAAAAGGGGGCCCGAAGAGTCAAAAGAATACCTCAAGTGAAGGTGGAATGCCCTCTGAAATCAAGAGACCGCCTTTTGTCGTTCGCTGTACATAATACTCAACCATGAGATCCCCAGGATACCAAATCTGGTTTGGATTCTGTGGAGTGCTGACAGGATTCCGAGGTTCTCCTCGATTCTTGGTCAACGGGGCTAAGACAACCCTGTGATCAAGCCTCACTTTGCCATTTCCGATCACAAGAGGCTCGAAAAGTTTGGATTGAGCCTTGTCAATCATCCTAGTAAATTTTTATGTTTTATTTCGCGCAATCTTCATGACCTTTTACGGATGAAACAATTAATTTGTACCCTCCACAGGCAGCCAAATGATACTACCTTCCGCTGGCAAGAGTCTGAAGGATTTTCTGGGCGGGGTTTAAGGAGGGCTAGCCTTTTTCATAATATAAAAAATTTAAAAAGACACCGTTCCCACTTCCCTGTCACACTACTAAATTCTAACTGGGAAAACTGGTGTAGATCGCGTAGGGTATGCTATAATCCTTGTCTCTTGTCGACCTGTAATTGAATGAAGCCTTAAGCATGCTCCAAAGTGGGCTGCTATGGTACCTCTAAGAATGAATAGCTGCATAACATCGCTATCACTGATAAGCTATACATCAATCACGGGGGTGTTATGAACCAAAATATAGTTATCATATATGGCAGTCTTTGCCAGATAATTCAATTCTGGCTAGACAGACAGAATACAGTACTGTAAATTACGGCGTCCCACTCAACGTCTCGCTTTTTAAGATATCATACTGAGTAATTGTTACATAACTGTGTATTAGCTCAGCACAAAAAACATACCGTGGGAGAATCACCGGGGTCAATGAAGCTGAAGCATCACCAATGTATCTCCATCCCGTTCTACACTATATATCTTTATATTTTCTTACACGAAAAAGACTTTAGGCTTTATCTTTCTAGGGACGCCTCACAAAGGCTCCAATCTTACCACTACCGGAAAACCGATCTCTCTTTTTGGGTACTGTGGAGAGGATCAAGCAGTAGCCTGCTGGACATTATCGAGCCTGGATCTGTTATTAACAGGTTGCACGACGATTTTATGGTATTCCTCACGGTGTTCTGCGGCATTCCCAATACTGTGTGCGCTTTTGAAGCGGTGAAGGAATCATTCTATGGCCTGCCAATCATGCATGTCAGTGGAACTCATGAACTACTGGAAATAGGCATCACATCTAATTCTGACGTGTTACAGGTGGTTGACAAAGATTCGGCGGTAATAGATGGATCTCAGAAGATTGTCTCTGACAAGAGACATCGGGATATTCAGCGATTTAGATCTCGAGAAGATGAAGACTACCAAGGCGTACTTGTCTGGATTCGGAGATGGTTAGAAAAAGGAGAAGAAAAGCGTTCTCGGTAACTGTCCACCTACGTCGAGCTTCTATTGAAGAGAACTGACACTGTGTACTTAAAGAACATCAAAGTGAAACTGGATTAACGTGCGTACTACCCACAGTGAGATATTGCTCACGAGCCAGTAGTGAGCAATCAGTAATTGAGTAGCCCCGTGCAGTGAAAACTTCAGGCTGCTCTAGGATCGATCCCCGCACGTAAAGCAGCGAGGCCAAGCGCGCACAAATGTGTTGCCTAGCTGAGGAAGGCATCCATTGTTGCCTGGTTGCCTGGGTTCATCCCACCATCACCACATCACGTGGATATTAGGTGCCCTAAATATCCCAAAGATTTATCTCTATTGACCTCGGGAGTCTTTCTGATCGTTAAAGAACCAAGGATGTCTGATTGTCTTTCTATGGAATCCTCATATGCGGTAATCCAGTTTATCATCCGACTAACAACGTCTCAAGTACTAATCATCTTTTCCCTTTTAAATAGCCATCCCAGAAGCTATTTCAATCATGCCTCATATTCACCCAGAAGAAACTGAACAATTCGTTCCATCCCCTGACAATCACCCTCCATGGTCTCAGCTTTGCCCTCATCAACCCAGCCATAAGTGTAACTCCCTCCGAAATCAATGAACCATAGATCATCGTTATCGTCGACAAGAATATTATCAGGTTTCACGTCACCCCAGACAATTCCATTCGAGTGCAATTTGCCGATCATTTGCCGAATTTGCGAAATCCATTTATTTCGACGCTCGAGGGTTGTCTCATTGATATCGACAAAGGCTAGAGTTTCGTCATGTTTGATATATGTCAGAAGTAATCCGCAAATACTATCTGTTTCTTGTTGGTACTGCACTAGTCCATTATGATGGGAACGCGTAGAGTTTTGTCGAGACCTGATTGTTGCAAGCGGGTCATGGTCTCGATTTCTCGCGGTATCTCATTCGTTCGATGACAGGGTTTGAAGAATAGTATCTCTCCGGGGTCAATGAAGACTTTCTCCGGTCGTTGTATAGGACCAGTGATATTTTCATCCTCGTCGTGAAACAGGGATATTTTTGAAGGTTGTAGGAGCGGGATTTGTAACTTCTGGATCAAATCTTGTGGTAACCGCACAGAAGATACGAGGTCTGATATAAGCTTATCGCTTGCAGCAGCTGAACCAAAGCTTAATATTCCTCTTTCATCGATTTTTGGAGTGAGAACAAGAGTTTCGGGATATAGCCATTGCTCAACTGTGACAGGCTGCAAGTCGGTGTCAGATCCTAAGGCTTTCATGGAAGGGTTGCACGAGGCGATCCAGAAACACATTTCTTCCATGGCATCCCCGATCATTCTATCTTCACCATCATCGCCACCATCTTTCTCTTGTTGGTCTATCTCTTCGATCAGAGTTTTTGGCCAGTCGTTGTATTGGATCGGTAGCATTTCATCTTGAATCTCTAGTCTGCGTAATCTTTCCCGGTAGCCCTTTTCTAGCTGTGGACTCACATGAAGATCTTCGGCAGATATTGGAATGTGGAAACGTTTGCCATAACAAAGTATAGTCAGTTCTGAACGAGTGCTGACACCACACTGAAACTTGACGATTTCATAGTCAGATAGGGAATCCATGCTCGGGTTGTTGTGTGACAGATCCTGATCTGACGTGTACATTGGAGATGAAGATGGTATGTAATCAAGGAGATAAAGGGAGGAATGGTGAATAAATGCTCCAGCCGAAGAAGATGGAACGGCTTTATATACATGCATTTGCACCTCCACTGATCACGTGAAGCCCTAAGTAGCCGTCTTGCCTTTTTTTATCGTCCAGTGGGAAATCTCAAGCTCTCTGCCCTCATAGTACACATGTGATTTATTACTTTACCCTGAAAGCCACATTGCAGGAAATAGCAACTTATATACAAACAAATCCACTTACGCTCGATACGAATGAGGTTACTGGTGTATCAGTAACCAGCTCTTGGTTCTTGGACTACCTGACTCGTCAAGCTGAAATCGTTTTCTAAGTATCATTGACGAGTAAGGCGGCAATCGAAACAGACATCGTATAAAAATAGAGCAATACACTCTAGCCGCTCAGCCCTAATAATGCACTTGCATTCTACCTAGTTGATTTGTCGCTGCAGCACGTACTCTTCTCTATGCGCCAAACCCGGAAGATCAGGGCCACTTTTGCGGCACAGAGGTTAGGCAACCGAGCTAGAGTGGAAATACGGCGCTCTCACCCAATTGTTACCTGCCTCGTAGATTGGAAACTGATCTATACATGGTTCAGCGGCACTATCTTTATATTGTTATAATGTCGATATAGATATTGCTAGCCGCTGGCTTCCTCGAAACGTTTCAGAAGAAGTAGAACCCAATTGATGCATTGGATTCTAGACATGAGAAACCAGTATTTACTGCCTCCACGCGGAGTCTAGACTTCTCATTCTGTCTAAGCCAAGCTTCTGTTGATGTCAAATGTCTTCTCGGCTTGATGGGCCTTGTTTCCATAAAGACAATGCTATAAAGAGGCTCAAAGCGTCATGTCCTCAGCAATACTTGATTATCGTTTCTCTATGATGAATTGTATATCTACTTCGAATGCCTTGATGTATCGATACTGATATCAAATTACTACTTGTTTATATATTTTTTTTGATATCCTATAATATTAAACCCGGAGATGTGTCGTCGAGAAAAGATTCAGTACCGGTGTGGCCATCAGGTCTATACCGGAGGCATTAAATATTGCAAACATGCTAAACGCGGTCCCTCTGGGAGAAAACTTATGTGCGAAAGGGTTAGGGCAACCACCGTGAGCGCCAGCCCATATATATGCAACAAAAGTGGTTGCATGCTTTCCAGTAAAGGTGGATACTAGGAGTGCTGCAGATGCTCGATGCGTCCAAACAAGTATCCATGGTGTGATGATGGTGTAATCACACTGTTTGTGCCAACTGCCGGTCTACCTAATACAACCAATTCCCCATTGGATGTAAGTGACGGAGAAATTTTGCTAGATTTTAAAGTTCATGTTCTGAATAAGTTTAAGCTGCAATCGTGATGTTCATTCAATTCATGATCTTTCTCAAGCTCCACCAAAATATTGCCAGGTTTTGGTCTCAACGTATTATCGGTCCCTATGCAAAAGCAGCTTGATATTTGCAACCCTCATGCCATATCCATATATAGAGTTTCCTTTAGCCGGCCGTATATGGTGTTCTCAAAGTTTCAGTCTTGTCAAATTTCTCTGCTTCTTGGAGCATACATAAAATCAATTACAACTAGAGGTTCCTCCTTTTGTCAAAATTGCTCCTAACAGGTCAAAAATAATGTCAACATAAACGACTTGTGCAGCATTACTAGAGCGAGCTAAAGTTGATACCCAAGTCAATATACCAGTATCCTGAGATTGCCGTCGCAGGCGCGGTCCAGTTCGTGATAACCACCTCATTAACAATCTGCTCGCCAGTCGCGCTCGTCAACCTTACTCCCATTGGTAAACTGATGGGCCCAGCGTTAGCTGGCAACACCCATGCACCGTATCGCTCCTGCGGATGGCCCTCCGGGTAATCGGCCTCCTGGACAAGAGACAGCCAGTCCGATTTTCCGTCAGGACGTATTTCGAAACCTACAATTGAACCCAACCCGCCGGCATTGACAGCTGTGATCTGGAAGAAGTAGGGTCCTGCACTACCCCGAAGCCATAGGTAGACGTTGCCTACTTTGGGACATGGTACGCGCTTGTACTGTGTTGGGATTACGCCCTCGACTAATGTACCAGCCTGTGCTCGCGTCATGGCCACGTCGGAGAGGTCTAGGTGAATCGAGCCGTTAGGGAGTGGGCAACCGTATGTAAAGTCGGAAACTTCCTGGCATTGATCGACACCAGGACCGCCTGTTTGATCATGTTAGAACGCATTCGGTGCTCCAAGAGCGAGCTGTCATAAAAAGGCTGGACTTACAACACCATTTAGTATTCGCCGCACATGGACAGCTATCAACGATCTCGAGGATCAGCGGCGGCGAGTATCCAGCATCGTTGGTGGCATAAAGGGTGCCATTAGGATAAGTGCGCACCAACTCAAAGCACTCGCCGCAGGAAAGGTAGTTGTCTTGCTGTGCGCTGGTATCCAACGATGGTATCATGGGCCAGAACTGTGTATAGTAATTGCCATTAGGTGCCGCGAAGTTTCCCCTAAGGGTAAAATTGGCTGGGTCCGTGCATAGATCGGGGTACATAGTGCAGAACTGTGCACAGTCGTCGCCCAAGTCGATTCCTGAGACACTTTTAGTCGTGCACATGCCGTATAAGCCAAAACCACAGGCTCCTGCTGGGGTTTCGCCGAAATGGGTAGAACGCTATGCAGTCGAAGTCAGAAGTCGAAGTCATATCAGCACCATAAGAAAGTCGGACTGGATGGTACTTACACTGTAGTGCCAGGGCATACTGTCATTTACAGTGGTTATATCAGGGTAGATTGTCCCAGAGCCACAGTCCGCGTTATTACATTCGAGGCTGGTGTAGGGCACTTGCGTGTGAGTTGCTAGGGCTGTACCAGTCAGGAAGGTCGTCGAAGTACGGTAAGGCGTTGTCCTGGTAGTCGGTGGCGTAGATGTCGTCGTTACAGGAGTCGTTCCGGTATTAGTTGGCTGTAGAAATGTCAATTTTATTGCAATAAATTAGGTCGGCCACGGAGAGGCCATACTCACCGTGCCACTGAGGCATTGGGCATAGTAGGAATTCTGTGCCTGGCATGACCATCCTGTAGGACAACATGTTGCTCCTGTATATCCGCTACCACCACATTGTGAGCTGTTAAATAAGACCATGTCAGAGAGAAGATATCAACATAGTAACCAGATCTAGGCTCCAGGATCAACCTACTAAGACGAAGCACAGGCGCTGCTTTGTTGAAAGGATGGCCGAGCAAGACAAATCAAGCCCACTACCACGTAACAAAAGTCTCTCTTGAACAGCATAGTGTAGATACTGCTATAATCGAGTACTTACAAAACATACATGGGAACGGAGTAAGAAAGCAATGGACAAGACTGTTTCCATCAAGCTGATCCGTGGCTCGTTTTATATCGGAATTAGATCCCGCTGGATCAATAAAATCTACATAGAACTAGGGTATATTCCCCAAAGCATTGCACGCTTCCGTTGTCAAGTAAACCCCAACCTGAAGAAAATGCCGTACAGCCTACTCCGCGCATGCATACTACATCATTCGGCATCCGGCATTTGATCTCCATCATGTCGAATCATGAGCTTATTTTTTTAGCCTTTTGCGGGGCGATATATTAAAAAGGGCCATTATGTTCACTCAATTGTAACGGTCCATCATGCAGACCATGCTTATAGCGGAATATCGGGAGAGTTCCTTTTATACTTTGCCCCTTCGGCCAGCTGTATCAGCGCGAGGCTGGCATGTATAAAGATTAGGCTGAAATAAAATATAATCTCCTTTGAATTAACAGAACCAATGAAGTCATTTCAAGGTCCCCCTCGTGGCTGATACTTACGAACTTGTACTATGAGACGGAAATGCATATTCCGTCGCCACCGATTTTTGTTACCCATGTCGATATAGTGAGGAGGCAGTCCTGTAGTCTCTTCAGATAATTTGTCGTGTGGGATATCGATAACCCCAATATTTAGAAAGAATGGTGTTAGCCTTTATATGAAGTCCTGATTAAATATATGGTTGAAATGTTGTATTGATGTTATTGAGCCCTTTTGTAAGGATCCTTGTTCAATTATAATAACAAGAACCGAGTCAATCGTGTTTGGAAATGTTTGAGAACGTTGTATCTAGTAATGATAAGAGCCTTTTTGTAGTTAACGTTAGAAGTTATCGTAGGAAAAGTACAAAGTATCTGAGAAGGGAAATGGGATATGTGTAAATAGAGGAGTGGTATTGGTATTTTGTCGTTGATTCTCTCTGGAGAATTTAGACTTAGTGGTGTTCTGATGATATCTAAATTTCTATAGCGACTGACTTTATTTGAATGGTACTGGTGTTGGAGAGCTGGTTCATACTAGGCAAAGTTCGGGTGTTGGAGTTGCTTGAGTCCATAACTACTGTGGTGCATTTGATTCCACATAAATTACAAATAATTTGTATCCTTACATTTTCGGCACACTAGCATTGTTATGCGGATACTTCTCTATCTATATGCACTGGTCAGTGTGTACTTAGTCTGTCACCCCCTCTGTCCTAGGAGATTTTTACCACCATATCAACATCCGATATCAAAGCACTTGACCCTTGGAGACTGGCCCGGACTCCTGGTTGTCATTGCCTGGGCCGTCATTCAGTCTAGTGCTGGTTGTATTTCAGGGGGGTCTTGCTGTAAGATACATCCTAGTCATACAGAGGTCTAAATTTCTGTAAGCGAAACAAATTTTTTTAGTGCGCTTATCCTTCATTCAGATGTGGTCTGAAGTTACAACCTATAGGGATGTATGTTACCCACAGTACCGTATTTTGCTTTCTATATCTGTAAATTTTCCTCCATCAACTCCACGCGTTTTTTATTCTTGATGCAGGTTGAAATCTGCTGTGTCTGCATGATAATTCTCCCTTGCTCCTCTTATTCTGACGACACTATCGTTAAGTAGGTAGGTATATGGAGGTGAGGTTCACCGTCCTTTACTTCTCCTTAATCTTGAGACTGTATATTACCGAACTGCCAGGAGATTCCAGACTATTTTAAGGGATAAATAGTTGAAAGTAAAGTGAGAAGCCTAAATTTCTATACTGACGAAAACAAAATTGACAATTTTTTGGCTCAGAATTGGTGCTTCTTTACTACAATCAAACGATATTTGAAACCATAAAGCCTACTGTAGTCCATATCCATGGATGCATGTGCAGTCTTTCAAATTTAGATCCTCAGCTGCATGGCATCCTCAAGTGCAAATCAGGGCTTTTATCCTAGCATCCTCTGATTCCTCTCCAAACTCTACGCTACCTTTGAGCTCAAAAGGGACCCAGCCTTGCCATCGTCGCATTTATACTCGTGAAAAACAGGTCCTTTCTCAACCATATCAGCCGGACTTGATGGCTCCGAAATCGAGCCTCCAGTATAGACCATCACATCAACATCCTCCATCTCCTCATCCCGAGACGCCTCAGGACCAAGAAACAAAAGCAAAAGCATATATGCCCACGCTGCTGCTGTAAAGATAGCGATTGCACGACCGTAATTGTATCTTTTTGTGCCATCTGCTGCTGGGGCAAGAGAATATTTCTCACCATATATGGACTCCGCTGTGGTGACGGGCGATGAAGCAAGGTTACCCAGTTGATAAGTAAGTCCTACCATCAGCGTACGCAAAGTATATGGGGCCAGAGTCACAAGATGGATTGGAATGGGGCCCCAGACACCGACCGTAGTAAAATGTTGAAAAAACACACAAGCGCCGATTTTCATGCCTCGTGTAAGGATGTAAGCAGGAAGGATGGCGGCGCCCACGATGCATGCACAAATCATAGTCAATCGACGACCTAGAAAACCGCTCACATATCCCAGGGTGATACCGCCAAAGCATGCTCCCAAGTTTCCCAGAATGGAGATTATAGCCGTATGCTCGGCATCTAGTTGCACCTGGTTTTTTAGAAAAGTAGGGTAGAGGTCTGAAGCACCGTGGACGCATGCGTTGAACCCCGTCATTAGAAGGAACATGTAGAGAAGTAACAGCCAATTCTCCTTGATAGATTTTGCGGAGTCATGAATAAATATCTTGAATTCACTTGTCTTTTTGGCATCCCCGGTTTCTGTGTCCGCTTTCTGTCGAGTCCTAGCTTCTCGTTCGGCTTTGGTCATTAGGAAATGATTTGTTTCTGGTAACCACCAGCGGAAAATGATAATAAGTAATGGAGGCCCGGCACCAAACCAGTATAAACTGCGCCAGCCGTGTTTCGTCGTTGGGACGAGAGCCCGGTACATTGTTGACGCAAGTAAATTACCCATGGCGGTTCCTCCTTCAAAGACACCCGATAGTATACCCCTGGCATCTGCTGGAAGATCTTCAAGAGCTATTGCAGCGGAGGGGCCAATCAAGCCTGTAGAAAACGTGTTATTTCGTGGTTCATATTGGCCAAAAGACACAAGAAGTGTTCACCTCCCATTGCGACCCCAAATAAAGACCTCACCCCAACGAACTGAGGCAAAGTATTACAGAATCCTGATACTAACTCCAATATCATAAGAAGGACCAGATTGGCAATCATAGGCCATCTCCTCCCATACCGGTCACAAAGAGTGCCGAAAAGCAGGGCTCCGACGGGTCGCATCATCAATGTAACGGTTATCGCCTATTTAATATCATATTCAATTAGCCCTGGCCAAGTTATCAATATGTACAGCAAACAGATACTAACCCATGTCACAGCCGAAGCTGGAGCATCAAACTGCTCCGCCAACTCCGTCACCGTCAATGGCACAGTTGAATAATCAAAGGCATCCCAAGAGCGTCCACACATGCCGCATAGAAACATCAGCCATTGTGGCCTGGTCACTCGTGTGAGTACTTTGATAGGACTACTTCGTGCTGATATGTCGCTCCGGTGAGGTACAAGGGTGGTAAGTCGTGTGGAGAGATAATTGATAATTTGGCTACGAGAGTAAAGCCATGATTTTCGGTCCGTGTCTTGTTCGGAAGTGCTCATTGTGTTTGTTAATATATTGATTAGCATTTAATATCATGCTTAGAGATCAAAACTCAAATTGAATCAATATAGGGCGCCAAGAACAACTCTTTATACAGAAATGAAATGAGCGACGCACAATAGAGAGAAATAGGTGGACCACAATCTTCAATTGAGGGTGAGGGCATTATGGCCCAAAATTCAGACCATATTGCAATACTTCTCATCAAAAGTCCATTCCTTGAACCCGATGGAATGCTGTACACATGGGATGGATTGCTATCACTGCATGGAAATCACCTCATGTGATCCACAAGTTCACTCCACGGCGCAAGCCTACATGGGTAATGAATGGAAGGATACATTGAAGTGGCGCTGGATTATAGAATTAACCTTGGAACATGACTTGGATGCTTGATTCTAGCGCACTCCAAGGGGGGGAATAACTGGAATGGAACTGATAGCAGCAGTCTACCTAAATGAATCAGTCGGGTAGGAATGCATGAAAATAGGGAACGAAGCATAGCCGTCCTTTCTAGCCATCCTTCAGAAAAAAATTATGAATGCAAGAGTTGGACGTGTACAACCTAAGTTGCTTGAAAGTAAGGTTAGGGTTCGGGACAGGGAGATGGGTAAAAGCTACCTCAGGTAACCTTCTAACATTGGATATGATTTCATTCATTATTACCTGTCATAGGTTCTACATACTCTAGAAATTCAAAATGCAGTGCGGCGGTTATTAGCTGCCAGCGTTCGACTGTTGGATGGTTGGATGGTTGAATCAATTGTGCGACCCGGCATGCAGCCATGAGGAGGTGCAGTTCGGAGATGCTACACGAGTCATGGCAAGAAGCATGATCTGGTTGATCAAACATAAATCGGCAACTTTGAGAGTCAGTAAGGATATGTGTCTTCTCCGAAGTAAGGTTTTGGTCAGAATAAGAATCAAGGTCTGTTTGAACATCGTTGCCTCTCATCACTGTCAGAAAGAACACCGCGGAAGGTATGATCTATGGTCTAGACCTCATGAATAAAAGACAGACAGAGCTCCGTTTTGAGTAGACATGGAATCCAAGGGCTAAGGCCAGGTGGTCAGATGAATCTCGATCAAAGTCGTTCTTCGTATTAGTTTGTCCTGCATCAACTTCGATCCGATGGAGAATTAAGTCAATTTTACAAATTTAAGCAACGATAGTGGGTAATCTTTCTTATGATCAGGTTCTAGCAATGTCGGATCATCGCTAGCCCAGCAAACGTTGAAACTAGTACCGGTAAGCCTAGTCAAACTCAATCTTTGTTT
>NHZS01000543.1:0-11533 GCA_002775195.1 Talaromyces adpressus
GGATATTAGTAAGCAAATAAGGGCCTAGAGAGCTACTCTGATTGGCCAGTGAGCCACCTGTACGATCTGACGAGAGAGCCAATAAAGTGCCCGGGACGTGCACTCCCAAGAAGGGGGATACTGTAAGGGAAATACCCTTACCAGAGTTGATGCCTGAGGCAGCAGCTGTTTGCAAGCTTATATACCGTGCAACCACCGTAATTGCTAGCGCAATTACTCTTGTATGCTTTTTGGTGCAGTGGTTGGTGCCTCACGGCCTTACATATATTAAATCTACTATTTATATTAACTTTTTAATAATATTCTTTATTAACTCTTATTCCTTATAATATATTATTAGCTTATAGGAAATATCTTATAGATCTATAATCTCTAAATTATAGCTGTAAGTAAGAAAGAAGAAGCTTATCCTAATAATTAATAATATCTAATTATTAATTACTATCTTAGCTATTAGAAAAAGATTATTCTAATTATTTTAAAGATAGCTGTAGTATTTCTATAGATAATTCTTTATAATAGTATTTATTTGCTTAGTTTAACTATTAATCTAAGGGTACTATATAATTAATAAATATTATTTAGTCTTTATACTCTAGTATATATAGCTTTATATCTTATTTATAAACTGCATGCCTTAGTCTAAAATAATACTTCTAGGAAACCTATAATAAGTAATTGTCGGTTTGTCCGGTCCAAGATCAGCTCAATTGGATTGGGAACAGGCTAATCCGACAAGCCTAACAATTAAGACACAAAAGAAATCTGTATTTAATTCCTAAATTCATGTCTGATTGCTATGAAAAGGGGTGCCAGGGTCCAGTGCATATATATACTCTCTTCGTACATGCTCCGGAATGTGTTATACACATTCTAGCGCACATACGTTGGAGCCAGGGGTTGCCAATATGCCAGGGGTTGTCGAAGCAAGGGCTTTCTCATGCCAGAGCGTATAGTGCATGTGAATTGACGTTCCGACAGTAATAATAGTTAGTATAGTAAGCTTTATTACTAGGGATTAAAGTTAAATTCTATATAATATAGTATATATCTTAGTATTAACTTATACTTATATAGAGATTACTAATTAAGCTAGATATAATATTTAAAAGTCTTCTAGTTACTATTTAATATACTAGATATATTTATATTATTTTAATAATCTTACTCTAAAGGTAGACTAGAGTATAAAGCTAGAAGTCTAATAAATAGATTAAGTTTTATAATGCTTAAATTATGATTTTAAGATATTAGAGGGTATTCTTATTAGGATTATTATTAATTATCTATTAGAGTATTATATAGAACTATTTATATTTAATAATATAGTAATATTTTTCTCCTTTAAAATACTATTATATTATCTTAGTAGGATTAGCACTTTATTATTCTTATATATAGTACTATAAGTAGTAATAGATAAAGGCTTAGCTATATAATATAATAGGAAATACTAGTCTATATACTTCTAATATAAATAATATATAAATATAGTAATAATAGTTATAAAAGATATCTAGTTTAAGACTAAATAAATTATTACTTTTTTTATACTTTATATCTTTAGTATAAAGCTTTAATAAAAATATTAATCTAAAGATAATTTATATAGATCTAGAGCTCTTAATAGAAGTTAATATAATAATATTTTTAATATTTAGTATAAGGTTTATGTAAATTAGGGTAGAAATAATCTTATATAATAGTTTAGTAGTTAATTTTAATCTAGTATTATAGAGATAGAGTAGGATAGTTAATATCTTTAGAATAGTTATTTTTAGTATTGATATAGGCTTAAGAATATTATATAAAATAAGAATTATAGTAAATTTCTTCTAGATTAAAGTCTATAAGCTAAGAATCTTACTAATATTAAGATAATATCTAATATTATTTTTAGACTATATTCTTGATATAAATTCTTTATATATGTAAGAGAGTAGATAGGAAGCGTGATAGTAAGATATGATTAGGCTCTGATTTGTACTGAAGGTAGGGTATCATTTATAAGATAGCTATTTGCTACTTTTCTAAAGCTCTTCTAAGTCATAGCTATCTATAATTGAATTATATGCAATTTGGGTAATAATTAATTAACCCTAGAACAAAATAAGATATATGATATAATTCCTATTATAAAATTATTTCTTATCTCTAAGCTCTCCATTTAATAGCTATTCCTTTATTTTAGAGCTAAATCCTTATAGCTTTATTACTATAATATATTTAAAGTAATTATTATAGAGGGCCTCCTTCATAATTTATTAACTCTATGTAGGGAGTAATAATATAATAGATTTATAGAGTGGCTGTCTTTAAGTGCCCTATTATATATCCTTTATTTTAATCTTATTCTTTAATTCTTTTTCTTTTTCTCTTTTTAATACTAATTTATATAGTAAGTATAAGCTCTCTTTAACTTTATAACTGTTTTCTTTATTCTTCCTTTATTATCTCTAATAGTATAAATCTTATAACTCTTTATTTATCTTTATTACTTTATCTACTATCTGATTTAGGGTTATTATATAACTTATCCTTATTTTAGCTGCTTAATATGCCTTTATTAATATATTTTATATATATCTTAATATCTCTAGTATATCTTATATATTACTTAGTCTAATAATAATTTAAATCTTTACTTCTTTGTATTAGATTGTCTCTATTATTTTCTTTTCTACTTTATTTAAATTATTTCTAGTATTATAATATATCTATCTCATCTAGTATTATAGGATTTATTATTTTTATTTCCTTGTTTTTTATGTTTTTTTCCTTTCTATATTTTAAGTAATATCCTAGTATAAGCTAACTAGTATAGTTATTAAAATAAGCTTTTTATATAAGAAGAAGTATCATTACTATATTACTATTAAAATAGTAGAGATTATTCCTAAAACTCTTAAATTATATATTAAAATTATTTAAACCTTTTACTATAATCTTATTAATAAGTTTTTATTATTTAGAATATCTATATTAAAGTCTGTTATTATTAATTATAGTACTAGTTTATCTTTAAAATGTGATTAGCCTATAAGTGAAGAGAAGTCTATTCTTATTCTAAAATAATTAATTCCTAGGCCTATAAAGGTACTATTTTATTATAATAAATTAGATTCTAATCTTTTTATTAATAATAATACTTCTATTAACTTTCTAAACTAGGATTTTATATTTTATAGTATAAAATATAAGAAACCTTAGATTATATAAAAGTCTTCTAATTTATCTAAGGATTCTAATTTAATATTAAAAGACTTAGTAAAGCTTATTAATTTAAAGTACTTAATTAAGCCTACTAATTTAAAGAACTTTTATATAATTTATCTAGCTCTTTATATTAATTATATTTATAGTATTATATAGGAATTGTTTATTATTTATATATATTATTATTAGAATATAATATATAAAATATAAGCTAGAGTTATTAATAAGCTCTATTTAGAGTATAGCTAAAAGTACTTAAAATTTTATAAATTAGTAAATTCCTTAATCTATTTTAGTAAACTATATTAACTATTTATAGGTTTCTTTTAATCTTATTTTAGATATATAGATTATATATAATACTTATAATTTAAAAGAATATATTAATTAGATCTTATAGATAGCCTCTAACCTTATTTTAAAACTACCTAAATAAAGATTAGAATATTAGGATATAAAATATAAATAGTTTATAAATAAATTAGAGGTTAGATTATTTATTTATTCTATTTTTATAGATAATCTTATTTCTATCTTATAATACTCTACTACTATTAATTTTCTTAGTTTAGTTAATAGTAATAAGAAGCTCCTTTAGGAACTTTATAATACTATTTTAGATATTATTAATAAGTAGATTAAATATATTTTATCTCTTTTTTATTCTAGTTTTATTTACTAATTTTATATAGTTTTTATTATAGTATATAATTTCTTCTTAGTTTACTATAGTTTATAAACTAAGCTTTAAAAGTTTATTTTAATCCTAATTTAGTAGATTTTAATTTATATAATTAATTTTAGACTAATAAATAATTTTCTTTTATCTTTATTTTATATTATATAGCTTAAACAGATTCTATAGAAAGACTTTAAAAGTTATAGTCTTATTAATTAATTTAAAAGATTTCTATATATATTTATTCTTAGAGTACTCTTCCTATTTAATATAGTATTTATAATTCCTTAGAGGATCTTATACTATTTAAATACTCTCTATTTTATATTCTAATTAATTATTTATTAATATACCTTCTAGTAGTATTAGATTCTTTATATTATTATAGAATAGTTTAAGTAGTAAGATATAAAATATATTATATAATTTATAAAACTTAGATAGAAGTATTAACTTATAGATATTTATTCTCTATATATTAACTATTTAGAAAGATTTAATCTATTTTAAATTAAACTTCTTTTTACCTTCTAATAGTATAATATTCACTATCTAAAGCATTATTTAATTATTAATTTAGAATTATATATCTATTTAGTAATAATTATAGTAATATACTTATATTTTAGCTACTTATTATAGTAAGTTTTAGAGCTTAGTTCTTTATTCTTATATAGTTTTAGTATATTCTATAGTATTCTTTGTCCTTTTTAATACTTAGTATATATTTATATTAAAATCTTTATTAAACTTATTTTTAGATAGTAGTTAATCTTTAATATTAATTTAGATCTAACTTTAGAAGCCTATAAATGTGACACTTGCTCATTCCTAAATCTAGGGTAGCTCTATCGACGTAAAACTAAGCATACAAGAAGGAAGAAGAAGGAAGACTCTGAGCAGCGCTCGCTATAGCTCCCTTTATACCCCGCAGGCTCAATGGCGGTGCCTAATCGGGAAGGCACGACAACAAAGGGATATCCTGTTATGAATGGTAGTTAGGGTTAGGGTCTATAGACTGCGTGATGGTGCTAGAATAAGATAGGCTTAACTCACAAGGCCTATAACTATTACATCACCCCCCTCTCTGATAGGTGTTTGCCCTTAAGTGCCTAATATACCTCCTTTATAAAGCTATTGCTACAATAAGAATAGAGATCTATCCTTATCTAGATACTTATTATAGAAGTTGCGGAGCTATTCTAGCGCATGCTTAAAATTCTTAGTGGGATACTATATAGGGTCCAGATCATAGCCTAGCTATTACACACGGTAGTATAGCTTCTTCTAATAGATCTAAGAATCTAAAATCTTATCCATCTCCTATTCCTACTCTCTATTAATAACTACTAATAGCGATAGATTAAGTATCTAGCCAGGCAGAGGCTCTATATAAGACGCGAGGCAGAGCTTATCTAGAGAGAATACTAGATATATATTCAACCTAGGAGGCAGATCTATCTTAAAAGAATATCTAATCTTGGCAGTAATAGTAAAAAGGTCAACTGCTTAATAGTTAAGCTTCTAACTAGAATAGCCTATATTTTAATTCTAATTTATAATAAAAATCTTATCTCTAATATTAAAATCCACTTCTTGCTAATGTCTATCCACCTATATCTTCTATTGCTATTATAACAATAAAATATTATCTTTAGTAAACTTCTAAATCTTATACATGTAGCTAATCTAAGTATATCCTTCCTGCTTATTAATAGTAAGATGCTATACCAGCTTTAGCTCCTTCTAATCAAATAATATGTATAGTTAAAAGCCTTTTTTAATTATAAATAGGAATAGGCCTATTGTCTTTTATAAAAGTATAGACGCTATAAAATTAATAACTAAAAGCTAATCAGACCAGTTATTCTAGAAGTAATTAATATAGAGGCAAAATCACTATAAAAGATACTAATTTACTATCTCTATCTATCTATCTATTTATATATAATCTGCTATTAATAGTACTATTATAATACCTAGTATCTAACAGACCTTTTTCCAAAATTTAGAAACAAACTGTGGGCCTTAATCTAATATAATTATATCTAATACTCTTATATATTAATATAAATGCTTCATCTAGAGTGCTGCAAGGTCCCATGCCATAATTATCTTATAATATAGGATAGATATAGGGATCTTACTAAAGCAATTAACTACTATAAAGACTATATTATAATCATTCTTATCAGTAGGATATATTATAAAATCTATAGAAATATATTACTAAGGATAAGATAGTATAGATAAAGGCTATAATAGGTCCAGAAATAGATTATATCTTATATTAATCCTCTTACAGGTTATATAATTATTAATATATTAATTAATATCCTTACTCCAGGTCTCCTAATAGAAGTGCTCCTTAATAAGGATTCTTATTTTAGTTTTTCCTAGATAAGCTATAGATAATTAATAGTAAACTTTATCTAGTAATCTTACTTAGAGATCACTATTATCTAAGATATATAGTTAATTATTATAAAAGAGTTAGTCTTCTATTATACTTTACTTTGAATCAGATCTTAGCTAGCTATAATAATACTCTATTCTAGCTACTTCCTAGTTAGCTTATATCAGTTTTACTATAATACTAATAGATCTATAAATTATAAATATCTCTACTTGCTTTAACTCTTTAATAATCTAAGGATTTAGAACATCTAGTAGAAGTAGTATTTAATTCTAATAGTTTAGATCTCTCTTTATAATAGCACCCTCATAGTAGGTTAATATATCCACTAGGATATTTGCTTTCCTAGAGCAATACTTAAGAATAAAGTAGTAGTTATAAGAGAATTTATACTACCTAGCCTAACAAGCATTAAGCTTTTTTATAGTTATAAAGTACTCTAGAGCCCTATAGTCAGAAAGAATCTTAAATTAATCCTTATACTATAGTCTAACCAGCTCTAGTCTCTATTCCTCTAGTGCTTTAATAATAGCTAACATCTCCTTATTATAGATAATATAGTTAAACTCTATTAAATTTATTATATATAAATAATAGGCCATAGAATACTATTTACTATCTTCTTATAACTAAGTTAATACTCTAATAATCATACTATCTAAAGTATTAGTTTCTATATATATAGAAAGCTCCAGCTAATAGTAGGATAAAACTAGTGTGCTAATAAGTATTATTTTTAATTAATTAAAAGCTTCCTAACAAGCAGAGCCCTATATAAATAGTATATCTATCTATATTAATTAGTATAATAGCACTGCTATTTAACTATAAGCTTCTATAAACTTCTAATAAAAGTTATAAAATCTAAAGAATAACTATACTCCCTAAATAGTAGTAGAAATAGATTATATAACTACAGCCTTAATCTTAGAGGGGTCTACCTTGATTCTATCTGGCGTAACAATAAATCCTAAATATTTAGTTATAGTGATGTAAAACTTGCATTTATAGATAGCTACCTAGAGGCCTGCTTTATATAACTATTCTAAAACCTTCTTTATATGAGCCTCATACTCTAGTTTATTATCATTATAGATTAATAGATTATTAATAAATGTGATTAGGAAGTCATTAAGACAGTCTATAAAGATATTATTAATTAGCTACTAGAAAGTTGCTGGTCTATTAGTAACTCTAAAAGGTATAATTTTATACTTGAAGGTGCTATATTAGTATTAGAATATTATTAGATCCTCTAATTCCTAGTATATATAAATTCAGTGGAAACCCTACTATATATTAAGCTTTATGAATAAGTAGGCTTTACTTAGTCTCTTAAATACTTTATCAATTAGTAGTAATAGATATTAGTCCTTCTTTATAATAGAGTTAAGCTTATAATAATTAATATAAAAATAGAGGCTACCTCCTAGCTTCTTCACTATAAGGATTAGAGAGATAAATAGTGCTTAACTAGTCATGATGAATCCTTTATTCAAGTTATTAATAATATATTCCTTTATAGCTTCTAACTCTTCTTAGTCTAGGCAATAGATAAGGCTATACCCTAGATCCTTCTCTCCAACCAGCTTAATCTTGTAATTATATAATTTATAGGATAGTAGCTTATCTGACTTAGACTTCTAGAATATATCTATATATTCCTAATAGCACTCTAGCAACTACTTCTTAATTTTCTTAATCTCTAGATCTTCAGAGTCTATTAGGTTCTTTAATTCTTTAATTCTTTTATTAATCTTATAGAGGCTAGTTATATAGAGCTCAACACCCTATTAATAAGTATACTAAGAGAAGCTAAAGGCATCTATTATTACAATATCTAGCTCAGCAGCTTTCTTTATACTCTTCTATTAGTCTCTCTTTAGTAGCTAGAGAACTGGTTCCTGCTCTTGCTCTAGTTTAGTAAGCTAGATATAAGCTTTATACAACTCTTAATCTATATAGGCTAATAAAGCCTTGTAACTCTACTTATAGCTATAGCTATAAATAGTAGGTATTAGCAGCTCTAACTTCTAAGTACAGAGATAGTTATATAATAGCTTTATTTTCTCCTAAAGCTAGTCCTATCTAGTAATATCCTCTTAATACACTTAATTAGCAACCTATTTTTATAGAATTATCTATAGCACTGCTATAAAATGCTTGTTTATAAGCTTCTCTTTTAGTGACTATTCTTCTAGCTAGATAAGATATTAGTAGTAGTAATTAGGCAGTACTCTATTCTCTACTAACTACTTCTTTCTTAATATTACCTTATACTTCCTAAGATCAATAACTAGAAATGGTATATCTATCTGCTAGTATCTATCTACTAAGAGATAAAGGATAAGAGTCTATCTAATTAATTATCCCTTAGTACTATTAAAGGCCTTAACCTTTAGTAGGTTATCTAAGATAATTAATAAAATTTAGAAATACTTTACTAGCAGTCTAGCTAAATAAATATTAATAAATACTAATCTATTTACTCTAGTATTAACTAGTACTCTAGATATAATTAATAGTGAATTCTTTACTAATTAGATTAATATAGTAAAACTTTTCTTATTATTCCCTAATAATCTAGTCAAATCTAAAGCCTAGTAATTAATACTCTTCTAGCCTAAGAAGGAGACTTCTCCTAGGCCTCTTTATTTTCTAGATCTACAGGTGTTTATACTTTCTTTATAGCCTTAACCTCTATAATAGCCTTCTTCTATAAGAGATAGTTGTAGTTAAGATAACCTAGCTGTTTATAATTAAAGTATAAATAATTCTTCTTTAACTTATTAAGCTCTTTCTTAGAGAGTAGAACTTTAAAAGCCTAAGAAGTAGTAGTATTATAGTTACCTTATATACCCTCTTTACCTAGTAGCTTATTAGCCTTATTATTCTTTATAGCCTGACTACCTTTATTATCCTTAGCTATACTCTTCTCCTCCTTTATAATTTGCTCTAACTAATTAGCAATAAGATTATAAGTATAGACAAACTTATTATACTTATAAATAAGGTTATTTGCTTTATATATTATAGCGCGCTTTATTTTAGGATTAAGCTTATAATAGAGCTCCTCCTTTTATTCAGTATAAGCTTTCTTGGCATCTAAAATAAGCAAGTTAAACTTTAAAAGGAAAATTTAAAAATGCATTGTCTTTTACTTAAGTTTATAGAACTCAGTCTTAGTGTTGATCTCATGGTTCGCGTCTAGGTAAATTATATCTAGGTGTTCAAACATATTGTCGGAATTGAGGTAGGGATTAATAGTGTTGTCCTATATACATGCCATAAGATAGTCAGCTACTTTGCCTTCACACATAGATTTGATATAAAAGATTCATAACTCTAGCATATTATATTAATATACTAAAGTGTGTAATTTCCTTTATATATTAATCTTCTATAACTTATATTAAGGGTTCTAACCATCCTATAACTTCTTGCCATCAGGAATCTTAGGTCCTTTACTACTTGTTGCTACTATTCTAGAACTACTCATATTAGTAAATTAGATTGTCATGCATTCAAGTGCCTATCATAGCTTATCTTACTTGTCAATAAGTAGGGTCAGCGCTTCATCCTTAGTCTATATCTTCTATTTACATGATTTCTTCAGCTTATCAATAGAATATTAGAAATTATCTAATTTATTAGTTTAATATTCTACTATAATCTTATATAGCATCCTAGGGTTACACTTAGCTAACTTAATAAAGACTTATAGGTTAAGATCCTCTACTTAATTATCAACTTCTAAGTTCTTTAGCTATACCAGGTCTTCAGGGTCAAATATAAAACACCACTCCTTATGTTTACCTATCTAACTGCTCTTAATAGGCTCACTCTATTTATAGGCAGGTCCCTATGCAGCACTATCATCTTTCTAACTATTAAGAGTGATTAGTTTAGCCATCTTAGTCTTTATCCTTAATAAAATTTAATAGAGTTTAATAAAAAGTAATAAAAAAAAGATGACTTATCTTACCTATATATATTATAATAATAGCCTTAGGAATTCAGGCGTCAGTTAAAAGAATAATAAAAAGAAAAGAAAAGAGATGCTTAGTTTAATATAACACTTATTTATTCCTAAATCTAGGATAGCTTTATTAATATAAAACTAAGCATACAAGAAGGAAGAAGAAGGAAGACTCTAAGCAGCACTCACTATAGCTCCCTTTATACCCTATAGGCTCAATGGCGGTGCCTAATCAGGAAGGCACGATAACAAAGGGATATCCCGTCATGAACAGTAGTTAGGGTTAGGGTCCATAGGCTGCGTGACGGTGCCGGAATGAGGCAGGCTCAACTCGCAAGGCCTACGACCGTCACAATAAAAGCCTTTATTAAAGTTATTCTAGTAATATTATACTTTAAATTATTATATATATATTAAGCTATAGGGATCTATCTTATCTAGTTATCTTACTTAAAGTTAATATATATATATATAAAGTATTCTAGAATTTAGTTTTATTTCTCTATTTATCTATTAATTTAAGAGTAAAATACTATAGATATCTTATATTTTATTCTTATATACTAGCAGAATATTTTCTAAAATATAAATATAAAAACTTTAATCTAGTTATTAATAATATATTTTAAGATAGTAAAATATTTAACTAGTATTTTATATAAGATTTTTACTAAGTCTTTAGATATAGTATCTTTTATAATAATTAAATAGATAATATACTTTATTAATAGTTTAATAATAATAAAGATTAAGTTATAGGTTTTACCTTTCTATTTTAATAATAAAAGATCTATAATAAAGTCTAAAGTAATAATCTTAAATAGCTTACTTAATTTTAGGAATAGTTTTAATAGTTTATATTTCTTATACTAGTATATTTTTATCTATTAGTATAGGTTATAGATTCTAATATAATACTATATATTAAAATATAATCTATACTAGTAATACTTACTACTAATTACTTTATAGATATATTCTAGACTAAAATAGCCCCTTTAAGAGTTATTATAATTTATCTTTAAAAGTTTTTATCTTAGTATATAGTCTAATAGAATATATATTATACTTTTATAATATAATAAATTATCTGATTTAATTAATTAATCTTTTTATTTTACTTTTTCTTCTAGATTTATAAGATACTTTCTTATTAATTTAATAAATATATCTACTTACTAGTAATAATAAATTAAAACTATAAGCTCTTCTAGTATATCTAAATAAATAGTCTTAATCTATA
>NHZS01000544.1:0-89753 GCA_002775195.1 Talaromyces adpressus
TCCCCCCAAGAAAGAAGGTGGTGTGCTAATATGAGTAGAGCAAACAACCACTAACCATCGACTCGTTCGCCGACCTCGCCTCGGGAGCGCAGTATGTGGTGTCCAAATGCGCGTATTGGGATGATGGACGCAGTAAAGAGATGGTTGCTGGAGAGGCAAATCCGGCGCCGGACTGGACTGTTGTTGTGAGGAAGAATCACTGCTAGGCAGGCTTCGGGGCAGTGTGGTGTCATAGGGCGTGTGCCGCATGGTAGCAAACTAGATAGATATCCGAAAGTTCTACCTCAATAATCTTCACTTCTCTCGCAACACAACCATATTCTCCTCAAATCTTTAGACAACCATAAAAATGGCATCTCAAGCAATGCCGCCCTCAACTGAAAAAGAATACAGATTCACCACAAAATTCTACCCCCCTCTCCACCTCTCCACCTCCAAATCAACAACAACAATAATCTACCCAACACCCTCCAACCCCAACCCAGCAACGAACAACCCCATCTTCACGCAAGCAATGCACATCCGACACGCAGTATTCGTACAGGAACAACACTGTCGCGCGGAGGAGGAGATCGACGACGACGATGCGCGGAGTTGGGGGTGGGTTGTCTACGCTCACCATCAAGGAAACAACCAACAAGATGGGGGAGATGGAGGAGGGGAGGCAGTAGGAACGATAAGACTCGTCCCGCCGCCTCATATTCCCCACGATCACCTCACTGGTTCATCGGCAGCTGGGCAGGGAAGATGCGATCACGATCATGAGCCATACATAAAAATAACCCGCGTCGCTGTTCTCGCGTCCTTCCGCGGATATGGCCTTTCCCGCTTGTTGATGCGGACAGTCGAAGACTGGGCTGCAAACAATAAGGCCGTTATTGATGAGATGTACTCCCAATTTGCGCAGAACCACATGCCAGAGAGAGGGTGGAACGGGTTGATAGGGTTGCATGCGCAGGTGCAGGTTGAGAGGATGTATGCTGCCATGGGCTACCGGACGGATGAGGCGATGGGGAGGTGGGACGAGGAGGGGATTGAGCATGTGGGTATGTTTAAGAGGGTGGCTATTTTTTAATGCTTTCGAAAAGATATAGAGATAGAATAAAAGTATGGTCTATTATCATGAACATCAGCTAGCTCTACGCTAAGACAAAACAATGTACCAGCTCTCTCTGGAAGGCGAGCAATATGTACAAGAAACACAACACCTGCCTGTAAATAACGCCAGAAACTAAAAGAAAACTCCGAAAATGACTTGCACAAATTCTAATGTAACCGCCAACGCCAGCAAATTGCGAGAAATGAGTAGCTCGTCGCAGGAATGCGCTCAATAGATTAAAACAAATGGGGAATCATGGATATCAATAAGCCGATCAGGTTGCCTCCCCAGAAATATGAAATGTCGAAAGAAAGGTTCAAAAGTCGTTAGAAGGTGCTCCAATTCCAGTCACGAGGAACACTGCTGGCAACGGTGAATTCTGTCTGCCGATGAGGAACCTCAGCAGAGTCGTCGGCTTGTTCTTCGTGCTCGGCGTGGGCGATATGGCGGGCATCTAGCTTCTGTTGAATTCGAGTCATCCCAGCAGCCCGACTGTCTTCCCATCGCTGATACGCCTTGTAGCATTGGTCGCAAGCCCGAGAAGGGGATCCTTCTGGGTGGAATCGCGCATTCTGGTCGAGAGGGACCACGTAGGGAGTATGACTAGAGCAAAAGACGTGGCCGCAGTGACGACAGTGATGGCGGCGGGTGAAGATCCCGAACGAGGAGCGACACGTGGGTGAATCGCAGGTTTGAGAAGCAGAGTCGGCCTGTTACCAGTTAGTCGAGACACTCGTCACACTCCTGAGGGAAATAATTTGTTTGACAATAAGCAAGGGATGAGGGATTTCTTGGGTCATGCAGCATAAATGGTCGAAATGTCATGTCATCAAGCACGTAATAGGCGAATTAAATGGCTCACATTGTGACCCCACCAGACGATACATAATGCTTCTACATCCAGAGAAAATCTTTCTTTCTTTTCAAAAACAAAAGCGATCGTGCAAGCGACTATAAACATAGGGAAAAGGGGGAAAAAAGACTAACCTTCCAGTGGTCGCGTGTCGGTACTCCAGTCACCTCGCCCAGTCGCTCGCCCTTCTTCCACGCATCCTCGGCTACCTTGCTCACAGTATTCCTCGACTGAAAGTTCGCTTGGTATTCGACTGGAGCTGGATCTTCATTCAACGAGTCGAGAGACCCGTGAACACTGCGGGGAGGGGTAATAGGCGACGGATCTCTAGTGGTAGGCGCTGTGGAAGTCTGGGGTCTGCTAGGTCGCTCGGTCGGACGCAGCACGGCGGGAACATACAGCGGCGCCTTGGGAGGACGAATCTGGCGAGACTGAGCAGGGAGAAGTACGGTTGCCGAGGCCAGGTGTGGTGAGGTGGGCGAGCTGTTGGCAGGAGTGTTTGTGTTGGAATTTGTCGGGGAGGGGTGGCCGTAGATGGAGATTTGGCCAGGGTTGGTGAGAGTCTGGGCGGGGAGGGCGTGGGTGGCCATCATTGTATTGTATTGTATTCAGTATTCAGTTGATGTGTGTGATGTAGTGTTGTAGAAATAACGACGACGATATTAATGTAGAGAGGGGAGAGTCGTCGAGGGTGAGGTCGAGGGCGAGAGCAGAAAGAAAGAGGGCCGTCGGGGTAATAATAGTTTGCCCCTAAGGAAGGAAGGATGGATGGATGGAAGGAAGGAAGCGGTGATGAATTCTGGCGGCGGGGGAAAGAGCGAATGGAAAGGGGCGAATAAGCCGCCGTTTCGGGAAGCCTCGCCGTTGCCCAACCGGATCTCCTCTTACTGACTTACTGTCTTACCTATTATTATTATCACTTGTGCAGTCGATGAACAACATACTTTCCACTATTCCCAAGTCAAAGCTTCAACTGATCATCGCGTCGGCGGGGAGCGACCTTACCGTTCCTCTGGGTCTATATCTGTGATCACGGTAAGTGGCGAGGATGATGGCTCGATGCATCATTCCTCTGCTACTCACTTATCAGCAGCATGGAGATACTCCTATCTGCAGCAGGCATGCCTTCACTCTTTATCAATTGATGCCGGTACTGCGTACGTACATGTATTGAGCATGATCCAACAGAGCCACAGAATCTAGCCAAGCCATAGCCAAGCCATTCAACTCGGGACCAGCCATCGGGAGCCCTAGAATGCGCCACTCAAGTCTTGCTTTACGCAAACATCTTTAAGCATGAGTGTAGCACATCATTACTTTTCTATAACTAGTAGGACATGCGATATCACTTCAGCCTAATAGAGCGGACGACGATCAAAGTATGTTGGTGCTACATTGAGTGTATCTCCGGAGATGTCCTGATATTCTAGATTAAGGACTGGGATCATGGGTAGGGCTTTGGCTGGGCAGGGATGCCAAGGTCTTACTACGTACGACTTGATTGCCTGGAGGGGAAGAACTCTGGGCGTACATACTCATGGACACATTGGACAGACAAAGACAGCATGACGATACCCCCGCCGTCCCAATACGACTATTGAATTGCAGTCAAAGAATTAATATAAAATGACATCGAGGGTCATCATAATCATGAAGATCCTCATTGACGGCCGGCTTGGAAGGTTATACAACCAGCCAATCACTTATCCGATAAAGCAAACAACGCCGTTGGGACTGGCACGTTAATGGATCAATGCGATAGTCAGCCCGGGCCAGTCAGAGGGCGCAGAATCATCAGAGTGAAGAATAGAGTGCGTCAAGACTATCTTTCTTTTGGCAGTTCATGTTATGATTGATATGATAAGATATGATATGATACATCCTCCCTCATAGTGATGCGTCGCACCAGGTACGTACACGACCAGTTATGTATAGTATTATAGTATTCTACGTCGAGGGATCCCCTCGTGACAAACCATTCACCTCGTCTGCTTATCTTGAGCCGCACACCGCTTACTCAGAGTCTGTACAATGCTGACATGCCTTCAACCCTGCACAATTGTATGTCGGAGCATCCATTCTTCATTCAGATTCTTTAGATTGCTTTGCTTTCTATTTCCGAGGAGATCGATTCTGCCAAAGACGATTTCAAGTTTAGTCTCCATCCATCCGTCCCCATCCATCGCGTCTGGGTCCCTGGTCCGTCCCTCACGCGAGAAATTTCTCAATGCAGGACGTACGTACAGACAAAAACACGACAACTTTCCCTTCTTGAAAACCCTGTTCAACCAATGCAGCGATGACAATCCAATGAAGCAGTTTCTGTTATGCAATGAATTCAATTTGAGTGAAACTAATTGCTAGGCTATGTACACAGTAAAGTGGATAGAGTCGGGATGTGATCGGAAGATTCTTTTACCATTCCATGGGCTCCACTCGGGAGAACGGGTAACCTTATTGTGCTTGGTAGCTAGTTAGTCATGGACAGTGGTACGCATGTCGGTACATATTCTTGATAAGTTGATATCCTTTGTGTCATGTAGATAGCATACATCATCTTGATACCTGATAGAGATCTTGTCATAGCGATACAAAAAGCAAAGAAGATATCACTATCTAGCCGCGTGCAACGTCAACCACATTTACAAATTACCGAGTGTTCATACGTCGTAGTATTCCGCGTCTGTATCGAGATTTAGCGCGAACCTTGCTGCATATCATCTCCCAGAGAGGCTTAGTGCAAACTCTGCGGGTGGCCCTTTGTAGTCTAGGCATTTCATTGCGCTCAAAGCTGATTGGCTGCCTCCTGCTTTCTTATCGGAACATGTTCATTGGCTGCACGATTTAGGGAGGCTTTGATTGGTCGGTCGAGTGCGACTGCCCTTTTGGGCTTAGCGGATAGCAGGATGTAGTTGCGTATTTCTGATTGGTCAATCTGTTCATAGGGCTAATGGCCTGGATTAACTATAAAGCCTTCTTATTGGATGATTTTTACACTAGCACCAGAGTGCAGGTGACAGAAGGAAGCTTAGGTGCCTGGCGACTAAGGCACACTATTACCTATATCAAGCCGCTCGCCGCTCTCCACTCTCCGTCTCTCTCTCTACGTAGTACGTACTCTGTTCATCTGTTATAATCATGGATTTATCCTGGTCAATAGCTTAAGCATTTATTTCTACTCATGGAGATTTGAAACACAAAGGAACTGATCAATTGGAAAATATATCTAGGGAAAATTGAGAATACATGGTAACTTCATATCAGTAAGTTCATAAAACTGAGCAAATGCTTGATCTTCTGTATCGCGAAGGACCGTCATTATGAGGATATAACAGCAAGACGCATACTTGACAGTAAGTTGCGAGCAGCGTTTGAATGGTTATAAACCACTCCGTTGAAAATTTGTGTAGCATCTTTCCCAATACCTGAGAGTAGTCGCTTCCGGGCCCAGGATGCGCTGAAATAAAATCGGTAACATCGTGTACAATACCATCAATGATTACCAGATGGAATCTTTTTTGATGAAGGTCCTCATATTCGTTAACTTCATAGAAGGTAAGTTCTCTCGCGGTGTTCCCCAAGAGACCGTCTTCAACTCTCGGCCTAATTTGCGATGCTTCTTGCAGCTCGCCTGGCTTGATTTCATTATCAGGACATCTCTTCAAGTCATACGCGAGACCAATTTGACTACAAACCCATATCGTCCACTTCGAAGGGTCAATAGCATACCAGCGGACACCATTGCGATAACCTATTGGAAATCCGTGGTGGAATTTGTGGTAACCCTCCCCAAAGGTCATAAAAGCGGTTAACCAATTATCGCGTGGTGAATTTCAACTTTGGAAAGACTGATTTCCAAAGCTGTGTGCAACAGAATTGACGCAAAAGGCGGAATTTGCTTGACGGGAGACATTCTTAGGAAACCAGTAGAGATAAGACCACCAGCCCAGTCCCGCTACTGTTGTTGGAAGAATAACTGCCATTGTAATTGCTAGAACCGCATACTGTTGACGTTGCCATGATCATCCATATCTGCCTGTCCCATAGATGAACAATCCTGTCTGAGAATTATCCACCCGAGGTGGGCATGGAAAAATGGACACTGCATGGGTCTGCATCGATGTCTACATAGCAGTGGTGTGCACGATGATGACGACGCCAACTTCTAATTGAGCTGTTTCTCTCCGTAGCAGAACCCATAGAGTATTAATGAGACTTCCAACCAGGTATCCGCACGATAATTATTATTGCACGCCGACTGTGTGGTCGCTCAGAAGGAGGATGTAGCCGATACTTGAGACGATGCAACTACCGACAATTGAATGGGCCGCGGGTCTGATATCATTCAGAGAGGAGCGCAACACAGTCGCGATCACTGTTGATGCTTTAGAGCCAGTAGTTTAGAGTGAAAAGCCATGATAATGTCTCCATTTCTTAAAGACATCGTGAGGTTTAATTGCATTCGATGATTTTCTTGGTGTATCACATCAATGGAGAACGGAGTGATTGGCAGCATGATTGAAAAACCTTGAAAAAAATCACCTCAGACACTTATATCAGTCCAGTTGAAGCCTACTCGTATCGATCATTTAGTTTGCCCAGTAGTAGTTGAACACATTCCCTCTTGCACAAATGCAATTCCCGGGCACCTAGTCGGGCTCCGTAATGCGGATGGGAAAGCAAAGATGAACCGCAGATCTACCTATTCAAGTATCTAACCAATTCATCAATCACGATAACTCGCAGTGACCGTCTTTGGACGGGTTGGTTTGGCATTCTCTGCCGATAAGCCGATCTCATCGGTGTGATAGTATGTAACTATAGTCTGCATACACGTTATAGTCTCATGAACCTCCAAGTACCCACCTAGGTCGAAGCCGAAGTCATATGAGGATGAGAAACGAATATTCGTGAAACATGCCGCAATTTTGGGGCAAAATCTACATGTAGGTAGAGCTGGTGATACAACCATCGCCAGGGCACCCAAGCTTCCTTCCGTCTGGTGCTAGTGTAAAAATCGTCCAATAAGGAGAAGGCTTTAGGGTTAATATGATCTACTCTGTAGTACAGACCTCGACATCTTGATGTGGGGTTTGAAAGAGCGCTATCAAAGTGTACATTCACTAGCACCAGGTATGTGCAGCCTCGGTGAAAACCAACCAAGTATCGAGCACATTAGTCCTCTTGCAACGAGAACTCGGTAGCTCTGCTCGGTGATCAATGCATAATGCAGTCGATGAGATTTGATTCTGTTGATCATCACCAAAGTCACGCGGCTGATCCCGTAACTTAAGATAGATCTTAGTTAGATCTTAGTCTACCTCGGTAGGCTAACGACACCATCTCGATTAATATATCCTAAGCCAAAACCACCCTCATCCGTCATCAGGCTTCGGTGATTGCGCTGAGAGCCTTATTGTCGCAATTTCCGTTAGCTACTTCTCACAGCTTTGTCATAGTGATTTTGATAACGTCTGGATAATCTGTCTTATCCCAAAAGTCACTTGGCATGATGTCCTCCAGAATCATCGAAATGATACCTATAGAAGAAGATCAAGCCGTTTTTACGGCCTCCCGTATTATACTATTTCTCCTGGCATGCGGCATATATACGATATGTCTCTTTGCATACCGTCTTCTGCTATCCCCACTCGCAAGGTTCCCTGGTCCCAAACTTGCAGCCATCACCTCGTGGTATGAGGTCTACTTTGACGTTGTTTTGGACGGACGCTTCATGTGGCAAATTGACCGCATGCACGAAGAATACGGACCTATTGTCCGAATCAACCCATTCGAAATCCATATCAAAGACGCCGACTTCTACAACACCCTTTACGCCGGTCCGACAAAGAAGCGAGATAAGTATTCCAGGTCTCTTTCTATCGGAGTTCCTACGTCAACGTTTTCAACGGCGGACTATAACCATCATCGGCTCAGACGGGGAATGCTCAGTCCATATCTCTCTCTCGCGGCAATCAGAGACCTGGAAAGCGTCATCCAGCAAAAGGTTCTCCTGCTTTGCGGGCATGTAAGATCAGCAATGGAGAAACGGGCAGCGATGGAGTTGCATCAATGCTTCATATCCCTAGCTGTGGATATTGTTTCAACCCATGCTTTTGGAAAGTCAAACGGTTTCAACTTACTGAATGCTGCCGCTTTAGACGATAAGTGGAAAGCCGGAATCAATGGTTCTTTTGAAAAATTCCTTCTCATCAGGCATTTTCCTTGGCTGGTCAGACTATATCGTTTACTGCCCCTGTCGATATCTGCCCTCATTTGCCCCTCATGCAGGAATATTCATTCCATGGAAACGGTACGTTATAACCAAAGAAATCTAGATTTATACGGCTAAAAGCCAAAAAAAAATATGCATCTACTGAAAATCTAGATTCAGGAGATAGAGACTCAAATGATCGGCGTGTACCTGAAGAACAGAGATGGAATTTCGGAAAATGGGATCTTTCCCGAAATCATGAACAACGAGAAGCTACCTGCAGCTGAGAGAATGCTTCCAAGACTAACAGATGATGCCAAGCTGTTAATGGTGGCCGGAACAGATGCTCCGTCTCAGGTTCTAGCAATCACCATGTTCCACATTCTTCACAATCAATTGATCTATCGAAAATGCCAAGGCGAACTTGAAGATAATATTCCAAATCCGCAAGACATCCCACCTTTGCGAGTGCTTGAAAGACTTCCATATCTAGTAAGTAGCAAGTCCACCCGGCCAAGTCTCTGCGACTCATCTCGACCAGACTGCTATCATCAAGGAGGGGCTTCGAATCTCTGCTGTTGTAACGTCCCGCCTTCCTCGGATTGTCCCCGACGAGAAGCTTGAGTATAGAGGCTGGCAGATCCCGGCTGGAGTACGTTTACCTGCTTTAATCAAGATTATCTCTTTCTTTGCTTATTTGTACTAACCAAAACATGTTTCCAAAACGATAGACTCCGGTTAGTATGTCCACACACTTTATTCTGCGGGATCCGAAAATATTTCCTGATCCAATGGCCTTCCAACCTGAGAGATGGATGGGAGAAAGCAGCTCAAACTTGGAGAAATATCTGGTACCATTCTCCAAGGGAAGTCAAGCATGCTTGGGTCCAAAGTATGTGTTCTTTCATAACATGTTAGTTGCCTCGCTGATTCTAAAATAGTATGACCTATGCTTGGTGCTATCTGACGTTCGCGACGCTTTTTCGGCGCTTCGAGTTCTCGCTCTTTCAAACGACAGAAGAGAACGTGCATATCGTACGTGATTGTTTCAATGGACAAACCAAACCAGGATACAATAAAATCCAAGTTGAGGTTCAGAAGGAAATGAAGCCAATTTCAAATACAGTGTGATGCATTTTCACGTATGATATTACATCATGATCGCTCAATACTTAATGACAACTAGTCCTACTCCTACGCACTATTATATTAAGATCTTTAAGATACCAAGTCGCACTGAAAATTACTCTAAGGATGCAATAATGACTAGAGACCCAGTGACAGAATTAAAAAGTATCTATAGTAACCAATCTAATGTTAGTGCTAATGTTTGACCAAAGGTGAAAAGTACGTAACTATAGAGTCCAGTAAAACTCTAAACACTGAATAACAAAATCTCTCCCATTACTCAGATGAGTTCGCACCTGAGTTCGCACCTGAATTAGGTAGAATCTATGAGTCGGACCTTGGGAACTATATCTCCGCTTGCCTTTTCCCATCTGCTTTCCTTTTTTTCCATGCAGTAGAGTCGCACAGCAGTTTTATTGAACTTCACTTTTCTTCATGGCATCCAGGACAGTGATCGACACCCATGGCTTATTTCACTTTTCTCTACTACTAAGTGCATTTAGCATACGTGTTAGTCCTATTTTATGGATAGGATGTATTAATGTAGGCGAGAAAACAAAATCAGTTGCGAGTTGTAGATCTATTCCCACTGACTTGGCAGAAGAAATATAGATTATTCTCATTCGCCCCTATGGTTACTTACCTTAAACGACCATTACTGTTGTCATTAACTTGTATACTCAGTTCAGGCACGCATGACCCCAATACATGCTATTATTCAATATGCAGTACGACAATGCCCAGGAACATACACATATGAAGGTTTGGCAATTTGGCAATCTATAGGTCACGAGGGAGCTGCAGATATATTAAAAGATGATAGTTCATGCGTGATGGTGTGTGTGATTCCTTGAAACCGAGAACTCTAGTGAACATCGAATAGTTAATCGATGCAGCTAGGTCCTGGACTAACATTGAACCTTGGAATTTGATTGCAGGCATCCAACTGCATAGTTTGAGATCTGCAGCGATAGTTGATGGTGGATTATTATAGACTTCCGATATGGCAGAGGGGTCAAAGCAAATAGATTTCTAAGGCCGTACTTGGTAATACCATCTCAGTTAGACCTACAAATTCGACGTTATATATGCTGAATAAGAACCAATGTCCAGGTTCTATCTTCTTTACTATTCAGAACACTTGACTGACAACACCAAAGCTCAAGAAAAGCCCCGCTGAAAACTGTTTGTTCTTTATATTGAAAATGTCTTTTCCAAGTTTCAAGAACAGTTCTGTTCAATTTGGTCTCCCACCAGCCTCTGTGTTTCGCTTTCCGACTCAAATCCCAGACATCAAGCTTCAAGTTCCTCAAATACGGAAATGGACCCAGCCTTTTGATATCCCACCAGCCATTTGGAACCTTAGTTTGGAACCATATTTCCCTTTTACCATAGTCTTTTCATATATTTCTTTTGCTCTTCTATTTCAATGGATCAACTATCATCGAGGAGGAAAGCCCTGGAGTATTTCTAGGACACAATTTTTCAAACAATTCGTTCTTCTTCATAATTTGAGCCTAGCGATCTTTTCTGCCTGGACATTTTTGAGTGTTATCAGTTTACTCAACAGCTACTGGCCAGCACATGATGACAGTGCATACTTGGCCAAAGTTGCGCATAGGATTTGCTCCCTGTGCAATGATTCTTCTTTAACACATGCAGAAAATGGAGAGTTTTATTATGTTGCTTGGATTTTCTACATGTCCAAGATATATGAGTTGATTGACACTGCTATCATTTATGCCAAAGGAAAACGGGCGTCTGTACTACAGATCTATCATCATGCAGGGGTTATCATATGCGGTTGGGGCGTAGCGAGATTCATTTCACCCCCTGCTTTGATAGGACTTATATTCAACTCCGCAGTTCATACAATAATGGTAAGTTTGTGCAAGTCTACTGCGGGAATTGAGTGGTAAAAAATAGCGCTGAAAAGAATTATAGTACACATATTATTTCCTCGTCTCCGCTCGTATCAGAGTCCCTCTATCGTTGAAGGCAACACTGACCGCACTCCAAATTGTTCAATTTGTGGTTGGACTGCTTGCGGCTGCCGCATATTTATTCATTCAATACGACATTCTACCAACTCAACAATCTATCGTGACCTTGCCGTTGGATCCACATGCCGTTCCATCAGATTCAGATTTATACAATCTGCAGAGATACCCACATCAGCCACGATTAATATCGATCCAAGAAGCCGGCCTGGATAGCATCGATCGCCAAATGGTACCCTGTGTGTCAAATAGCAATGAAATGCTAGGTATATGGCTAGGGATTTTGTACCTTCCCCCCTTGATTGTATTATTCAGTCGTTTTTTTACTCGATCATACGTCGAGTCTCCTAGGGAAAAGGTGGATTGAAGACCGTGTAGTCTCAGCCTAGAAAGGGCCACAATCACAAGGACCCAATTCGGGATTGGCCTGAATCCTTTTGGGTTAGGGCTAGGTCTAGTTTGCCTCCAGACCAAGTTGCAACGATAAGCTAAACTTGAGATGTCAATATGCGCAAATTACATGAATATAACTATTGTGGTAGTAGTACTCAGCAATTGGATGAATTATTTTGTTCTTGGTTTATTCGACATGTAGGTGGCAATGATTGAGAGATCTATTCTATTCTCTTCATGTACTCGCTTCTTTGATGATCGCCAAATTCACACTCACCATAGATTGTGCCTCTCAATCGAGGCTCAAGAGAATTGCATAACATCGAACCGCCATTTATTTTCAACTATTAGGTTTTTAAAAGTTCAAATAACCTGCCATAGTTGATCATCTATCATATTGAATTGCGTACACTGAAATTTTGTAAAACGGGCGACACTAGATTACGAAACTCCGAAATAAGAGTAGGTTTCTGCAGATTTAGCCCTGCAAATCGGTTGAACCGTTCTTGGAACAGCATCAATCCTGGTCCGAGATTATCAGAAAAGGTTTCCACAGGGTGTATGGGACTAAGAGGCCAATCTGCAGAATGATTATCATATAACAGGATTGCCACATAAGGAACCTTGTGACCCAATCCCTCTAACCCATTGCCTATTAGAGGTAATACTGAACACAGAGAGGGACTTGCTTGCAGTCTTCCCCTGCTGCAGTTTGCAGATCTTCTGCTACGTGTAATATATTAACTTTTAACTCGGTTCACTGGATTTAGTAGGCTATATCTGTACAACCCTGGTCCTGCAAGTGCATATAACTATGTGAGACCCAAAATTAGGATTCCAAACATCTCCTACGTGCCTACTACTATAAAATTCGCGTTTCAAACCCAGCGAATACATGGGAATAACCAATGCTGCGATACACTCGATCATTGTAAACATGCAAGCTATAAAAAATTCGCATATATCTAAAGAGTCATTTACTCTGACAAGTTGGTATTTGCATATTCAATGGCTGAATACTACATTCGTGGTGTTGGTTCCTATTTACGGCTTTATCCAGGCTTTGTGGACTCCTCTACATTTCAAAACTGCGATATGGGCAGGCATCTACCTTCTCGTTACGGGACTTTCCATAACTGCCGGCAAGTGATCCTCCACTGACACTAAATAACATCCGATAATATAATAGTTGAGCTAAACATTCTATTAGGATATCATCGCCTATTTGCCCATAGGTCATACTTGGCATCTGTTCCTTTGAAGATTTTCTTAGCTGTTACCGGAGCCGGCGCAGTTGAGGGGTCTATTAAGCACTGGTGTCGGGAGCATCGAGCACATCATCGCTATACCGACACAGATCAAGACCCATATTCGGTACACAAAGGCATCTTGCACGCCCATATTTTATGGATGGTTCTCAAGCAACCCAACACTGTCGGGCGTGTTGATACATCGGATTTGAAGCGTGATCCGATTGTTGTTTGGCAGCACACTTTCTACGTTCCTTTGGCTTTATTTATGGGATGGATATTCCCGACCCTGATTGCTGGCATCTTTTGGAATGACTGGAAAGGAGGATTCATATATGCTGGTATCTTGCGGCTATTTGTTGTCCACCAATCCACATTCTGTGTGAATTCGTTGGCGCATTATCTAGGAGACCAGCCATTTAGTGACCGACACTCCTCTCGGGATCATCTTCTTACCTCCATCATTACCTTTGGCGAAGGATATCACAACTTTCATCATGAGTTTCCATCAGATTACAGGAACGGCATAGAATGGCACAACATCGACTTTACTAAATGGACAATTTGGATTTTCGACCGCGTACGCCTTGCTTGGGATCTCAAACGCTTTGGTCAGAACGAAATTGAAAAAAGCCGCATTCAGCAGTTACGCAAAATTGTCGACCGGAGAGAAAAAAAGATTGACTGGGGGACCCCTATAAGTCAATTACCGGTCTTCGAATGGAGGGAATACCAGGAACGGATTAAGAAAGGGTACCTGTTGATTGCAATAGAAGGGGTCATATATGATATCACTGATTTTGTCAAGACGCATCCAGGGGGTGAGTCAATAATTCGCTCTGGTATCGGCAAAGATGGAACTGCGCTTTTCAATGGTGGCGTCTATAATCACTCAGATGCTGCCCGAAATCTCCTTTCCTCGATGCGCCTGGCCAAACTTCGAGGGGGTGGCGAGGTTGAGGTGTGGAAATAAATTGAAACTTCGGAATCTATCGTACTAACTAAATATTGTCATCATCAATTGACTTTTCGGGTCTGTTATTTTTACAAGTGAACGCATCTCCATTACTATGTTTCCACTGAATTGAAACAAATATGTTTATTCAATATATAACCGTCTAGGCCCAAGTCTACCGTGGCGAGATTTGATACTACAACATATATATGCGTCGATTGTTCAACCGGTGTCTTTCTTTGACATACATATACACTCACTGACAGGTTGATTCTTCTTATTGTGGCGGTCGAATACCTATTTGGGCTACTTATACGAGGATAGGATATGAGGTGCTTAGAACCTTGCAAAGACGGAGGTAGTTCTTATGGCTGCGGTACGCTCATTTCGAAATTCGAACGAAATTTCAAACTGGGTTCCCAAAGGGACAGCCCGAGACTACACTGATGGAACTCAATGGGCTTCTAGATTTGATGTCCAACAGGTATCTGATTGAATTTGTCCAAAACAACTTTGAGAAGGGGCCAGTGGAATGGGAACAAATCCTTATTGAACTGCGTTGCCGAGTTAGGGTTAGTGAAGAAATAGAATCAACAAATACACATCTGTGGAGTATAAAAACCCTTCCCGTAACCATATGCAACCAATGTGACTATCAAGCGAAATGATTCAATTTCAATTTCACTTGCTGTTTTACTAGACCATCTAGATTGTACTATTTATAGAGTATATCTAAGAATTCGTGAAAGGTTGCACTTGAAATGAATAATTCCAGGCAAGTTTTGCCTTGCGAGTTAACCAAGTTGGTCAATGCACCTGCTTTCACGAGTAATTGGAAGACCGCCAGGATTTCCGGCGAACTCATGATATGCGTTCTGTGCATGGCCAAATGATGAAGGGCTGTGTTATGTTCCAAGTCAATTGCATTGACGTCTGCTCCTTCCTTTACAAGAAGCTCGAAAACTTCCAGGCTTGGATATTTTCCAGGTATATTTCGTCCCGACATAGCAAGTCGAATTAACGGGGTGTGCCCTGTTTCGTTTCTAGCTTCCAAATCTGCCCCGGCTCGAATGAGCATAGTGATACCTGTGGAAGGAGAAAATAATACTGCCCAATGCACTAAGCAGAGGAGTAATGATCAATATCAGTATCATCATCACCATCATAAATGGAACAAGTTCAAACAAGATTTAACTGAACTTACATGGCGTGTCCCCTTTAAATATCCGACCCGGTACTACTCGAGAAGTGCGAACATGAGGATCAGCCCCAAATCCCAGTAAGACTTCAAGCTTTGTCGTAGACTTGTTTTTTAAGCATGCTCCAAAAAGCGCTGACTCGCCATTGAGATCTACATCATTCACGTTCACTATCTGCCTTGCCAATAGATCACGCACAAAGCCGGCAGGCGCGAAATGTAAAACTCCACTGGTCGATATATCTGACTGGCTAAGGTGGGGACGTAGAAGCTCAATCATGTCCATGCAAGAGGCTCGGGCGAATGTATTAGGAGTGACACGGGCACCCAACTCGATAAGCAATCGGCATGCTTCGATTTTATTATACACAACAGCACTGCGTAACACAGTGTAACCATCGTATGTTGGGGCGACGTAATTACAGTCAGCTCCACGGTCTACCAAGAACGCGATAAGCGTGAGATCCCCAATCTCGGCCGCTTGATGAAGCTTTGTGTTGCTGTTAGTTAGAACCTGTATATTTGATTATAAGGTAGGGCCTTAGAGAGTCAGACTTACTATTGTACCGCCCATATCTATATCCCATGAATGAATATCATAATTTCCTTGGCTGAGAACCATGTCGATGATCTCATACTCCTTATCAGAAATGCTCCGTTTTCGCCATAGCACAAAATTTAAAAGAGGGCCTCCCATTTGACCACGGGTGTTCACGTCGGCCCCGTTATGCAGGAGCTCCTTAATAATAGCAACATGCCCTTGTTGGGCGGCAAGGTGTAGGGCAGTTTTTGGTCCTAGTGGCGAGTAATCCCTCCGGTCGACTTTAGCGCCATAAGAGATAAGCAATTGGACAAGTTCGAGATGGCCGCATTCAGCAGCTCGGTGTAGGGCAGTGTCACCTTCCCAGTCTTCCCACTTCGGGCACGCATTTACATTAATTTCTCCGCTAGCCAGAGCCTCCTGCATCGCTTGTATGTCTCCCGACACGGATGCATTAAAAAATTTTCTGTAGTTGAGTGTGTCAGGTGCCCATATTGGTGGTGCCCATGTTTCACGGGGCTCTTCCATTGTTGCGAATTCAAGTGAATTGATTTGACTTTGCGTTTCTTCAGCGAGACCAAATTATGATGCTGGGGATTTATTGATGATTAGAAAACAATTTCTTTCTTATATGGTTGCATTCATGCTCCTGCAGTAAATATAGGAAAGAAAATAAAAGTGGATATCAAGTTTGAGAGGAGTCAAGCCCTTCCACTAGTGAAATCCAGCGCTATGGGTGTTTCTTTTCTTGGCTGCGCACGTGGCTTGTCTACTACGTAGTCCAAAGCATTTATGACCAGTACTGTACAGAGTACATACTCCGTCTCAGAGCCTCTCCGTAACTAGAAAGCTAGTATGGGCACTAGCCCCACATTTACAGTAAGTCAAGACTATTGTGGATTTCTCAACTACTAGCATATTATGATATTAGCCGCAGCCAAAGTAGCGGCGTTCATAGGCTGATTAGTGCTGATCCACTGATAGTGAAATCAAAAGAGCCAAGTGCCAGTGAAGCGGGTGAACGATAAGCAAGGAAGCGTGTCTTTTCTCCGATGGTTGATCGCTTTCAAAAAGGGTGCCCATATCCTTTGTCTTTACAACAAGCTCAAAATAATAGGGCCCCCCTTTGTCGACCGGCACTACATCGGATATGTGGGTAAACATGTTTCAGCTCAGAGCACAATTACTATATTTCATTATTACTACTGTACTAGGTGAAAGACAGGGTGCACGCTCTATTATTTTCAATGAGGTGGGAAATGACAACATTCTACATGACGCCAATGGTCAGAAGCCAATGCGAGAGTAGGCTCATCTGAATGACTGGAGGCTCCCTCAGCTCGATGAAGGAGTCGCAGTTTTGGATGCAACAGTACGTACGCTTCGCAGCACTGACGAGTGGATATCCAGGCGTACGCATTGAGACGCAGGAATTTAACTATGGTTCTAGAATAACCGTACCAAAGAACTCGGATACTTCATTCAAGTGGGCTTCGGCACTCCGGCTCAACGTCGTTACGTATTTTTGGATACTTCAGGTCTCCACTGAGGAATGCCGCCATTCAGGGTATTCTAAAGACTAATATCTATGGATTGAAGCTTGCTAACCCAGGGCAACTAATGATTGGAGATGTGAATCAACAATTATTCCATGGTCCCATCATTTGGTTCCCTCTCGGCAACACCACAACCAACCTTATCCTACCAGAGGCCTGGCAGACACACTCAGACTCAGGGGAGTGAAGTTCGAGTTGCCAAGTGGACAGTATCGTAAATAGCCACTGGACAACCATACAGTTCTATTCACTACTTCTTTACCTTATATCTACCTTGATTCGTACACTGGGTCGTATTTAATGGAAGCTCTTGGCTTTGATTTCGACCAGTACTTGTTGCCGCCGAATGTGCCTTGTGCAGAACGAATATATATGCCTGACGTTTCTCTCACTATCACAGGGCATACCTTTATCCTTTCACCTTACGAATACACAATTGAGTGGAAGTGGCCTGGCTACCCGATGATATGTGTCTCAGCTTTCTCCCTATTGGATCCGGAAGAGGACGACGATCCTAAGCAGATCATCCTTGGCTCCGCATTCTTGAGAAAATATTACAGCATTTATGATTACGATTCCAAGGCCATAGGTTGTAAGTCTCACTCTACCCTCCTGGTTAACCCCGGTGGCTAACACAATAACTCCCCCACAGTCGCGTCTCTTGTATAAACAGGCGATCGACTGGATGAGGTTGAATTAGGTTATCTGCAGTATGATCGAATTTAGAAAAGACCGTTTGGTTTGTCTATATCAGCTAAGTGGCTGTACCTATCGAATTACCCATCATCTCAATGCAACAATCGGAATAATGCGATACTCTTATCCATACATGTGTCGATTATTCCTGTGCATATCATTCTTGTAAAGGAGCTCTCGGTGAAGAGCCGGGTGTCAAGGATCGTGAGCAGTAGTTGATGACCTGGACCTGGTAGAAGTCTACTAGGATGAGATCTGTTATCTAAGGATGTTCTTTCTTTGCAGCATTAAATTGAGTCATTGATTATTGTGCATTTCATACCAACGCAATGTTCGTTGCTATTTTGTATCACATAAAAGGTATAGATCAGTGCCTAATACTCAAGGCCCAAATGAGCCGCCTCAAAGGTTCCAAAGTCCTAACGGTATGATAATCCTTACCTTCAAAATATTTAAAAACATTACATTTTACTAGCCATACTTCTTATCCATACTACTACGCTCTCGTAACACCTTCTTACACTGAACATATAAATAGAATGTTAAATATTTTCTAGGAATAAATAGAAACCAATTTGTGGTATTAATTAGTAATTGTGGAAAAATGTAGTGTTATATAGTATTTCAGGCGAATTATGATAGCTTTAGTCAACCGTAACGAGAGTACGGATTTCCCGGATTCTCGGACATGCCGTCTCGCTCATCCTAGCCAATATCAACGGATGATTACGTATCGGATATATCTTCAGCGCTAACAACTAGGGAGAGCCGGATGTTCGAAGGAGATTAATCCACTGAAGAATGCGGGGAAAAACAATGCTTTCTCTGGGATATTCATGCCGTCGTCGGATATAAAACTTCTAATAAGAGCGAAAGTGGCGAAGTAGGCAGTCGCCTTGTTTTCTCCTCTTGTTGTTGAGTGATTTTTCCCTGTTGGTAATAAGCGACATTTGAAATTTATCGAAGATGGCTTCTGGTCAATTTAATGGCAGCGATGGTACAAGCGCTCGTTTCGGACTTGTAATTGACAACACCGATAGACACACAGAGTCTGCATTTCCGGTGCTCGATCCTATCACCGGCTCGACTGTACACCTCGCACCTGCAGCAACACAACAGCAAGCAATCGAAGCCGTCGAAAGCGCTCAGAAGGCATTTGAATCATGGCGCGAAACAACTCCAATCAAGCGCCGCGAAATCCTAAACAAGGCCGTGCAAATCCTACAAGCACGACAAGATGAGCTCGTCAACGCCATGGTGGCAGAGACGGGTGCGAAGAAAAGCTGGGCTGCGTTTAATATCAATACTGGAATTCAGTTTGTGATGGAAGGTGCGGGCATGGTGACTCAGGTCAAAGGGGAGCTGTTACAGAGCAACGATCAAGGTACCATTGCGTTGGTGTACAAGGAACCATGTGGCGTGGTTCTGGGCATCGCGCCCTGGAACGCACCTATCATCCTGGGTATTCGGGCGTTCATCACTCCGCTCGTCTGCGGGAATACCTGTGTTCTCAAGGCATCGGAGGCTAGTGCCTACACCCAGTATTTATTGGTTGATTGCTTCCGACAGGCTGGACTACCCGACGGAGTCCTCAACTTCATCTGCTGTCCTCGCGCAGATGCCGGGCCTATCACCGAGGCCATGATCGCCCATAGCGCCGTTACTCGCGTCAACTTCACGGGAAGTACACCCGTGGGCAAGATTATCAGTGCCATGTGCGCCAAATATCTCAAGCCGGTGGTCCTTGAATTGGGAGGCAAAGCTCCCATGATTGTACTTAAAGACGCAAATCTTGAAGAGGCAGTCAAAGCAGCTGCATTCGGCGCAATGCAGCATCAGGGACAAATCTGCATGTCGACTGAACGTATCATCGTCGACCGGACTGTATCGGCGAAGTTTCAGGAATTATTCAAAGCCAAGGTCGATTCTATGTACGCCGCTGATCCATCGGTGGATGCTTCGGCGCCTCTTGGAAGCTTGATCAGTGCCACCGCCGGTGCTCGAGTACACAAATTAGTGAATAATGCGGTGGAAAACGGAGCAGAAATTGTTGGGGGAAGTTTTTCTGTTGCTGGTGCTATTGTTCAGCCCGTTGCCCTATCGAAGATCACGAAGCAGATGGACCTATATCATCAAGAATCATTCGGCCCTGTGGTGACATTGTTCGAATTTGATTCAGTCGAAGAAGCTATCGAGATCGCTAACGATACGGAATATGGCTTGGTTGCCTCGGTCTTTAGCACTGATATATTACAAGCGATCAAAGTTGCGCGTCGGATTAAGAGTGGCTCTTGTCATATCAACGGTCCTACAGTTCATGATGAGCCACATTTGCCTCTGGGAGGACAGAAAGCGAGTGGGTATGGGAAGTTTGGTGGAAATGCTTGTATCAATGAGTTTACGGAGGACAGGGTCATTACGATCTCTGCAGGAGAACATTTCTTTCCTATTTAATGCAGTCTACGATAGAAATGATATCAGACTTAGTATTTCAATGTTGAAACAGGTAACCATCCTATCGACTAGACTATGTGCCCGTATATACCAAATTTCAGTTAAAGATGGTAGAAATGTCTTTTGTTGGATAGCTTTTTTTTTCCAACTCTCGAAAGAATGGACAACTAATCTGATGTGTCTCTCAACACCGGGCTTCCCGAGTACATAATCCTCTGTCCGGATTGCAATCATCATCACAAAGTCCCCCATCATGAATAATATCGAACTGGAAATTGGCTTGCGCCAAGACTGAATGATTCCAAATACTCAAACGCCACTTCATTAAGTCCTACTGAAGAAAGCTTGACCGGGATGAGGCATATTCGGAATTACCGAGCGTAGCCTTCTGCAAATAGCTTCAACTCCACTTCTCCGCACTTGGGGAATATTACCCCTTCAATCATATGATAGATGAAATATCAACAGGTATTTCGGCTATATATTGCGTTCTTTGTTTCTGCGGCTCTTTATCCCTGCTTGAAGAAATAACAAGCTACATCCAAAAAGAGTCAAGGATCATGTCGAATTACACAACAGCTACAGCGATGCTGGAGGCTTTGGCCTCCGCAGGCGTATCGCATCTCTTTGTCAATCTCGGCAGTGATCACCCAGCAATTGTCGAGGCAGTATCAAAATGGCAACTGGACGGTCGAAAAGGACTACGTTTCCTGACCGCTCCCAATGAGTTCGTCGGCCTCTCAGCGGCTCAGGGCTATTTTCAAGTCAGCGGTGAAATGCAAGCGATGCTCGTTCATGTTGATGCTGGAACGTTAGCGATGGCCGGTGCAATACATAATGTTTCCAGGGCAAGGGTTCCGGTGATTATGATGGCTGGAACGAGCCCTATTACCGAGGAGGGCGAGATGCGTGGAACTAGAAATGTAGGGCCTTTCCCCTAGAGATCCGAAATTATATCGTGCTGACTATGTATTCCGCAGGAATTCATCCACTACATCCAAGATAACGGCAGTCAGCGAAACATCGTCAAAGGATACTCGGTGTACGATCACGAGATCCGAACCGGCAAGAATGCGAAACAGATCATTCTCCGAGCAGCTCAATTCGCAAGGAGTGAGCCCCAAGGTCCGGCCTATCTAGTCGCTTCTCGAGAAGCGCTGGAAGAAGAAATTGAACCTTACGAAGTGAACGCAAAGAAATGGGCACCTCTTGCTACCTCAGCCTTGTCTCCAAACTCGGTCAAGGAGATTGGGGCTGCTCTCCTGGCTGCCGAGAACCCTGTTGTGATCACCACATACCTTGGTCGGGACAAATCCGCTGTCCATGAGCTCATCAAGCTCTGCGAGTCTCTCGGGATCGCTGTTATAGAGGCTTTGCCGGCGTATTTGAACTTTCCGCATACCCACCCGTTATATCAGGGCAGCCAGTGGAGTGAAGGATTGAGCCAGTCTCCTCTAGACACTGCTGATGTGGTGTTGGTAATTGACTGCGACGTGCCCTGGATTAAAAGTGTTTTTCGTCCTGCTGAATCTGCCAAAGTCTATCATATCGATTGCGATCCGCTTAAAATTAACATGTCATTGTTCCATATCGACACGGAATTGAGCTGCCAGGTTAATGCTCGTACGGCTCTTGAACAAATAAACGACTATATTTCGGGACTCCAGAGTACCGAATTGAGCACCATTGTGAGTTCACGAACTCAGAAACTTGCAGAAAGACACGACGAATACATCTCACATATCAACAAACTGTCAGTCGTTCCATCCAACGACGACGTCATAACACCTCACTACGCGCTTTCTGTGCTGCGGTCTGTCCTAGATGAGTCTTGCATCGTCCTCTCAGAAGGCATCTCCAACTTCCGACCCGTGGCCGACGTCCTAATGCGGACTGAACCCGGATCATATTTCACGTCTGGGGGCACAGCTCTTGGATGGCATGGAGGCGCAGCAATCGGCGCAAAACTGGCTTCTCCATCTTCAACAGTTGTCGCTGTCACAGGTGACGGTTCTTTCTTGTTCAGTCTTCCAGCCAACGTACACTGGATGGCGCGCAAATACAATGCTCCATTCTTGACAGTTATATTGAATAATCGTGGATGGAAGAGTCCAATGTTGAGCGCTATCACAGTTCACAAAAATGGACATAGTAGCAAGGTGACGGCGGATCAGTTGAATGTGACGTTTGATCCGAGTTGTGACCATTCGCAAGTGGCAGTTTCGGCGGGGGCTGGGTTCGGGGTGTGTGTAGAGAAGGCGAGTGAGATTGAAGGAGCGTTGAAAAGGGCACTTGAAGTGGTACGTGGTGGACGAGCAGCTGTGGTAGATATCCGGTTGCCCAAGTTTGAAGTGGGTGATCGTGTAGGTTAGTTAGCTATACTGTTATTCAATAACACGATTCTCTGCTGCAGGCACAGTACTGTCTTAGATTGATACGATGTATTTCTTTTTCAATATAAGATCCTTTCAATTACTGTACTTGGGCTGATTGTTAGAGAAAAACTCTTAAGTACAAAGTCTTTCGAGAAGAGTTCTAGCCCTAACGAACATAACTGTACATTTAACCCCTGATCCTCAATTTATATTCAATCAATATAATCCACCGCTACAACACAACCACTTTAATGTCTAGTTACAAGCTTGAAAAAGTTGAAAATACGCTCTATGAAGCTAGGCAGCTTGTGCTTGCTTGTTGAGGATTTGCTTGTGGTATGAGTACAGCCGTTGATATCAGGATATGGTTGCGCACGAATTGCTGCCTCAACCTCCTCGCGGGCATCATATCCATAAAGCCAGGGCTGTATCACTGGGCAGGTCCATCTGCTTGGAAACGCTCCTTTGATTTCACAGCCCAGCTGAGATAGGAAGATTTTGTCTCGTGCCTCTTGCTCCGGACCATCATGCATGTGGAATGACTCGCGCTTTATCGAACATGTCAGTCACTTGCTGAATCATATCGTCAGAGCTTTTCAAAAGTACTTACCTGCTTGAATGTCTCTCTGACAATCCTTTCACCGCGAGTCTTTCGCAGTGATTGGTACATACTCAGAGCTTGAGGTAGTTGGTCTTTTGATTTGATATGCCCTAGAAGAAGACCGAGCACAGCGCCATCCTCAATTGCTGAGTTTGCACCTTGTGCCAAATATGGCAACATAGGATGGCATGAGTCTCCTCTGAAAAATTTTAGCGTGACTTCGATGGCTGTGCAACAAATAGATTATCAAACTTACACTAGAACAAAGTTGGACTTTTCATTTACCCATGATGCAACCTCATCCCCTTGAAATAGTTAGCAATTGCTTCTTGTATCTTGCAAAATACATAGTAAAATTGCAATGACTTACGATGCATCAATTTCCACTTCTCGACATTGTCAACCATTTTCAAGAAACGAGTCAAGATAGGATCCCAGTGCTCGAAGAGGGAAAGCATCTCTTCAATATTTGCAGCCTCTCGGCTGGAACCTTGTGGCAAGTCATCCGGTACTAGAAGCACGATGTTGTACTGATTTCCAGCTTTGAGAGAGTAACCCACGGCATGTGCACCGGGTCCTATCCAAAAATGGACTTTAGGGTTCTTTACCCATGATCTCAATTCAGGGTCCTCAATATCCTCCAAATTCAAGACGATGCGATAAGCAAGGTCTCCAGTAGGCAGAGGCGGATCGTCCTTTTTCAGAAAGAGTGAACGACATTTCGACCATAGACCGTCCGCCGCCACAATGAGATCAGCGCATGCTTCAAGGCCCGAAGCACAAGTTACTCGACCGTGATCAAAGTCAATATTGTCCACTTTCTCGTCAAGTTTGACTTCCACGCCGAGTTCTTTTGCTCGCTCGTACAGTGATAGTTGCAAATCCACGCGATGGGAATCGAGGAAAGGCGCATTGTACTTTTGGCGCATCTTCTTGTCGAAATTCTCTTCTCTGGCTAGGATCTGGCCAGAATAGCGGTGGACAAGAAGTTCGGTTGGCTCGGCCGCGGATTTCCATAATTGCTCGGGGAGATTCCATTGTTGGAGTATTTTGCTGGAATTCGGTGTTATTTGCAAGCCTGCACCGACCTATATCTCTATGTAAGTCTGAGGTAGATGAGAAATCCTTGTCCATCTATGCATCTTTACCTCTCGGAGTTCTTTTGCAGATTCAAAAACAGTGACATGATGACCAGCCAGACTGGTTGCTATTGCTGTTGCCAGTCCACTCAAACCCGCCCCGACCACAATGATGTTCAATTGAACAGACGCAACTGGTGCCTGATCGATATGTGAGACGAAGCTTCGTTTTGACAGTAGAGGCACATACCATGTCTATCTTTCGCAATGATAAGTCTAAATGCCTTCAAGTTAGGTTTGGACGCGCTCTTCCACAGATGAAGTGTTGTTCAGGTTATCGCATCCATTAATCGAGCACTAACAGCTTTATGTCGAGGCTTTGTCTAGCTACTAGTAGCAAGATAAAATTTCGACAGCTCCTCCTATCGTATGACTCGATACCGGAAGTAAACTACATGCTAGCTCTATTCTCTGAGTGGTCTTAGCTATAACCTGGGGGGGTTTCCGTGCTCGTTCGGGAAATCCGACCGGAGGCAATTGAGGCCGATAGCGTGAATTTTCTACGCAATTGGCGAGTCGTTGATTTCTCCACGTGATTTGGACTTGTCATCAGCTTATGCTCATCGCATTGATGTCGATCCTTTAATACGTCTAGCAACCGGATATGCCGTGCTACTGTGCACATCGCTGTTGGCTGAGAACCGAACCGAACCACGACTTCTGATTCTCAACATCCAGACTACCCCCACCGTTTAGAACGTAAACGTTTAATGGCTGCGCAATCTCTGGTCTTGTGACTTTGTACAACTAAGCTTTTCAAGTTAGAGCCTAAACCAACCTTGAAACTTTGGTGAGTTTCTTTCCCCTCGACATAAGTCGGATTTCCCGTGGGCATCCCCGGAGACATGGAAATCCTAAAGCTAGGTAGCGGTGATTCCGAGTCTGTTTTATCGGGCATATGGTCTCCATTTCAAGCTAGACATGGCACTCTGCATCAATAGCATCCCAGTCTAAGCGCCCCCGCAAAGGCCCCGGTTACCCCGGACTAAGGCCATGCAGTCAAACGGGTGCCATCATCGGACTAGAAAAGGAGCGTCTATCCTGCAAATTCTTTCGCAATGGGAGACTCACAGAACACCGAAAGTGACAAATCCAGCACAATGAGCAAAGACACAATTTCCTCGGGCAATGAGGCTCTGCATGTTGAGTCAGTTGGACGCGCAATCCCTGAGCCGGACATTGAGTCTGAGAAGAAACTGGTCAACGAGTTGGTTTTGATACCTCAGCCAACCCAAGATCCCAATGATCCACTTGTATGTTCAAGATCCATCTAAGACATACTTTTCGATTACTAGATGACGGCCAGCATGCTAACATCCATACTTAGAATTGGACGATTTTCGAAAAGTACTCAACCTATCTTACAGTATGCTTCTTCACGGTCCTCGCAACCTTCAATTCCAGCAACTTCACCGTCGCTATCGTCCCTTTGAGTAAAGAGTTTCACGAATCCACAACACGGGCCGGTTACCTCGTCTGCTTCAACGTCCTCCTACTGGGTGTAGGAAACGCAATATGGGTCCCCTTTTCGCGCGTCATTGGCAAACGACCCGTGTACTTGGCCGCCCTTCTGCTCCTCATCGGAACTAACATCTGGAGTTTCTTCACGCATAACTTTAAAAGTCTTCTGGCGGCTCGTATTATATCAGGCTTCGCTGGTTCTGCAGCAGATGCTACTGTGCCATCTCTGGTTGCTGACATGTTCTTTGTTCATGAACGTGGGCATTGCATGATGATCTTCCACTTTGCTCTTAGTACTGGATTTTTCCTCGGTCCCCTCATCTGTGCGTATATAACACAGGAGGTGGGCTGGCGTTGGACATGTGGCTTAATTGCGATCGCTGGTGGTGTCACCTTTCTTCTGGGTTTGGTCTCAATCAGAGAATCCAATTACCCCCGTGAAACGGCTGATGTTAACCTACCAAGCTCGTCCTACGAGCCCAAACGGAGTCTTGTCTCTTGGATGAGCTTGACGAGTGGTTACCGAAAGGACGTATCATTTTTCAAGGCGTTTTGGTCTACTATTCGCCTCGCAGCATACCCGCCAATTACTTGGACTGGTCTAACCGTTGGTACATTCGTTGGATGGTAAGTACGTAGCTCATACTCTTCTGCCTACTCGCTAACCCTCTTCAGGAACATCGTCGTACAACTCACGTCGAGTCAGACTTTCACCAAGCCCCCTTATGGCTGGAAAGTAGGTAGCCTCGGCCTCCTCTCCATATCCGGTTTTATCGGTGCCATTTTTGCGTTCTTCCTCGGAGGCAAGCTCATTGATATGATCGCCAATCGTATGACCAAGGCAAACAACGGTAGAAGAGAACCCGAGTTCAGATTGCCTGCAATCATCATTCCTGCTTTCATCGGCCCGATGGGTGTTCTTATTTTTGGACTCTGTGTGGCTCATAAGACGGCCTGGATTGGACCCGCGTTTGGGTATATGATGCAAGGTTTTGGGTTGACAGCTGTCTCTAATGTCGTTGTCACGTATGCTGTCGACGGATACAAGGAGGTACGTAACAGAATTATTGTAATAACCTCGCTATAATGCTCTGCTAACAGGTCTGAAAGCTCGCTGGAGAAGCACTTGTTGTTGTCTTCCTTATCAGAAACACTATTGCAACCATCCTAGCGCTCTACACTGTGAATTGGCAAGCGGCAGGCGGCATTCAGGATGTAAGAATATCACATATCCTCAATCCAATGACAAGCTCCCGATACTGATTATCTCTAGGCATTCGGCGAAATGGTTGCAATTCAATACTTCTTCCTTCTCATTGCGATTCCGATGTACTTCTATGGCCGAAAGATTAGATCTTGGACACGTACTTTTGGCCCAATGGCAGAGCTTGTTGCATAGTTTGCCTACTGACTACTGCATATCATATCAAAGTTATCACTTTAGATAATTTCTTGCAATCAATTATTACTAATGATATCAAGCAATACATGGATCCTGGTAGTATACTCCGTAGACTATTTCTTATAGGTAGGATTTTTCATGTATCAGCCATCCCTGTGTAAATTTCACATCATATAACATGATCCGCATGACTGCTACCTACCTAGGTAGGTAATGATAATCTTGCAGACATGTGAGACTCAACTATGTAATGGCCACGGCGTTGACCACACCAATTTTTATTTTCCGGTTCCTAGCTAACCATCTTGCAGAGGCCGAAAATACTACTATCTGATTCGCCTCATAGAAAAATGTCATCTCACCCATCTTTTTCTGGAAGGTATCCTGGCCTGAGTGTCGACAAAGGCAATAGCGTAGTTGTCGCAATTGTGGGTTCCTAATTACGGAATTCAGGTCCAATAATTAGAGACTTTGTACGATATTAAAATGCAAAAGGAATTGATCTACCATAATTATTGGCTAATCTCCCTTGACGGTCGTTCTTGGGTTACGTGATGCTCGAAGATCTCGGTCGGTGATGTCAATGTCACTTTGCGCTGTTTTCGGAAAAACTACGCACATCAATCATCCTACCTACGGCAAATGCGCTCACCCTCTAGACTTAGCAAAGGTCATATATGGGGTTGAAATTTGCAAATTGGATTTGGCTGTCAGTGTTATTATACCGTCGAATATTAGAGAGAGTTGGATGCTTCTAGTTTACGAGACTAATTAGGGTTTCGCAACAAGGGCTAGGGCAAGCTCTGGTTCAAGGAAATTATTGCTGGATTGGCCCAATCAAGCACCACGAAGATTGCAGAGAGGCCCCAGAATCTATAGAAGCGTCTTACTAAACGGAGGAAGCTTCTGCGCTCTAGGCCTATGTCGAGTTGTAGGTACTAGTCAAAAACATGTCCCATTCAATACATCCAGTATACAATAATCGGCAATGAATTCAGCGTAACTGTGCATAGGTCTTGATACTCTCTGTGACCATGAATTATCGGGTAGTGTATCCACCATTCGCGAAGATGGTCTGTCCCGTAATCCATGCTCCTTCTGTGCACAGGAAGCGCACCAACGGTGCAATGTCAGTCGTCTCTGTGAGACGATTACCCATGCCATTAGCCTTGTGGAATGCGACAGCTTCGGGGGATTCCTGTGGATAGAAGAATGCTATGTCGTCGAGCCAGCTTATCAGTCTTCTTCTTCTTCTTATGTGAGATTAGCTAGGTTGAAAAGGGGCGGAACTCACGAGTATCCATTGGACCTGGCGCGACGGCATTCACGCTGATCCGGCGTTGTTGGAGTTCCTTACTCACACCCCTAGAATTCTTGTTGTTAGTAAAAGAGAATTAATTGGGGAAGTAGAGTAATAAAAAGTACCGGGTAAAGTGCTCAACTGGGGCTTTACTGCCGGCGTACGATGTATAGAAGCCCGTAAACGCTGCCAGGAGAGCAGTGACGATAGTAATAATCTTTCCGCCGTCTGGAACGTGGGCTGCGGCCTCCTTCAGAATAAAAAACGCGGCCTTGGAATTGATACTAGCAACAAGGCCGTGTCAGTATGTAAACATGACTCGATAAATAACGCATGTCATACGCAAACATGGAATCGTATTCAGCCTCGGTAATCTCCGTAATCGGCTTCTTTAGCACTTTACCAATGGTATTCACAACAATATCCACCTTCTGAAAGTCGGCTACTACCGCTTTGAAGAGGCCGGTGACGGCATCGGCGGTGGTGAGATCACCTTGATAGAATTTGACTTGAAGCGAAGGATGCTTCTGTTTGAGCTCGGTCTCGAGCTTGGCAGCATCGGCTTTCGAGCTGTTGGAGTTGTAGTGAAGAGCGAGGTTGGCGCCTACATTCGCTAGTTCCCTAGCAATATCAGCGCCGAGGTTTTTGGCACCGCCGGTGACGAGAGCGACTTTTCCTGAGAGAGCCATTTTTCAGGACTTGTACTTATTGTGTAGCATTCAAGGTGTAGAACGTGAAATGGCTCTTGTCGAGTGAAGAGGAGTTCTTTATACGTAGTCTGGAGGAGTGAATGCATATCAACCAGGCCGGTACTCAGCCTAGGGTTGCAATGTGTTTCCCGATTTGGAAAGCGGGTATAGTTCAGCCAGCCTCAGTGGCTGTAATGATTCAATGATTCGAATGCGGATCTTTCGGGGCCCACCGATCGCGATCACGATCTGAGATCAACTTCAAGCAAACGCGACTCGCCCAGGAAATATGAGCCGGGTTGGGGTGGGCCAACTCATCGTGCGGGGAGTAAAGCCAACACAATCCATGCAAGAAATCCGCATTACAATCATGCCTCAATAGAACGATGTGGAATGTAAGGGTTTGTTTTAGCTCGGTATAACATGATCCTGTTTTAGTGGTTCTAGGGCAACAAATTTGATAGTTGACCAAGTACGTAGACTTGCGGCCTGTGGCTGGATTACATCTGAGCGAGGTAAAAATATGCCTAGGTAGTTTTAAGCATACATACTACGCAGAAGAAACACAAAAAAAGAAAAACAATTGGTATGAGAGTGACTCCAAGTTGGTAAGCACAGTCGAAGCCACAACTATGATTCGTCCAAATGATCAATCTACTGCACCAGCCTGGGTTGCTCAAACACAGTAGTCGGCCTCGCACAGCAATCGCTACCGAATAAGCACGGCCAAATTGACACGAATTGTCTAGATCTAAGCGGTTGGTGGGTAGATCACTCAGTATTTTAATTGAAGAATGGGCTCTGAGGGTATCGAAAACTCGCTCAGTCACAGTTGCAGTCGCCATGGTAAAATGATCGGTAGCGAAGAGATTAAAATTGGGCAGGTATCAGTTTCGTTTCTTTATTTTTAGCTGAATACTAATGCCGACGTAGATATAACCAAATTGTTACGCACTGTGGCACAGACCAAAAACAGATAGCTTTGCACACGGAGTAGTGCATGTGTATTTATAGCGGAAGGCAGGCTAATGCTGGGGGTTAATCATACAGTATATCTAATTGAAATAGCTGCTGCCACTTACCATATAAGATAATAACTTATATTTTCGGGCATATATAATTGTACAACACACTGCCTGTATTGTACGTAAATATCACAAGTTGTGTTTGTGTGAATATCGATGTATGATCCGGAGCACAGTTCTCTGAATTTGTGCTCCTTGGATTAGTACTACTCTTATCTATAATGCTTATATGGCATATTTATATACAGTTACCTTCACACCTCTAGTACCTATATTTTTAATGATTGGTTAATATAATATCTTTTTATATATAGCTTATTTATAGAATAGCTAAATAGAGAATTAGCTACCTACAGACAGAATCAAGTCTATCTATCTATCTATCTATTTTGAGGCCATACCATCTTTTCGCCTGTCATTGACTCAATTTCAGACTTCACTGCATAGAGGGGGATAGTAGTAGTAGTAGTAGTAGTAGTAGAATGTAACGGAGCGTATCGAAGTCAGGAAAAGTGTATGTCATAGAAACCTAACAAGACGTGAGCTAAAGAGCAAAACTAGACTACAGGGCAGCAAGCCCATATTTATTTAGGGGGTCGCATACACCTATCGGCAATATTGGACCCTTGGGTAGAATCACTATCACCATCATCATTGCAGAACAACGGGCGTGTGCTGGCGAATTTCAATGCCGATGTGGCTTGGCAGTATTGAACGGATCCTCTGTTCGATGTAATCCCAAGCTCTATCATCTGCGTTCAATGCGGAGAAGTAGATGACAGTTATTCATTCGTACTCCCGTTGGCCTGCTGAGAACCGACCCGCAGGTAACATAGCCTGAATCATCTGAGAAGGACTCTCGAACAACTGAAGAATTCGTTCACAATAGTTGTATCCACGCTCCCAATTCAATGACAGCTCTTGACTCTCAGAACGCGGGGGTGCACATATATGAGAAGAATGCATATAGTCACTGTCAAAAAGCTCAACGCCAACCTCAAAATCTCCTTCAACCATAGACTGTGGCTTCTCCGCCTCGTCAAGGATGACGGAAGTCCGCACGGGTGGTCGAGGGAGGCGTGGATACCCTGCACGAAAGGGCCACCGAATGTCGACATCTTCAGGGGTGATTGTGGCTTGACGAGGCATGATCAATTCAACTTTTATAAATCTGCATATCGAGTCAGCACTTGTCCGTGCAAATAACTGTTTGCGCCATCTTGTTGAGATCGTAGGGGCAGAACATCAACTTTGGAATACCAAGGAGAGCCAGGGCAACTGGAGACTACCAGCATCTTTATATATACTTGTGGGCTTGTGGTAAGGTAGGATAAAACAATGAAGCACCCCCCATATATCAATGTAGCTCTGATGCTGAAGGAATGTCTAAGCATAAAGCAAAACCGGAAGCACCTCCAGCTGATATTCTCAAAACAGTGCAATAAGATAAGGGACAAAAATATTCTGACATCCCTAGGTGTAGTATGTGATCTGATGGTACTATGTTGTGAATTCAAAGGTAGCAGAAATCGGGCTCACACTTGGGGGGCCTTATATCTCTTCGATATCCCGTGCCCATGAGCACGGAGAACAGATATGAGACTCGATTTCTGTGAAGTCTTTGAAGTTACACAAGTCCAGTTTCAAATCAGCTCAAGGCATTGATTGTAGTCTGTCGGGTGATCAAAGGAGAGCTTGCCGTCCAGGCAGCAGCAGCAGCAGTAAATCTTCGGGTCAGATGACTCGAAACACTTGCTTCAAAGGATAACCCGTTTACTCAATATTCCCCCATTAATGAGTTATCAATTTGAAGCTTGGATTTGATTTGGTGATTTGTATTTGGAGTGCCTTACAGTCTCATATCCTCCTTAGATGGAGTTTAGTTTTGAATTGATAAGCATTTGGAGAGACCTTTGGTCTTGAAGCTTTGAATGAATGCAGTTTGGATTTGAAGTGATGATTAGGTGTAGGAGGACTCCTCGATCTGATATCATTTTTGATATAACTTGAAGTTAATTTAATGATTCAGCTCATCTTTGTAACTCGTCGGACTAGCCTTACACCAATCCCAGCTTCGTACAACAGCTCGCTTTTTCCCGCTATACTGCTTTATTCAAAGAGACCAGGAAATTATACCAGTATTTGGGCTGTAAGAAAGAGCATATGAAAGCAAAAAGTATGAGAAAAGTGTACATCAGCATCTCTAGAGGAATAAAGAAAACTATGCATCTTAGAAAGAAACGTTCAGATCACTGGCTCGATAAACTACTGAAGCAATAAAGAAGAATCAAAGAGCCTTTGAGAGCAAAAAGAATCAATCCTATATGTTGGCCCAAGTTGACAAAAATATACTAAGCTTAAATGAGAGAATGTAAAAATGGTGGGTGGAAAATGCTGCGAACGAGCACAAGTTAGTAAATTCTCTGTATAGTGTTACAGAATTGCAACATTATCCTCACAAGACTTTTAGAAAATCGACGGACCATGAAATACATTATCTGTCCTTTGCTAATAGTGTCTAGATTTCACTGAGGCTTTTATGGATTGGTAAGGTCTTATAAATAAATTATTGCTTTTGGAAGTTTATGAGGTGTGGATCCCTCTTAAACATATTCGTTTCTATCGAATTATGACGATGATAATCTATGTATCAGATCTGGTCTCCAATTTTCGAGACAATTCGGTGGACTGAAACAGGTGGAGCCTCACAATACGAATACGTGTATATTGCTATTCTCGGCTATTAGGTTAGGGCTCACTCTAGGTCAAGCAAAACATGATCCACGAAGTCGAGGGCAAATCGAACACTGATCGCTATATATAGATAACTAATTATTTCTCCATGAATCAAGCGTCTGAATTTCATTTGGACTCTACTGCACAAATCCGCATGCAAAATTGTGTTGATGCATTGCTCGATTCCAAAGGCTTCCAGACATCTGATTAACCACTAATCATACGACAAACAATATATCTGCGCAACATGACCGAAATCACACGTCCTACAATTTCCAGCAATGTTTTTCGAGTTTTGGGTGCAATCTACCGCTCTTTCGCCGTCTCCCTCGCTCTTCGAATATTCCAGTTCATATTCGCCATCGTTGTCGCCGGCCTTTACGGTATCGACCTAGGGCATTTCACGAACGTCAATGCTCACGCTGATGCAGAATGGATTTATGCCGAGTTTGTCGCTGCAGTATCTGGAATCATCTGCCTCATATTCAGCTTTATGACTTCGATTCATGTCGCATGGTCGATCCTTGATGCTGCGATATTTGTGCTTTGGATAGCTCAAGTGGGAGTCTTTGGGTCAATCTTTTACCCTACAGTGCGGCCCAGGTATGTTGGGTCCACGATATCAGTCACTCGCATGCGTGCTGCTGTTTGGATTGATCTAGTCAATATGGTGCTGTGGTTTTTGACATCTGTGTTGCGCATTGCGTGGTGTATACATGCTCGAAAACAGTCTCGTCCAAGCAACAAGGCTAAGGGAGATTCTACACCGTTTTTTGGGTTTCTGAGTCGGAGCCGAGATTCGCACATATACGGTGACCAAGAGTATGGCTGCTTGAATATTGATCAAGAAGCACCAAAAGGAGTTGATGTTAAGAAGTCAGAGAAGATGAGGATTGAAGACAGATCTTAAATTATACGGTAGATATGTCCAGCTATGAAAAATTAATTTGTATTCGATTACACTCCTCTCTACTCTTCTCTTCAGCTTGTCTTTTTTACAATATTTAGAAAATGTACAGACAAGAGACTTCAATCCTTCAATTTCCTCATTCCATGGTTTGTGTAAATTCATCTTCCACCACTAGGTTGCAAGTTATTATGTTCTAGACATAAAAAGTCAAGGATGCTCACTCAATACCACATCGCCATCCTCATCCGCCAAGTGTAACGCTACTCGACGAACCTTTCGGAAAAGTTGCTCAGGATGAATCACAACAAAAAGGAAAACAGACAAGGACAACAGCGACGCATCAAAGATATACAAGAAGACTTCATTTTTTGCAAGAGTGCTGTCACTGCCGCTAGTAAACTCAATCAAGCGATAGAGACTTCGTATAAATATAAGAACACTAACGCATCGCAAAGTCCAAAGCGTTGGTCTCCACGAAATCGAGGGATCTTTCAACGATATCACCGTGGGGCCGTTATTGATTCGAATATGAAGTATCGTCGTCTCGAAAATGAACCAGCCCAACGCGATGAGTTGGACAAGCAATCCGCCAATGACTATGTGTTGGCCGAGCTTGATACCACCGGGGTCACTACTGGCCTGCAATGCAGAGCCTGCCATCTGACACAAAAAACTTGCAATGTCAATCAGGACGTAGATTTTTGTGACCCAGCGCACACTCATAATTGTGTACTGCTCTGCATGGAGGGTGCGAGCAAATCTACCTAGGGTCATGTAGACAGTAGCTGCGAGAAGCGGTGCAGATCCGAGGATGAGCATGAGCTGAAGAAGATAGGGGCTGCCGTAACGTATGTTGTTATGAGACCATGCTCGGCCATAGTAGCCAAAAGCTTCACCTAGCGTACTTGTCAGTCTCCCAATGTTCAAGCCAATCTGTGAAGTGATAGTACTCACCAATGCAACCGAGTATAAATGGAATGAAGAACCACGCTCGTAACGGGAACATCATAATAAAATGAACAGCTGCTCCAATGCCGAAAACAACGACAAATACCCAGCCAGCTACTTTGGATGGGTTGTACGGATAAAGATCAAAAGGCGCCAGTCCTCGTTCTGTCAATGTGGAATGATCCATGGCGTATCGAATGGTGACAAGCAAAACAGACAGATATAGTAAATTGGAAAGAAGTTGTGGGCAATGCAGAGCCTGATGTCTAGAATGTGCAAATGGTTGACAATTTTGTCTTTATATACCCTCTAGATAATGTCATACTTGCGAAGAAGTTTTGATCAATGCTCAGGTGGATATGTCCCTGAAAGGTTTCATAGTACGTCAAATCTTTGAGACAAACATAGCAATAGATCCGCAGGACCATGTGAATAATACTTCTGCCTGAGATATGTAGTATATCCAACCAATTGATACCCGCGAAGAGACTGAAGAAGCAATTTAGAGTGCCACTTTTATTGGGAGCTATGGATTTGCATTGACCATGGTTAGGGTTATTAGTAGATCGTACGAATGTGACGATCTGCCCAAGATGGCAGGGGTATTCAGTCTAGGCAGCAAAATTAAGAATCAAGAAGCGTGCCATATATCGAAAAGTGTTACTCCGTGAAAAAACGCAAATGGAAATTCACTTTAAGATACAGTTAAGTCAAATCTTCACTTAGGGTTAGGAGGTTCATAGTGGAGAATCGATGTATCGATGTCAACTCCACTCTCATTGGCCAATCGGGACAGGACAAAATACGGATACGCTGAAATTTCCATCTTCGACAAAAGTCTTCAAGAAATCATCCACATTCTCAACCATGAAGGAGCGATCTTCGGACAATAGACCAAGCAAGTCAGTACGACGGTCGCATCGAAAGTCACGCGCAGGATGTGGGAATTGCAAGAGAAGGCGCATAAAAGTGAGTCCAATGTCTGCGCGGCATGAAGTCGTTCCCCAGGTCCTCCCACTCGCCTTCCATTTTTATATTTACGCACCGCTGCAATACGCTTCCAAGCTATTAAGAAAAATTGAACGTCCTTACCAAGGGTTGTGACATATCGATTGCTAGGATAGAACTGACTAGAATATTGATACAGTGCGACGAGAAAAAACCCATCTGCTCCAATTGTACAGATCGTGCTCTTGAATGCACATTTTCTATCAATAATACCTCCGAATTCATAACAACAAGACTGCCCGAAACAAAGTCTCTATTTCGACCGTATACATTTTCACCTCACAGCTTCAAAGAGAATGATGAGAAAGGAGGATCCAGTGTCGGGGAAGAATACCAGGGGGTCTCGACGAACTCCGTCGGCATGCAGTGCAATTTCGATGTCCCTTCCACGCGATACATCTCCCTAGATGACCTACACCTTTTCCACCATTTTACAATTTCCACATACAGCACCATCAGTGACGACGCCAGTAGCCGCGAACTTTGGCAGATGCATGTCCCTCAATGGGGAATAAACTTTCCCTCCATCCAGCATCTTATCCTTGCCATCTCTGCACTACACTTGTTCCATGAATTTCCAAGTCGGCGAGACGTATATGTGCGGAAAGCGGATGATCATTTTACTTTTGGTCTACAGTCGGTGACAGCTGTGCTGGGTTATCTCAACAGTCAGACCTGCCAGCAAGTGTATATCTCGACTGTGTTGATATGTTTCGTCTACTTTGGAAGAGGACCGAGAATTGGGGAATATCTGGTCTTTAGTGATCATGGCCCATCTGAATGGAGGGTGCTCATGAACGGGGTCAAATTAATTCTAGATTCATATCGGGGTGAGGTATTTACTGGAATCCTAGGCCCAAGACCTCGGGCTGCAGCAACCTGTGTCGATTCATCGTTACAACGTGATGAGATGGAAAGTTATGTTGAGCACTTGCAAGAAGTACGGGTACTGATTCAACAAAATTTGCAAGAAAGTGATGTCGCTATGTATGATAGTATAATCGACGACCTACTTACCGTCATGGCCGAGGTTGACCAAAAGCGATCTGTACAGTGGCCACCAGTAGGCTTGATGCAGACACTCATAGGATGGGTATACCGACTACCAGGCGAGTTTGTGAACCACCTCGAACAGAAAGAGCCAGTGGCTCTGGTGATATTGGCGTACTGGGTCATGCTTTTGAAATACATGCAATCGGTATGGTTGATGAAGGGTTGGGATGTACATGTCATGGGGGGTATTAGGGCTTGTTTACAAGACCAATTTCATGGATGGATCGAGTGGCCAGTGCAACAGTTGGATATGGTTTAGATGAACCAATGTCCGTACTTCAGTTACTATGACTGGATCGAGTCTACGATTGAGTCTCCTGGTAAATAATGATGGTACCCTCAATAGCTATGGGTCACGTTGGTTCAAGATCTCGAACAGTGTTCTGTCAATTTCTGGAATAACGTTGCCAAAGTATGGACACGTTATAGACTCGTGTCCGATTAGGAAATAGAGTACCCCACAGTTGACTAGCAGAGATTAGGGGCTTTGAATCCTTCGATCGATAAAAGAATTGACTCTGGTCAGTGCTGAGCATCGTTGAAGGAATACCGGTACTTGTCCCTGGTAGAAAGTATAATATGAGTTTTAACTAAATGCATAAGGCTGATTGATATCTTGATAGCGGCAAACTTTGCAAATTCAAAGAAACGATCAGTTTCATGAGTGTAGATATGAACAGCTTCGTCAATAAGACACATCCAGGTCATTAACAAGAAGTCTGGTAAGCTGCCATGGGATTCAGAGCAACATCCAAATCACTTAGCCAGAATACAACAACAATCTAGGACAATCAGTACCACGTGATAGAAGAGACGATCCGCTTAACACGCCCGTTATTATGGTCCCCGAACTTGTTCGACGTCGTCGAGCGGGGAGTCGGCTCTTCCATCGCCACCATCGCACGTTCTATTTTAGATTATGGGGTCGATAACTCGATACGTAGCTCGGAGGAGACAAAAGACAACAACAGATCCGGTTAAGCAGAGCACAATGGACATGCAATTGTCATATGGTCAAATGTTTGAAATGTTGAATAGTCCGAGTATCAATCTAACAAAAACATATTATCGAACACGCGCAGAACGCGAAGAAATCAATTATCCGAGAAGTCCCAAGACATTCATCATGAGTCAAGAACCATGATGTTAGCACACGTGTCGCTGAGATGAGTTCTTAATTGCTCACTACCGACAAGCTTGGACGCGTTCCGGAATGTTGGAGGCGTTTATAGCTTGGCCTCAGGATGGAAGTCAGTTGGGACTAGGTTGTGCACTGTACTTTACGGCACGGACTTTGATCATCAAGTTTCGGAGACCGGAATCTAGGTAGCTTTGCGACTATCATCAAAGCGTGCGTTTTNCTTTCTCATTTTATGCGTATCATTTCTTCTCGCTCGTATTGACCTTCTTCGGAAGAAGCTAGTACGCAAATAATGCCAGGTGGGAAACTTCGTATTGTGAGAATGGCCCATTTGGTAATTGTACAAGGTCCTCCTTCTTGAGAATAGCATACATTACTAGAGGTTCGTGCACTGGCAATTTAGTATCGGATGAAACTAAAAGATTGATGAGCCATGGTTCAGACTCAGTGATTCTGGGCCCATCTAGATGATAACGTCGAGCTTGAGAAGTGGTCGGTCTCAATTGAGTCTGCGATGATATTCTGGGTGCAAGGATTTCACTACTTGCCTTCCGGATCGATTTCGTGGGTGATCTCGACTCCGGCGAGCGCCCAAACCTCATGAAGAAGTAACTATGTATCCAAATCATACATAAAAGGTTGGGCTCAAGCTTTGTATGCAGTCTTCTGATACGTATTTCCGAATCAACTCCGTACATGATGGACATACACGTGAGCATAGACGATCTAATCTCTGATTCTCCTCATAACACTAGAGACGTCAGCCTACAAGCTAGAATGCAGAGCGACATACGCGTTTGCGCCCTGGTTAAACCCTGAGACTTTTGTACAAAATAACGTCGCATCGTCCCATCGGCATAGCCCTAAGGACCACGTGTTTCAAACAAAGGGCGTCAGGTTGGGAATCCTTCGCGTCCCACCCGTTCCACGCTTTGAACTTCTGTTTGGCATGCATATTTTGTATGGCGTTGTGTTTGCTTTTTTGCACTATGTACGTAGTACGTACTACGTGGTACATAAAATGATTTCCTGCGTTTATGCTAGAGGCTAAAGGATTGATCTTCGGCATATCACTGTAAGTGTCAGGTGCTGTCATCGTTGAGAGACAATCCATTTTCCACGTGTTGGTAAGTGACTAAGGACCCCCGGTTCTTCGGTTGGATTAGCTAGACCACAGTGAAATGGGGCAGACTAGTCACTTGTATACGTAACGGGGCACGGAGTAGCGAATAGTCCGTGATACTATTCATTCGAGATCCCTGTCCTTTTCATCAAGTCGTCGGAACTTCAAACAACAACATTGAATGTATTTTCCCAGCCAGACATAGGCGGAGCGACGCCTGGAAGCTGTATCTATCACATTGAAAATGACTGTCTAGACTCGGCTAAGATATATAATGCAACCACTACAGAGAGTAAATAGCATGTGTTTCCACGACAATCATGTGCCAAGTACTATGTACGAGACGAGCTAGGACTGACGCGGACATGAGGCCGGTGATAGTGAAGTAGCCGGTTATGTACCTGTACTTGCTCGTCGAACGGATAGAACAAGTCTGGAAGTTGCTGCAGGTGGCTTTTACATAGTGGGTCCTGTACCAAGCTTTTATTGACAGCCAATGCTTCGAGCACGTTGCGGCAATGCAGCCCATTAAACCCAGCAGCGTGGAAATAGCCGGGTCCGTGCTTTTTGTAGGTGGGGCTCATTTCCAGCTGAATCACACGCGCTAGACTCCCTGAGGGTTAGTGCCTGTCTATAGCCGCTCTACCACAGTAGGCGATCTGGCAGTCCCGCGCCTTGTGGGGACCCCCAGAGCCAATCGAAGCCCCGCAATGGTTTCTTGGGGGGGTACTCCTCGTGATTCGCTTGTGCCCTGTGCAGCCATCCTTGTACAATGTACGTACGGAGTAAGTTTTACTAAGTTATGGCTTTTTTCCGTCTTAGTCTTCCACGACACAGGGCTTCATAGCTCATACGGCGTAAGTAATTACAATGTGGTGGCTGATGTTTTCTTAATCCTATTCTTATCATCATCGCGCGCTCCCATACCCTCACTAGTACAAGACCGTTGCCCTCCACCTCGGATCTCGAACGCTTGCTCCCCTTCTTGAAGAATCACGCTCACTTCTCTTCACGGAACTTCACAACATTAAGGCAGATTTTCAGGTACCGGAAACAAAAAACAAAAAACAGTGTTTCGACTAAAGGTACCACAACCAATCCGAGTCTGTCAAGTCAAAAGCCAGAACCAAGCGGATTCATACACAAAACAATGCCATAATATCGCGCTACCCGATTCGACTCTTTTTACAGTTTCCACTTTCCAATTCGCTCTTTCTTTTTTGGTGTGAGCCACGTTTAAAGAATTACATCACCTAATTATATATAAGTTTACGCGGTTGCGCATCTTGACGCCGAGTCGAGAGATTTCCCTTTGATACCATGAATACAGTGGCCTCTCAGGATTTTGAAGATTGGCCTGACTGGCCGCTTCGTGATAAGAGATACATGAGTTACGGATCGACCGCCACCGAAGACTCGGAGGCCAGCCTCTTGTCTATCAGCAGATTTCAACCACCACCGAGTCCGACGACTTCGATCTCGCCTACTGTGAGCGATAAGGGGAAGGCTGCGCCGCCAGTGGATGTTGTGCGAGTGAACCTGAGTCCGTCCGTGACAATGTATGTGTCCTACATATCCTACGTTCGTCCTACAACTGTGTCCTTCATCCGTGTTCCTACATGAGAAATAAAGAGGAGGCTCATGTTAACAAAACCTTCGGGACGCTGTGTAGATCCTTTGTCCGAAAGACTCGTTTGTTTCGCATGCAATATTCCTATATCAACATCGTCAAAGAACTCAACGGAACACTGAAACATCTTGTTCTTGGTGGCTCGAATGGATCGCATAGCACTTTTTTGCACGACTGTGAGTGACACCAACTTAAGAAACAAAATACCGCATACTGAGGGAAAAAAACAGTTACAGGCACTCGACTCCCAATTCCGCATTTAGAATACCCTCGTCTCTCGGAAGACACTCCGCACCGAGTATCGTTTCTCGATGAGCAAACAGTACACACCGCTAATACACAATTCACCACACAACTTTCATATACATTTGATCACTGGGATGGTGAGTCCCAACACCTTACAATTGGAACCAATATCGAGCTTTATTGACACGCTTATAGACTGCGTCCGATTCCAAGAACTACTACTATCCTCCAAACTGGTCTTCATCGCTGGCATAGCCGAGGCTAAATCGAAAGGTCGCGGCGAAGAATGCATCAGCCAAAATTTACGTCTCCTACGAGGACGACACGAGAGGTTAACACTCCTCTTCTTCGCCAATTCGCAACGAAAAGAACGAAAACGATACGTCTCCGTACCGCTGAACTGCATCGACAAAATCGACGTACCCAAAAAGACCAGCAAGCCCGTCCTGCTGTATCTCCGGCCGAACTTTGAAATTTTAGCTGAGATGAAGGTACTACATTTTTACTTTTTGGATGATGAAGGTAAGTTTGACTTTGAACCCATTTAAATTTTTTTCGGCCGGAGAATCAAATGGCTAATTTCTTTTTTTCCCTAAACAGAGCGAAAGAGATTTGGCGAAATCATCACACACCACATCGAGCGGTAGACAGTCTCTCATACGGCTGTTTTAAGGGCTTTGCATGGCGTTTTAGGGTTGATGTTTGATCTTGCATCGTGGCGTTCCTGTATATTTCTCTTTTGGTTTGATTTTTCGTTGTTTTCATAGATAACCCAATACCCATCGCGCAATGAATGAATCTTATTTTTACCATGTCTCGGTATTTTCCGCCACCATGTTTCGGTCGAATCTTCGTCGTCTGGTACCCGAATGAATCTCGATGAATGATAAACACTACTTACGAGGACTATGAACCAGACGAAATCAGATGTATCGATAATTGGGATTACAGGTACATGCCCGCGATTCATCAACAACTACATACGTGCGTACTGTCGTCTATATCGTCACATATTATGCCCAGGAAGTGCTTCCGTATGGTCAGACCACCTACTGCATGAAATAAAATGGCTCCAGCAAATGCAGGACTAGGCTTTGAGCTTGGACGTGACAGAGAGATGCATTCTACGCCGGATGCAGTTAAGGGTGTTCGAAGGGTGGACTATGGGAGCATGGGTCGCTGTGGACAGTGGGGCACTCTTAGCGGGAGCCACAGGTCTGGTCTGAGGTCTTTCTCCGTGGCCTCCCCGAGAGTGAGAGTGACATTCAATCTTACTTCAATAGGTCCATGGTACACAGACGGATTCAATTCCGTCGAAACGTAGTAAAAAATCATAACTTATTTAACTCAAGTGAATCGAAGTAAAAGAACTCCGCAGTCAGGCACAAATAATAGCATACCAAGACATTGGCAAGCAATAACTGAAGAGTAGGCCGCGGTAAAATCGGCTTATTTATTAGTGCTATTAGGGCATGCTAGGTCACTTAAGTAAGTTGATAGGGCATCCGTTCCGGGTGTCGGCGGGTGGAGCGTTAAGCAGTCCGCACGTGTATCGAGGGCAACGTCTCGGTGGTGAAGTCGAAAAGTGTCTGGGGCCAGCCACTTTTTTTCTTCACCTTTTCTTTTTTTCTTTCTTGCCGCATCTCGTAATAGTAATTGCCTCTATATTGTAGGTAGTTTATCGACGGAGTATGCAGCACCGCTTGTTCGTATATACATAGCCGAGATGATAACACGACATGACGAGCACGCTTTCAGGGCGCAGGTCTACGGGGCGATTTCGAGTAATTTCAAGTACAATGATACATACTATGTAATATCGCCTACAGGGGGTGGATCGGGAGGATTTCGGTCGTCTTACTTGCACGGTGCAGTGGCCACCACTGATCGATCGAATGGTTACTAGGTACGGTTGATACGCTTAATGTATGTCACCAAGGCCATGGACCGTGAATATGGATCACGCACTTTTCTTTTTAATCTAGTATATTAAGCAAAATACCCACTTAAAACCGCACGAATGAGATTGAAGAATCACAATATGGTTTTCCATGACCAATGAAATTTGACTGCAATGAGGTCTGCCACTGGTTGGAGCATTTAGCATGGGCACCGAGTCACCGACTGCGGGCGATTCGATGGCGAGAACCTTAGTATACTACGTAGAGTCGCATAGACTAATGACAATACGTAGTGTAGCATGATATATATAACATATACTAGGCACCTTCGAGGCTCTAGCTGCATGTTTAATTATTATTTCTGCAACAGACTACTCTAGAGTGATGGTGGCGATTTGAGTCGAGATTTTGCGTACTCATTCTCTCCTTCTTCCCCTCTCACTCTTTCTAGTACCTCGAATCTATTCACTACGCTCGATTACAAATTTCGCTGTTATTTGAACAGCGTGTTATTATAATTTTCACAATATTTACAGCGGATAAACGAAGAAATTGCCCATCATGGGCCGAATGATGCATCGGTTATACAAAACCGACAGAGCCCGCGATTTCGATCATGAAACTGTACGCTTATTGTCCACTCACCAGAAATTGAGAAATTAAATGCTAAACGCAATTCAAAAGGATCGCTATGTGCGCATGCAACAGATTTACGAAACAATCGATCGCCAAAAATATCAATGGGTCGTTGTTCTCGTGGCCGGTGTCGGTTTCTTCCTTGACGGATACACCGTGAGTTTCTCTTATCGGTAAACTCTAAACAATCGCTAAAGTCTCTTTTCTATGTATAGTTATTCGCGAGTAATATCGCCCTTCCTATGATTTCATACGTATACTGGCACGATGAAACCAGTTCGAGAAAGATAACGTTTATCAACATCGCGACGCTCGCCGGAACGTTCGTCGGGCAAATCGCATTCGGATTTCTGGCAGACAAAAGAGGCAGGAAGAGGATGTATGGTGTTGAGTTGGTGCTGTTGATTGTGTCTACTCTCGGAGTGACTATGGCTTCGACTGGTGCAAATAATAGTATGAGTATTTATGCGTGGTTGATCTGGTGGCGTATTGCTACTGGTGTTGCTGTGGGTGCTGATTATCCGTTGAGCGCTGTGATTGTATCGGAGTAAGCTGAACCTTCCCTAATAACAAAAGAGATTGGTACTGACAAACTAGATTCGCTCCAACCAAGCATCGTGCCCGCATGTTGGCTTCAGTCTTCTTCATGCAGCCCCTCGGACAATTGGCCGGTAACATAGTCGCCCTCATCGTGGTCGCCGTGACACGCAGCCGAATCAACTCAGACACCGTCCGCGCAGTCGACATTATGTGGCGATGGGTGATTGGCATCGGCGTCATCCCCGGTGTGGTTGCGTCTCTGTTTCGATTCGCGATTCCGGAAACCCCGCGCTATCTGCTCGATATCGATAATGATCCCATCAAAGCCGAGTTCGATGCTACAACGTTGTTTGGGTCTGAGCAGCAACATGTTGAAATGGGCATGGGCAGTGAATTCGATGCACCTTGGGATGGGACCACGCTACCTAAAGCGGCGTCTTTCTCTTCATATGCAAGTGCTGGTGGAAGCGCATCCTTCGACGATGCGGGCAGTATCACCCCAAACACGGAGTATACGCTGCACCCACCGACTTTCCAATCCCACTGGCGCGTTGTCTGGAACGATGTGGTCTACTACTTCTGGAAAGAGGGCAACTGGCGAACCTTGCTCGGTACATCAATTGCATGGATGTTGCTCGATTTCGGATTCTATGGCATTCAACTCTCAAACCCTCAATTTTTAGCAAAGACATGGGGTAATCTGGAACTTGACGGTCCCGCTCCATCATGGAAAACTACAAACGACCCCAACGAATCCATCTATTCATCCTTCCTACAGACATCTGTCGAGGCAATGGTGATCTTGAACGCTGGCAGTGTCCTTGGAGGATTCTTGCTTATCGTATTTGCGCCCAAACTCAATCGCGTGCATTTGCAAAAATATGGATTCTTGGCATTGGCGTGTATGTTTATTGCCATGGGAGTTATGTTCATCACCGTCCACAAGGAAGGACCAGTGGCGATCGCGTTGTACATTATTGGACAAACGTTGTTCAACTTCGGTCCCAACGCAACAACATACATGCTCCCCGCCGAACTCTTCCCAACCCGCTACCGCGCAACCTGCCACGGCATCAGCGCCGCATCTGGCAAACTCGGCTCGATCTTGGTCGAGCTCTTCACAGTCTACTACAATATCGGTAGTACGTCAACAGCCGTCAGCAGCACAGTACGCTACGGCTGGATTCTGGTTGTTTTCAGTGCCGCCATGATCGTTGGGTCGATTGTGACTCATTTCTTGGTTCCGTCCGTGCAACAAAAGGGACGGCCTACGGGGCGTGTGTGCAGTGATTTTTTCAATCACAAGGAGAAGACGCTTGAGAGTCTTGCGCTGGGTCGGTTGGGGGAGAGTAGTCGGTATGCGGTGCGGAGGACGAGATCTGTACATCGGTTACCGACGAGGAGGTTTTAGATTTATACATTCTTTGATTTTTCTTTTTATCTTTATTCTGTTTAGAAGACTTTCTTTTGAAGATTTTCTTTCTTCTTTCAATGTGTCATTGGTTTATGTGAATTGACAGGAGCAGGATTGGGAATCGGGAAAGGCGTTCGTTGGTTGGATGTGCCTATTATTATACTTACATATAATATTTTCTAAATATTTCTAACCATCTCTTTTTCGCTTTCTTATCTCTCCAGTATCCGACTCTCGAGTATAATAGTTAGCTATGGAAACTGCATGAAACTCCGCATCCGGTCACGAGTTAGGGCTAGGGCTGTTTTACCCAAGCCCTAACCTTTCAGTACCATCAATTTGTTATAGGACAATGATCACCACACGATTGTCAAACCGAGGATACATCGTTTTTATATCAATTCTTAAATATCATTATAGCTTTTACTGACGTTCATTTACCTATTTACCTCTTTGCACTTGATGAAATGCACCAATTGATCTTTCTAGAGCTAGATCTCAACAATTTCAACTCAGTTAAACGGGTTGCCACACTGTTTGCCCAGCAAGAATCCAGACTAGACGTCCTCTGGAACAATGCGCTCTGTTCGGGCATTTGCGCTTCCGCCCAAGGCCGGAACAGAGCAGAATATCGAGGCAATGATGGGCGTCAATTGTGTCGCACGCCTGCTCCTTACCTTGCTTCTGCTTCCTCCGAATGGCACCGAGTTCGAAATTTTGTATAACGGCGCCACTAACCGGATTAGAAAGTACCAAGCCTCAAAGGCAGGTGACTAGATCCTGGAGCGCGAGTTCGCTCGCCGATAGAGAACGGTTCGTATATTATACCTGGGAACGAATTCGGACCGACGAGCAGGCAATTCGGAAAGACATCATCATGGCCATGACATCAGAGGACGGAGGACTTGGTTATGGAAAGAGATTTTGGGACTGGTGTGAGAAGCAATGGGAGCCTGAAGTTGGTAAATTAGTCTTATGAGTTAATTTGGGAAATTTCAATGTTGAATAAGGGATCTACCAGTTCTAGAGGCTACCTAGGTATGTATTATTCTCATATATAATGCTAGCATATTTACTAGAGATAGACGAGATATACTAGCCGACGTCCAAACATCAGTTGTATTATTGCGACACCTAAATGACCACTCTCAATTTCAACTTGTCGCCCTTCACTATCTCGTCCTTTCGCGCAAACAATTCCGGCATATCCCACGTCACGCTAAGATACCGCCCATTCAACCACTGCTGCTTCTCCTGCGTCAACCACGCAAGCACATCACCCGCCAACTCGGGCGTATCAACAAGAAGTTGATGCATGTCGTTCGGCATGTTAGTCGCCAAATCAGTGGGGACACCACCAGGATGAATAGAAATAGCGACGATCCCTTGTTCGCCGTATTCCTCGACAATAAACTCAGTGAATTTGATGACGGCCAATTTTGAGGTTTGATAGGCAGATGCGCCGCCGGACACTAGGTGGGCACCGATAGAGCTGACGTTGATGATGGTTTTTGCCTCGCTTTTCAGAACCAGAGGAAGAATAGCGCGGGTCACAAGATATAAACCCTTGAGGTTTATTTCCCATGTCCTCCACCACTCGATTGGGTCACTTTCCCTGATTGGGCGCCACGTTTCGAGATAGCCTGCATTGTTGATGAGGATATCCACTTTCCCAACGGTCTTTTGGGTTTCGGCAGCAGCATCCGCAACGTTCTTTTCATCCGTGACATCAACAGCTAGCTTTATGACACGAGGTGCTGCGCCGACTTCCTTGGCGGCTGCGAGTATCTCGATCTCAACTTCTGTTAAGCTACTTCTGGCGGCGATGATGATTGTTTCTGCGCCGGCTCTGGCGAATGAGATTGCTGTTGCACGGCCGATGCCTTTGGATGCGCCTGTTATGAAGACTGTTCGGCCCTTCTGGGAAGCTTTTGCGACGGCGGGATAGGTATCGTGATGGAGGGTAGAAGTGAAGCCAAAAACTTCAGGAACCACAGGCGCCATATTGCGAATGTCTTTGGTGGAAGATATATTCATGTGACTCCGTAACCTGGTATGCAGAAGGCGGATATGGATCTCGGGTACCAAGCAAGACCTTGAACTAAATACCCGCAAAAGCAAGATTATCCTTCGATCAATTGTACTCACACAGTGCTTGTCTGCTTTTCCTCATCATTCATGTATTTATAATCGCTCGGAGATACAACGGAGATGGACATAAAAGCGAGGTGCCAAGCAATTGTTGGTCCCCTTCCAACAGGGCGACGTCGCTCATTCCAAATAATCTTGGAATGTAAAGATGAATCTCATAGCCACGCTTCTTTGTTCCTTACCGGGTAGGCCATACGTACCTCCGTATACAAAGTCCGGACCTGAATGACTGCCTGGGCGATTTGAAATGTGTCGATGCATAGAGCCTCCTGCATGGGAAGAATGTGTTGACCTCCCTCATTCGGACGCCGATTCGATAAATGACCTCACGCTGCATTTTCTGCTACATAAGTAAAAAACTCAATTGCTATAGCCGCTAATTTTCTTTGACGTTGTATTGAGACATATTGGTTCTAGATCGGTCGGATCCTCATGTCGATATACACGTTTCCTCCGATTTTAAAGAGCATGTCGCGTGACGGTATATGAAATAGTTCGTGAACGAAGATCGGAAAGGATAAGCATCTGAACGTGGCGATCGCCTTCGTCGAAGCATGCTTGAAACGTGGATCGATCGACGACATTCATAAACAATCTAGCCACGATAAATAATAAGCACAGTCAAACGATGCAGCGACCTGAGATTTTTGTCAATTCAACTCAGACGTCATGAAGTTATGGGCGTTTATTCCAGTTCACGTCCAGTGTAACATGATGAAAGAAGATGGGGATCATATTTCTGTGCAGTTGATATTGTCGACTCTCCAAGTCCCGGGTAGCCCCTTGAAAAATAAGTTGTCGGTACTACTTCGAGTACTGAAGGGTTTTAGTTGAAGAAATGACCGACGTCTTTGCTGCGAGCTATACTCCTGGGTTCCCATAGACCGACAGAATAATCTGGGACTTTTTTTCTTATGTCAAGGATTTCAATGGCCGGATCACGCCGTCGCCTTGCCGTTGCTTCTACCTAGATTTCAAAACACGACTTCGGTCTGTCCATTGAAATGTCAGTCATGCAGACTGGTGGCAACTGTGATAGGATTCTGGCAGTATATCCTTAGTCTCATCTCATTGGCAACAGGGCTGCTAATAATAGAGGTCTTTGCCAGCGTAGTGACTCAACTCACCTGGACAAGTGACATGGGCAAGCTAGAAAGATATGCATCATATGAGTATTCCATGTTCCAATTCGGAGGTGATATTTGAGAGATGACTGCCTGGGCATCTCATGTTTCCTAAATCTGACGGTTCTGTGTTGTCTGTCGTCCTCAGGTATGGGTGTTGGAAGCGTGGTCTCTAAGAACAACTTCCATTATCGAAGATACCAAGAAATTCAAAGCATATGAGAAAAATACGGTAATCATGGCAATCCCAGACACTTTGACTCTTCAGAAGTTATTTTTCAGTTCAGTGTGACCTTGGAATGATCCACTCTCAGACTGACAAACTAGACGAATATGTTCCATGCTAGACGCTAGACAGCCTGGGCTTGCCAATATGTACTCGGCACTACTCTACAGCAAAATATGGGCACGCATAACAGCACCATTCCCTTTTTGAGGGTACGTACTTCAGGCCGATATGCAAATCAGATGCCCTAGAACCGGATTGGATTAATGGAGGTTCGGCCCAGGAGTCACCCCAAGATCACTATCCATACACAGCAATCCTGAATTTGCCATTGTTTTTTTTTGGCGTGCCTTGACTGGCACTCGATTGATTTGAGATCCCATACAGAGGAGAGACCAACCACGAAAACACTGTAATGGGAAAAAACCCCGCGGTCACACAGTCCGCGTGAACAACTTCCCATTTCGAAACGGATTTGAGTTGCCAGAAAATAACAACACGCACTAGTCGCGTATCCTACCCTGTTTCTTTGCACACACGCCAACTTATCAGTCAGGTCAGTCAGTCAAGAAGAAAAAGAGAAGCTATTGTTGGTTATTTTTAACCAGTATGGACTGCACTATACCTGAAATGGCTTAGTGCATGGGAAATCAATTTAAACATCAGACAAAGCTCGGATCCGTTTCTGATTGGCTGTCTGGTCCATCCTTTTAAGCATTCTCATTGGTCCGCTCGCTTTATGACATCATTTCCTCGTAAGCCATACTCGTTTCGGTAGCCAGTTACCCAATTAGGTTAGCGTCAAGCCTGCCTGTTGATACCCTAATTTCTTCGATTGTCACTGCAAAGGCAGGAAGACTGTCAGTCAGAACCCCCTTCAATCCCACTTTACTTGTGTTGAACCGTCGCATCTTACGATTTCCCCTGCTTTAGTGCCCCTCTCGTGTTCAGCTAATGCGCCTAGAATGTGGCTGTACTCGTTGGCTGATTGGTGGGCAGCCATAGGAGTTGGCATTTTATGGGTGAAACACATGGGTTGAAGGTAGAAGTCCAGAATCTGTGGCTTAAAAGCATTCGTCTGATAGTCTGGTCAAGTTCGGGGCTTACATTAAGGATTTGTAATAAGTAGTGACATTGCCCTCTTCTTCCTTTGAATCCTGACCCTAAAATTTTTCTTCTACTTTATCCTACTCTTTCACATCCATCGTCAATCAGTCATTATTATTCAGGTCTTTTGCAAGATACGAAATTCATTCGTTTATCTGTCTACTTTAAACAGCACTATCTATAGTATAGGCGCCAGTCCTTCGCTTACACACCCTCTCAACAACACCTTGGTGCTCCTTATTCCATTTCACCCTTTCGATCATCATATATTCCTAGAAGAGACTTTCCCTTTCCAGTCTACAATCTCGACAATCAAATCGAAGAGTTCAATCATCTATCACTCGCTTGTCACGACCGGCTTCCCTTTTCTCGGTATTTCACAGCAAGAGGAAAGAACAGAGCACGCGACCAAGTACAACAAACAACAGCCTTCCACCGGACAAGAAGACCGCAGACAACACCAATAACATAAAACCACTTTATCCCATTAGTCTCACCCGCAACAACCGCAAAAATGTCCTCAGACCAAATCGGCGGCCTCAGCGTTGGCATGGTCAACCTGATCGTCATCCTCGTCATCATCGGTACCGCCTTTCTCGCCTCCATGGGCTGGGGTTTCTATCGAATGTTTAAGGGAGGCGATATGAGCTTCCCCGGGCCCCAAGAACCCGGGCAAGATCAAGTGAATTATATGCGGCAGGTACGGTACCGCACGCGGTTAGGCATGTTTGCTGCCAGTCGGGAGGCGCTTAAGGCCAGTCGCGACTCGAAGATGACTGACGATGTGGAGAGCTCTTATCACTACTAAGCTACGGTCATCTTTGATTGGATGAGGTAGTGGTTCCAAATGTTCTATGTTCTCAACATGTTTACGAGCAATAATATCGACTTCGGGGGTTCGGTGCAGGTACAGCTATGCATCATGGTGTTTTGGAGTAATGCTATATACTATCAGTCACGGATTACCAGTTTTATTTGGCCATTAACATTTTTTGTTTTTAACTATCGTACGCCAGGAATACTCTTTCATTTTTTTNATGTACCTAGGTTATACAAGCTAACCAGACCGGCTACATGACAATGACAACTTTTTTCATATATTCCTAAATATCTATCCGCTTGACAAGGCTGAAAGTATTCAGCCGGTAGGTTCAGGGCCATTTTACATATCTTATATCCTTTATGCATCAAGGCGCAAGTACTGCAGCGTTGGCGGCTAGATGATCCAATTTTGGTGCTTGATTGGTCTTCGACTGTGCCGCAACAGCTACGTTTGGAGTCGCCATAGCCAATGCTTTTAACGTGAAACATACCTGCAAATACATGAGTCTGCCTTGCTGAAATACTTCATAAACAGTCTCGCCATTTATCTATTTTTTCTTGTTAATCCCTCTTGTTCGATAGAAACTCATTTTCACCGACATTTGGGGACAACCGGGATAAAACAGTCACCTGCGGTCGACGCAAACATGTTCAACCTACCCAGCTGGTTGCAAACATTACCGGGCCTAACAATAATACTTGATCAAAATCCCGGGAATGATTTATTGTCTAGGTTGACTCAGAACTGGTCTGTGGCCAAGACTCAAAGTCGACAAGGGGGTCTCGTATCGCACCACGTCTCACTTTACCCTACCCGAAAGATACTTGATTTAACCTTGAATCAAATCACCAAATCAAGTTCGCTGGGTTCATTGTCATCCCGGCTTCTAGATCGGATTATCGCAGTCTTGATTCGCCATTTCATATCTTGCCGAGCTGCTCTACTGAGATTCTGGCATCAAATCGGCCGCAGTATATCCAATGGACGAGATGCACTTTTGCAATGGCTCCTAAATATCAAAAAGTCGATTCTATGGTTCATACATCTACCAAAATTCATAGCTCTGGGCATCTCCAGATGGGTACGCAGCACTCTTCAGACAATCGGCGATGGAATCAATAATATTACAAACACCAGTATACGTTTTTTCAGTGCTCTCGTTAGAGCACTGGCTATAACGGTTGTGATTACTCTTGCGCTGGTGGCATCTGCCTTCATTTTAAAAGAATTGTTCACTATTTATCGCGAACAACAGCTCAGAATAGAGCTCAAGAGACAACGAGAAGAGTATGAGCGACGAGAACAGGAACGTATACGAAGACAAGAAGAGGAGCGTCGGCGAGAGAGAGAGAGAGAATACGAGCGACAACGAAAAGAACAAGAGAGACGAGAACGAGAGCGCAAGCAACGAGAAGAGAACCACCAACGAGAGCAAGATGAGCAAGAGAGACGAAGACAGCAAAATGAGCAAGAACAATCCCGACGCTCAGAAGCCGAACACAGAGCATACAACGAATGGCGCAAACGGTGCGTAGACTTTTTCGAGAATATTGAAACTCAGGCTATCTTTCCGGATCCTCCATTCTGGCCATGCTCAGCTAGATGCAAAGAGTATGAAGGACTGAAGGCTTGTCGACATAGCATCAAGAAACTCTATCGGGCATCTGGCTGTGATCTTGGTAAACTGATCAAAGAGGAAAGGCAATTTTGGCATCCCGACAAATTCAGCAGATGTCTGCCGTCTGCCTGTGATGATATAAAGGCAAAGGCGACAGAGATGTCCAAGATCATTAACGCATTGAAGGATGAGACGCAATTATAGTACGTTTAGGACTTCTTGACTGAGACTAGGCGAGTACGTGTGACAGAAAGGCGCTACCTTGTTGACCCTAGACCATAGAATAAATCCTGTTATGATCCAACATTGAATCTGAGCAACGTTTCTTCGAAACGATAAGACACTTCTCATATACATCATTAAATTGAATTGGAGAAAAGATAATGAAATGATTCTCCTCTACACTGTCAAACATTCAGTTAACCCTAGAAACCCTAAGAGCTCATTGGCTGGGCATTGCCCTTCAACGAAGGAGGGGGCACAAAGAACGATAAATAGCCCCAATCCACCCCCCCTGCCCTCAGCTCCTGCAATACATGCATCATTCGTTCTTTTCAATTTTCAAGTATCTCGTACATCTGCTTTCTTACAAACATCACCATGGGTTCATCAGGCGACCTTTCGATTCCCATCGTGGATCTGTCGCCTTTCACCTCCAGCGACGCAAACAATCTCGAATCACGAGAGAAAGCAGCGCAAGAGCTTGCGGACAAGCTTCAGGGTAACGGCTATATAGGCATCATCGGCCATGGTGTCCCTCCCGAACTTCTACAGAAGGCCTTTCAGACCTCCAAGACATTCTTCGGCCTTCCCTACGAGGACAAGATGAAAGCGCCACACCCAGATGGCACTGTACCGCATCGTGGTTACTCTGCTATTGGTAGAGAGAAAGGATATGCGAAGACTGCTCACGATTCCGGAGATGATGCCCAACAGGATGCGGAGCTAAGTCTGATAGATTACAAAGTTGGAGCTTCCCCACCCCTCCATTTTTATTTACTTGATCTAACATTACTATTAGGAGAGTTACGAAATTGGAAGTGACGAAAATCTTATACAATACAATATTTGGCTTCCTGATGATGTGTACCCAGAATTCCGATCTTTCACAACCCACCTATTCTGGGAGTTGAACAAGACAACGAACGCAATTCTTGACGCCCTGATCATGAGTTTGAAACTAACAGAGAAGGAAGCTGAAGCTGTCCGAGCACTGCATACTGGTCATGACAATCAGCTTCGACTGCTCCACTATCCGTCTATCTCGAGCGAGATGCTTGCCAATGAGAAAGATATTGGTCGTCTTGGGGTTCATACCGATTGGAGGTTAGCCTACTCTCTCTTTTAGAGAAAAGTGACGGAGATAGGCTAATTCCAGAGCAGCACCTTCACCCTCCTTTTCCAAGATATCCATGGAGGTTTAGAGTTTAAAAACCGTCAGACTGGTGACTTTGTGCCAGCGACACCAAAAGAAGGGGTGGTGTACATGAATATTGGTGACATGTTTCAACGAATCTCCAACGGTGAACAAACTTTATCACACCTTTCCTGCTTTCTTCAATGCACCGCTAACGTTTTGAACAGGCTTTTATCCTTCTGCACTGCACCGTGTGGTCATCTCAGGCAAAGATACTGGCGAGGAAACTCCAGCTCGCTACTCGATTCCATATTTCTTGGTGCCAACGGCAGATGGGGTCATTGAGCCTCAGCCTTCTCTGGTCGCAAGCCACGGAAAACAGGTGTACAAACCGGTGACTTTTACTTCCTATTCTGAGGAAATGTTTAAGGTTACGCAGATTCGCGAATGAGTATTTGGCTTGAAATCAGAGTCAGGATATGCGAGTGATCCTTTCGGGGTAATTCTAATAATGGTTGAGCTTCACTTGGCAGTTGTTAGCTGAGAATTCGACATTTATCCTGACTAAAACATCAATTCATGAATAAGAAAGGATAAACAAGTCACTTCGTATTCAGCTGTTTTATATGCTGCTCGTCACCGTGATATTATGCCTATCAATTTTTCGTAGTGGCTGCATTTCCAGATCGACGTCCTCTACCGGCGCCACTCCACCCTTCGACGGCATTGTTTCTAAAGGTATATGTACCCCAGGCTTGTTGCTAGAATTATCTCTTCTTCCAATTCTGTCATCGGAGCTCAGTGATATATTGGACCATAGTGATCGGAAATTATCGATTAGGTGCTGTATGGCCCAGCTTCTGCGCAGGCCGGATAGGGACGGCAGGCAGACGGCGACTAGGGCTAGGCACGCTTCATTGTACATGAAGTACAGTCCTGCGGTAGACACGACTACATAATCAATCAGCATGATATATTCGTAGTGAGTGAGTTGAGCAACATACAGTCCTCATCGGCCGTTGTCTGAAATTCAACTATGTATGATTGTCAGGTCGTGTTGAAACCATGGAAAAATAAATGAAGCTGTACCATTCAACTCTTCGACTATAATCACCAGACGTGTAATTGAAGCTGCGACAGCGCTGATATACTCAATTCACGAGCTCTTTGCAGTTTGAGGAGTGAGACATGTACATACAGACCACCGAGGGTGAAAATACCCAAAACTAGCATTTTCTTGCCCAGCGACATCTGCATTCTCAAGATCTATTATTATATCAGCAACAATTCTAGCACTGCAACCGGCATGAGAAACCCCTACCCATGGAATAGGAAAAATTAACAAGATAACATCCATAATAACATCCGAAACAGAGAGCGACAAATTTATTTGATTGAAATCCGCCGGGCACTTGAGCTGATTCTCCAAGTTTGTCCAGAAATAATCGAAGTGCGAGTTACAAGCGAAGAGGAAACCAAGAAAGTATCCAACTCCCCATATCGAAATCAGAGCGATCGTTGTATATATCAGTAGAGTGGCTACGGAGGACGCGCTTCGGAAGATGCGATGGTAGAATAGCATACAGCTAATTTTGATAAAGGTCAAAGCCGCGGTTTGGAGCAGTGTGATAGCCATGTACGCCTATCAATCATTTCGTCAGCTTTGCAGTTAGAATTAGGATCTTTGGAATTCTTCAAACTTTTCTCGTCACTGTCTGTTGAGGGCTTGTCGCGATCAACTCGCTGCCCAGCGTTGGCTTTGGCGTTGGATACCCTAAAGCATGTTGTGCCACTCCTGCGAATATCGTCGCCGCCATGCCGAAGATCAGAATCTGTCCTCAATCACTACATTTGTCTGAAGAAAGTAATTGGAAGGGTCGATGGATTTCATACCAGTGCTGGAATCATAACCCAGTCATCCGGCCCGCATCTAACCCTCTGGGATCTCCTCATCGCGAAACGACCGAGTACAATCCCGAGACATACAGGCGGCCATATTGTTCCTGCTGTCCATAATAGAGGTGGGTGAACCTGAACAGATGCCATGCTTCAGCTTATCAATCGTACAGTTGGAAAGCACATCATGGGCGGTTGAAGAATTTACATGGGCTATCAACTAAGCGGCCATTGCTACTCATCAATCTTGGAGTGTCACTTCGACCGATCTGTTACGAAATGAGACAATGAGACATGTGTCTCCTCAAAAAAGATCGACAATTTCGGATTCGATTTCTTTCGTGGTGGTCACTCAAGGTTTTTGCTTCGTTACACAAGGCCTCTGTTCACCTCCCCCTTCGATCATTCACTGACCGCAATGTCCGCATTTAGGTTGCATATAGTCGATTTAGGACATTACTCTCTATAGTAAGAAGGGAGTGCTGCAGGAATATTACATTCCGGAGGACCACCTTGCAGAAGGCCGAATATTGGATGGCCAATGGCAGTAAGGTTATGACCTACGCTCTTGGCTTGTCTCTCAAACATTACTACCAATTCGTACCAACCATATACTTTGTTACGGTGAGATACAGGCAAGATAACTATGACAAAGTCATCCAGTCAGTGCAGATCTATTGGTCTCATGCTAAATAGCTTATTCAGGCAACAAATCCACCGCAATAATATGATCGAAGTCTTGTTCTTCTTTTGAGTAGGGAACAGCCTCAAATATCAGCACATTCTTCAAGACATCCATTGATGTTGCACAGTTACAATATCTGGACCCCATTCTTGTATCACATCACCTCGGTGGGCCGGTATCATGCATCAGCTCCTTGGGGTCGATATTGCGCGTCTCCAGCAACGGCACCAAGCCCTCCCAGTACACACATTGGCGCGTTACCTTTGCGCTAACAGTGACGGGGTGATACTTGTTACCAGACCAGAAATAGGGATGCGGATTTAGGTCAGGATAACAGAGTATGGAGGATCTGATTGATTCAAGACAGTGAACTGGATCGCATCATTTAGCTTTCAGACCTTCGAGCTCGAGCTCAAGTTGATGATCTTACAGCCATGGAGTTTGTTATACTCCAATTCCTCTTCAGAGGCATCGGGGTAGTAATAGTCCGGATAAAGCATCTGCCGTATTCGTCTCTGCACGACACTGCTAGTTAACCAGAGTACAATTCACAGGTAAGGAACGCTATTGGAACCCGCACCAAGCAATGCAGATTATGTATGATCCCCAGTTCAGTTGCAAAATCATCACCGGGCTGCGCCAAAATACTATCTGTAAGATTCAAACGTGCAGCTTCGCCGCGCCGAAGACGAAATGACCTTGCTGTTGAGATCTGTTATATTAGCATGCCGTAGCAGCACAAATGCTGTGGACTTCTCACGCCGTATGAGTTTGTTCCAGGCGATATCCGAGTCATAGCTGGGCTCGCCGAAGAATAGTTGAGCATTCCAATCATCGGGAGTGAGAGATTCGATTTTGTAAGAAACACGATTGTTCATTGGAGCTATGATTTTCAGTTGACGTATCTTGCTCTCAACCATGGTGCGAAGGTACTTACAAGCAAAGGTACCAACGAGGTGTTTGTCATTATCAATCGGCGAAGATTGAACGGGCTGCTTAAGCAGAATTTTTGGTTTGACGGAAACATCGAATAATAATAGTGTAAGGAGAAAGAAGCCCGTGTGAGCCAGTGCTGCAAAAATCCAGTAAACTCGAGTTCGATGAGGAGGTTTATGCACCGACTGTTTTTTAAAATTAGGGCAGCTTGAAAGAGGCCCAATTTCGTCTTCTGGGCAGTTTTCCATTGCGACTTTTCCAAAAATATATTGCTATTTCAACTTGAGTCTCGACGTTTGAAAGATAGGAATTGGTGGCCTATATAAGTATAGTCCTTCGCATTAGCTGCGAGCAAACAGACATTTGCCTCACAGAATATTCCTTCAGATGCCCCAAAACCGTACGCAGAATTCTTCAGGTAAGGTGATCCTGTCACGCAGTTGAAATTGTGATAATAAAAAAGCAAGTGTGTGCCTACGTCGATCTACACACGAATGGTACCGCAGCTGAAATTGTTGGGGCTGTTGGACAGGCGCCTTGCTCGGTTTGTGTTTTTTTGGTATGGTATTTCCCATTTTATTCGCCGTTGACCTTTTTTCAGCAGCTTGTGGTTGCAGGATTTGTTGTAAGAACCTTGTTTGGAGAAAAGATTTATGCGCTTCGGCGTGGCATACGGTCCTTCAGTATGTAAAGTTTTTAAGGAGATGTTCTCCCATCCTCCAAACATCCACAAACCACGACGGATTTTAAAAATCGAGTTTGAGGTACTTCAGTTAGTCTTTACAAACCGTTCGTCTCCTTCAGTGGTTGACTTCCCGGTGTAACGATCTCTGAAGATTGCCAGAACCAGCCTACACTGTCTCGAAAAGGACTTTCAATATTGCATTCGCCATGCGTCTCAGCATCGTACTTCTAGCTCTCGGCCATATTGCCTCGGTCGTTGCAGTTCCAGTTGCTAGAGGTAATGAGAATTATGAGACTTATTGTTTGGAATCTTTACTGATGGTCTATAAATTGTGTAGATGCATCCCCTTATGCTGCTGGTAGCCAAGATGAAAACGCACCACCCCCAGAATCGGTCCTGCCTGGTCCAAATGCTGCTTATATTTGAGATATTTGCATTGTGCATCGATGCTTCGCCTTCCAAGGTTTTTCTTGTTCTTGTCGTCTGGGCATGGATGAAGTGTTGCGATCTGATGGTGTCTATCTAGCAACCTCTATACCTCTTCTTAGCTGTGACGATAGGGCTATCTATACTTGAGAACAAATTCTCTCAGTGTATTGTCTCGTCCGGCCTCAATTAATACATCAGAATTGTTCAAGCTAGTGGTCATGTTTGTCACTAATCAACAGTTATGCCAGTTCATAACACGGCTGATGACTCGGAGATATGCCATTAAACTCTTCAAATATTTTATCTACCCAACAGTAGCATCTAGGCACAAACACTTAAGTTTTGTCTTCTCTTCGAGTAGGAATCTCCTGACGATGAGCACGTCGTTGAAGACCTAGCCCTATTTAAAATGAAGTATACAATTTCGGCCAATCATACGAAAGCCTTTAGAGGCACTCACCGCCTCAGATGTTCTGCCACCAATAATGTTTTCTACCGCAAAAAGTTTCCTCATCATCGACTTGACATTGCTTACAGACGTGATGGAGATTTGAGGGATAATAATACGAAAATGTCGCTTTACTACGATGCGTTGACCATTTTGACCTCGTCGTCCAACAACCAAGGTGGTTCTTTCAAATCGCGCATTTACAACTCCAAATCTCTCAAAGCTTCTCCAGCGCAAATCTACGCTCTCGTGACAGAAGCTTCGAAATGGGATATTCTACTAAAAGAAGTGATTGAGAATGCCGGTATACTCTCCTCGGAACCAAAGGTATGACCTTCACAAATCGTGGTTTATCGTTTTAGAAGGATGCTAACTAACATCAAAGGGAGGAATTCCCCGAAATAGTTAACGCCATTACTATGTCTACTCTTAACCCACGATTTCCTATTCAGCAAGAATGGAATCGCTGCACCTGCATCTCACCCTCTTCGCCAAGCGATTGATAGGCACAAGGTTCGCCTGAAAGCCGAACTAACGAAAGCGCGCGTGCGTCGGAACTGTGCCTCGATTCAGGATTTACAAGCTGTGATACTAGCGGAGAAGACAGCGCTGCTTGGGCCGGATGGACTCACGGAGAGTATGTACCCGCGATGGGTGCGCATTAATAATATCAAGAGCACGCTCGGTGCGCAGATGGAGACGGCGTTTAAAGATCATAAAAGAGTTGATCGACTGAACGAGCTGAAAAGCGTGAACCAGATTTACGTTGATGCTCATATACCTGATCTCGTTGCTCTTGCGCCAGGGACGGTGGATTTCTCATCTTCAAACGCATATAAGAATGGCGAGATTATCTTGCAGGACAAAGCGTCTTGTTTTCCTGCTTATCTGCTCTTAGGAGATAAGGAGGATGCATGGAAGGGAGGAAATTTGATCGATGGCTGTGCCGCTCCCGGAAACAAAACCACACATTTAGCCTCACTTCTTGCGGCGCGACAGAAGTTTCACGGCAAGAAACAATCCAGCAAATCGAAAATCATCTCAATGGATGCATCGGCTCCACGGTCGAAAATCCTTCAGAAAATGGTCTCCGTCGCCGGAGCTGATAAGTTTGTTACGGTACTAGCAGGACAGGACTTTTTAGCTTTAGATCCGGAGGATGAGATATTTGAATCAGTGACGGGGTTGCTACTCGATCCGAGTTGTTCGGGCAGTGGTATTATCGGTCGTGATGATGTGCCAAAGCTAGTTCTTCCAGAGCAAAGCAAGACCTCAAAATCGTCGAATAGAGGGACAAAGCGCAAACGGCCTGCAGAAGACGAAGTTGCGAAGCCAGACGATGCCCAGAGAACGGATGAAGTGGATACAGAACGCTTAATCAAACTCTCCAATCTGCAAACATATATTGTTGAGCACGCGCTCAAATTCCCAGCTGCTACCAGAGTAACGTACAGCACGTGCTCCATCCACATACTTGAAAATGAGTGCGTGGTTGAGAGAGTTCTCGCATCGGATATCGCGAGAAAAAGAGGTTGGAGGATCATGCGACGCGATGAGCAGCCGCAGGGTTTACAGAAATGGCGACATCGAGGAATTAAAAAGCCTACTGATGGCAAGGCTGCCAGTGATATAGCCGTTAAGCTTACGGATGAGCAGATAGATGCATGTCTACGGTGTTGGCCAGGTGATGATGAGTGCACGGGGGGATTTTTTGTGGCTGGTTTCATTAAAGACGACTCTTTAGCTGAGGATGTACCTGTCTCTGGAAAAGAGGATGGGAAAAACCAAGATAAAAGTGACGATGAAGAAGACTCGGAATGGGAGGGATTCTCAGACTGATCACTACCATTTGTCGACGTGTACCCAAAAACATAGCTCTTTTTTAAATGAATGGCGCTTCAGTCCGGAAGCATTTTAAGAAAAAATACTATTATCTACATAGTGGCACCCACTTGGATCCTCATGTTTTGCTTCAAATATTTCGAGACCCTACTTGAGATAGGCAAGGAATCTACCACAACGCCATTCATTCAAGCGACTCGACCTACCAAACAAACATTATCTTCATGGTTTCATAAAATATCAGACCAATTCATAAAGGGCGAAAACGCACCGGATGATCTTTATTCATCAAACACTGATCCCCTCGTTCCCGATGACGTTGAAACAAGAGTCATTATCCGATGTGCTACAACGGATCAAAGACTGGATAACCCTAACCAAGAGTTTTGAACAAGTATTACTCATACTCATCATACTCATAACTCTTTTTTCGGACAAATCTCGATTCGGCTTGTGTCGATAATAAAGGAATGTTCCAGGTCGATGACTCTTGTGTCGACACCTCAGGGTCTTATAAGTATGGCTCATACCTGCAATGGAGATGGTCTCCAGAGACCTCTTTTTATGTATGCAGTTACGAAAAATTTCTACATGATATAGGAATATGATTAGAGATTTATGGTTTATGGTAAGCAATACGTTCCGTTCTAGCTATACAATCAATATTTGACGATTCATACATTCTACCGTCGATAACCATCTCAATCGACCAAAAGACACAACAACAATAAAATAGTCTATAAGAAGACGAGTACCTAGGTACGACCATGTCCTCCAAACTATTTACATCCCAAACCGAACTCGAAGAGTTCGCAGCCTGCTTCTCAGTCAGCCGCAACCACAAAGATCTTCGAACCAGCATCAAACGTCTCCCCGAACACCTCCGCTACTCAAAGACAGATCTCGTTCTCCACAAAACCGGTTACAAGGGAAACGCACGATACAATTATATGGATCGGCCTTCTTGTTCTGTTCATAAGTGGATTGATTTCATTGCTGTTTCGAAGGTATTTGAGTCCTTGAGGACGGAGTTGGCGGATGCGGTCCAGGAGATGGGGAAGCATGTAGCTGTCTTTGGGCCGGATGAGTCTTTGACCGTGCATCGCGTTGCGGTTATTCCGGAAATGTGGGCGAAGTCATGGCCAGATGGAATTTCTAATGAGGGATGGAGGTACCAAGTCGACCAGTGTGAGGCATGTATGCTTTCACGAATCGCGACGGATCCTTCAGCGCTGCGAGAGCTGCGAACCCTGTTTCTGGCGCATGCACGACAAAAGTTACAAGGATTAAATCAGCCTGGACCTCAGCCTATTATTCTTACGTTTGTGGATGAGTGGATAAAACTCACCGATCAGGCAAGGGTATTGTATGACACGTCCGAGGAACGCGCTAGAGAGATCAGTAAATGCATCCTTCATAAGAAACTCCAGGAAGCTGAGTGGAAGAAGAAAGAGACGGAAGAAGAGGCTAAGAGAAAGCAAGCCCGAAATTCCCAAAGCCTCGAGATACTCCCTGCCCTGGCCTACAACCCTACTCCTCCGGTCACTCAGGACGTACCAAGTCCCCTATTCTCATCAACCATAACCCGACCCATGAGCAGGAACGAATACGAACTCACCGAAGCCCAGTTTCTTCGAGAATTCTCACCTCACAACGAATGTTTTTATAGAACATCATCTACCATAGATGACGACGGTTCATCCGCTATAACGGATATCTACTCCGACAACGACACCCAAACAAGTATCGGTCTAAGCAAGACGCTAGCCGACCTACAAAAACAACAAATCGAAGACCAATATCGAACCAACGAAGGAGGAGGAAGAAGAAGAAGAAGAAAAAGAAGTAGTAGTCCGAATGCAGGTCTTACGTCTAGACTGTATGGTCCATGGTCATCCAAAGATGAGATTCCGGGCTCATATTCGAGATTTTCGCAAACGACGGTTTCGTCGCCTGTATCTTATAGAAGGCGTTCTGAGCTTTCGCCGCCAATCTCGCCGATTAATGAGTCCAATCATCCTAGCACGCCGGAGACGTATAATAGGGCGCCAGTATCGCCACTGCACAACCCTAAGACACCGGATAGGTATAATATGATGCCAGCATCGCCCCCGGCTAATCCCAGGATGCCTCAGGATAGGTATATGCCGCCGCCCAAAACGCCAAAGACGCCTGATAGGAGTAGGATGCTCCTTCCGATTCCTGAAGTTTCTCCTTTTCATGTCTCGCCCTTCGTGACTGCATCTTCATCGCGAACTCCGTGTCCGGCTTCTTCGCAGGCGTACACCACTGCAGTGTCCCCGGAATATGGTCGTATTTCTGCATTTAGTCCTGGGGAGGAGGTGGTTGGACAGCAGTTGATGATGTCAAAGGGACAGGGTCGTGTGGTTAATGTGAGGGCTGCTAGAGGAGATAGATACATGCCCAAATAGATTAGATCGTTGAGTTGTCACTTATTACCAGGCCTATATGTACATGATATGCCCTGTAGAATTCCGGTTATTAATACGGTTCAAAAGTTACCAAACTTCTAAATACAAAAGCATACCTAATCTAGCCCATATCCCAGATTATCTGTAATCCTTCGGAATAATATTCCTCATCAACTCCCGACTCCTACTATAATCAATCCTCACATCCACAATAGCCACCCCCTCGAACGCCAACGCCTCCCTCATAACCTCTTTTAATTCTCTGGTTGAATTAACCCTAAACCCCTTTGCACCCTCAAACGCCTCTGCGAACTTGAGAAAATCGATTCCTCCTAGCTTAATACCCGAACTACGGCCATACTTGGCCTCTTCCTGGAACTCGACCATGTTGTATCCGGAATCGTTCCAGATGAAATGGGTGATGTTGCATTTTTGCAACACGGCGGTCGCGAGTTCTTGGGAACTGAACATGAAGCCGCCGTCGCCACTGATGCTGACTACTTTGCGGGAACAGGGGGGTTCTTGAATCAGACTTGCTGCTATTGCCCAGGGTAAGCCAACTCCTAAAGTCTGTTGGCCGTTGGAGCAGAGAAGGTGGCGCGGTGAGTAAGTCTGGAAGTATCGCATCATATAGATATAAACTGTGCCAACGTCGACGCATACGACAGTGTCTTTGGGGAGCATGTGGCGGAGTTGATAGACGAAATGTGTTGGTTGAACGGCTTCATCTAGCAGACCTTGTGAAAGGGCGTTTTCTGTGGCGGTTGATTGCCATTTGTCGATCTCTTGGCGGATATTTTCGAGAGTATCTTCGGCGCCGGACCAGAAGGCTGGCTGGAAGGCTTGGAGGCTGGAGGTTAGTTCGTCGACGATGTCGGCTGGGTTGCCGAGGAGTTCGATTTGGGGCATGTAATGCTGCGATATTCGCGCGTCAGTGTAGTCGATGTGGATGATGTTGTGGACTGTGGTAGGGTTGTTCACGTTCCATGTCTCTGCGTCGTACTCGTATGGATCGTAGCCTATCGCAATTATGAGATCGGCTCTGGCTAGTACTTTATCTCCTGGCTGGTTTCTGAACAATCCCACACGACCGTAGTATCTGTGTAAAAGATCCTCACTAATTGCCCCTGCGGCTTGGAAGGTCTCTACAACAGGCAACGTATGATCTCTGATCATCCGACGAACCGAGGTCACAATAGATGGGTCGGCAGACCTCATACCCAGCAATATCACGGGATATTTCGCAGCCACCAGCTTGTCGATAGCAACCTTGCCTAGTTTCGGATTACTTGCTCCATAGCCCGGGGACTCGAAACTGGGGCTCGGGAATGGCGGTACACCGACTGAAGTACTCTTAATAATGTCCATGGGCAGAGCCACGGCCGTCGCGCCCTGTGGGAATCTGCGCGCATGACGAAAGGCGTTGGCAATCACCTCGCTGACCTGATCTTCGACGCCGACTTGGATGACGGATTTACACACTCCTTCCAGAACCTTGTTCACATCAAGCGATTGATGCGTATGTCGCGCCGCCTGTAATCGCGACACCGTACCCGCAATCGCGAGCACAGGATCCCCTTCTGTAGTCGCAGTCGCAAGGCCAGTGACGAGATTACTCGTCCCGGGCCCCGAAGTCACCAAACATACACCCGGTAGGCCAGTCAAACGGCCGACTGCGGCAGCCATGAAAGCGGCATTTTGCTCATGGCGGCAGACTATGAGTTTGATGCTGGGGTGGTCGCTCAATGCGTCGAATATGCCATCTACTTTTGCGCCGGGGATGCCGAAGACGATTTTGACGCCGGCGTTGGAAAGGGAGTCGACTATTACGTTGGCGAGGTTGCGGTTTGCCATTGTCCTATCTTTGCATGGGTAGATTAGAGAAACGGGTGATCAATTGAGAAGAAGAGAGAATGTAGTGCTAAGAGAACATGCTGCTAAGCGTGGGGTTGGTGTTGACGTAAAGATTGATAGCTCCGCCATTTCCGGTGGCGCCACTCCCCTCATTCTCTCAACGCATTGTACGAGCAATTTATACAAACTTCACAATTGAAATTACAAGGAGTCTATGGCACAATGGCAGACAGACTATACCAATACTCAACCGCCTCCGCGCTCATGGCCGGCGTCGCATCCGCCGGCATTCCTCTCTCCAATCTCTTAAAGCACGGCACCCACGGCTTAGGCACGATGTCCTCCATAAACGGCGAAGTCGTCATCCTCGATTCTACAACTTACCATCTCCAATCCTCTGGCGCAGTGCGCGTCGTCGAAGCACACGAACAACTCCCCTTTGCCATGGTAACTTCCTTCAACGACTGCAAGACGCGCACTCAATCTACATTCTCGGACCTACCCAGCAAACAATCCATCCTCCAGTATTTACAGACGTTGTTCCACGGCATCAACAACCGCTTCGCCTTCTTTCTCATTCCGCGCATTCATCTCGACACGATTACCGCCCGCGTCGTCCGCGGCCAACAATACCCGCGCCAACCACTCTCAGAATTAGGTGAAGCACAAAAAGTGAATACCTACGAGTCCGTGACGGGTAGCATCGTCGGATTCTGGTCGCCGGCGTACATGGATGGGGTGTCTGTTAGTGGATTGCATATGCATTTCTTGTCGGAGGATAGATCGTATGGCGGGCATGTGCTGGAGATGCGATCTGCGTCAAAGTTTGAGTTGCAGGCTGCGTTGTTGAATGAGTTTGATTTGGAGCTTGCGGATAATGAGGAGTTTGGCGAAGCTGAGTTGGGGATGGGGGGAGAAGCACTGAGAAGGGTCGAGGGATAGTAACAGTTGAGTTCTATTCAGAGGATGGAAGAGAAGTCGGTTATCCGCGGCAAAATGAGAGATTTTGTTATCGCGGGCGCGCTATACCCGATGTGGTGGGGGGCTTATCAGGGCCTCACCGACTGATCTCCGATATCTTTTTCTTTGACTCATTTGAACCATTTCTTCCGTACATTCTCTACAGCACATTGATAGACACTCAATTGAAACATATTCGATACCTACAGTCTATAAAACGAATGTCCTCCTCTCTCCCCGGCAATCGGGAACTGCCCCGATCCCAACACGATCTGACCACGTATTGGGGTCGTGTGCGCGAGTCTGCTGGCATTTCTGACCCTCGGTATTCCCTCCCCCCAATCGACTCACTATCCGAATAAGACAAGCTAATGACTCCAAAAGAATGCTCTTCGTCTCTTCCGCCGGCCTCGAAAGCGCAAAGAAATTAATCGTCTCGTACAAAAATGGCGAAACAAAGGAAATGTCTGCTGAGCTGTGGCGCGCAAAGCAGATTGTTGATTCGACGCTGCATCCTGGTACCAATGCCTCAATTCTCCTCGAAAATAGTCAATTCAGGAGCTGACTATGGGTATTTTAGATACCGGAAAACCGGTCTTCCTCCCCTTCCGAATGTCTTCGTTCGTCCTTTCCAATCTCGTCGTTACAGCCGGCATGCTCACGCCCGGCCTTCAGGTATACCCCTCACCTCAAACCTCTATCAGCTCTCAATTGCTTGCATGACCCTAATTGAAGATTGTAGACAACAGGCACCCTCCTCTGGCAAATAGCCAACCAATCCCTCAATGTAGCCATCAACTCCTCCAACGCCAACAAATCCACTCCCCTAACAACCTCCATGCTGGTCAAATCCTACCTCCTCGCCGTCTCAGCCTCCTGCTCTGTTGCGCTGGGATTAAACGCAGTTGTCCCTCGTCTAAAGAATATATCCCCAAACACAAAGTTGATTCTCAGCCGTCTTGTCCCCTTTGCAGCTGTCTCGAGCGCTACGGCACTTAATGTCCTGCTCATGCGCAGCGAGGAAATTCGGCGCGGTATCGACGTTTATCCCATCCTAAGCGAAGAAGAGAAACTTGCCGGCGCACCCCCCGTCGAATCTCTCGGAAAATCGAAAATCGCCGCGAAAATCGCAGTCGGCGAGACGGCTATTAGCCGTGTACTAAACGCTACACCTATCATGGTCCTCCCACCTTTGATCCTCGTTCGATTAGAGAAAATGGATTGGCTCAAACAGCGCCCTCGACTGGTACTGCCCGTTAATCTGGGGTTGATCTTGACGACGTCGATATTTGCGTTACCCTTGGCGCTAGGCGCGTTTCCGTCGAGACAGGCTATTAGTGTGAAGAGTCTGGAAAAGGAGTTTTGGGATAAGGGCGGAAGGGAGGGGAAGGTTGAGTTTAATCGGGGGATGTAAATTCTTTCTTCTTTTCCCGTGTTAGGGATTGGGTGGTCTTTTCTTCTACATATGTATTGATTGGGTGGGTCGATTGGGCGGGGAGTATATATTCGTTGTCACATTATAGCATTGAAGCTACCTAGATATAGACTTGCTATTTATCACAGTTGCTACTTGTTCATAAATGATATATGACCATGCAATAAAACTTGCCTGGCAGTGGCAGAGTAGATAGATAATCATTGAACTAAATACATGACTTATGATCCGTAAAATGTGATATACCAGTAGAGACTTGGTCAGTCGGTAACCCAACACCAACAACATGACAGTAACAGAAAACAGACAGGAGACACCCAAGCAAATAAAGCATACATTGAATACCCTCCAATTATATAACAAGCGCTCATGTATCATGTATGTCAAGGCAGGTAGCTCACCTATCTCGTCAACGATATTAGGTGAGGGCGCCTTTTGTTAGTCAGGTAGGCCGGCTGCATTGCAAAAAATGCTCGAAGAGGTCCTGCTGATTCAGTACTGGTCAAGCACTTACACAGAAACCCAGCCCAGCCTGCCCGTGATATACCTCCAGCATGAACAGACGCCTTCCTCGAAATCCAGTCCATCCAATCCAAACACCATCATGAACGATATGATATAACCCATTTATCCCATCCATACTCCGGCGCTAATTTACCTTTTGGCGGCCCGAGTATTTCAACTATACATTAGAATCAAGGGTCTTAGTTTCCCATGTCATAATCAAACTAAACGAGAGTGGAGTTTGGCAAGCCGTACAGCTTCAGTCCCATCATCAACTATCGTTTCCTTGAACCACGGATGTTTGAGGGCTTGCTTGGCCGTCAACCGTTGTTTAGGGTCGTAGACAAAGATCTTTTGCAGAAGATCGAGGAATTGTTTGTTGAATGCATGGTTTTGAGGTATGAATTCCTGAGATTGTTAGAGAAAGTTGTTTGATTATAGGGAGGTGAACTTACATGCAACTGCTTCATTGCTTTGACGTATTTCCGTGACGCACGCGTCGTCTCATCATTCGGGTAGTCAAGCTTGTTTCGTTGAAAGTATCTATTACGATTAGCATATGCTTCAGGCAACGAATTTGGAATACATACTTTGCAGCTTGGTTTTGGCTGCTTCCCCGACCTTGTACAACCTGCTTCACCATCTTTGCATCAATCCTGCTTCCAATGACACTCTCCATCATTGCAAGATGTTCGAGGTTGTCATGGGTCTGAAATAGGGCATCTCCTGTGAAGAATTCAACAAGAATGCAGCCAATACTCCAGATATCACATGGAAAACTCCACCCGAGATTCAAAATAATCTCCGGCGCTCGGTAATGACGAGTCGACACGACAGACGAGTGATATTCGTCGTCAAAAGTCGCCGAGCCAAAGTCAATCAATCGAATCTCACTGTCCAGCAGGACACGACGGTGGCGGGCATTGCGTGACGTTGTATGGGATGATGAGGGAATGGTGCGGTTGTATGTGAAAGTCTGGTAGTTGTTGCTCACGAGAAGAATATTCTCGGGTTTAAGATCAGTGTGTATCAAATTAAGATCGTGTAGGACTGCATCAATTAGCAAGATCTCAATCCTTCCCTAGGAAAGAGGAACTCACAAGCTACACTTGTAAACAGCTGACGAGCAAAATTCTGAATCTGACTGCTTGGAAATGGAACGAAAGAATTGCTTTTGAGAAAATCAAACACGCTCTGACCCAAAAGATCAGTGACAATGCAAATATGATTTCGGAAATCAAAGCAGTCACGCAGGTGAATGCATTTGTTTCGATTCGTCTTGTCGTTGGACGCTAATGTAGACAGCACTCGCAATTCGATTTTTGATGCGTCACGGTACTTTTGCACTGAACGGATGATTTTTACTGCACATCGCACTTTTCGTTGTTTGTCGTACGCTTCGACGACTTTGCCAAAGGTGCCTTGACCGAGTAGCCGAATAATCGAGTCTATATTTTGTGAGCAAATACTCAACACATGATCAGTAGACAACTTACATCGATCAGTAAGCGGCGTATCTGTTTGGACTATATAGTGTCCATCGTCATCGTCGACTTTTTCGTGTTTTCCATAAGAGTACTGAAACGTCAGAAAACAGTCAAGTTTATATGGGGGGGCAGACTTACATCACGAATAACAGGCACCGGAACCTCTTTCGCCTTGATCGGAGGCTGAGGCGGTGGAATGTAACTGAGAAAAGCATCGCTCACGGCCTCGAGTTCTCGACGTTTGGCCTCTTGTCGAGTCGATGTTCTCGTATTCCGCTTGCGCTTCTGACCGACATTGGCATCCTCGTAGACGACACCGTTATTTGTTCCCACACTACCAGCCGATCCCAAAGATGTTGGGGCGGTTGTGTGCAAAGATGTGGTGCGGTCAGTTGAAAGTGAGTTGTGAGATGAGTTATCCCAGTAGGGCTGGGGATTCGTGGAGAAGGACGGTCGGTCGTGGTACGTCACATCGTAGGCAGACTCTAATCCTGTGCGTCTTTTCTTTCCTGCAGGCTGGCCATTGACGGCTCCCGCTACTGGCGGACGAGAACCCGTGGACTGGTCTGGAGGAGGCGTGTCATCGATCACGATGATCTCCTTGGGCAGCCCGTTCTTATAGAACTCCTTCCAATCGGGCTTCCGCCGGCGGCTCGATGTGCCGGACGACATTGAGTTTGTGTTGGCAGGCGTAGTGTTATATGCTGGAGGATTCGATGGGGTTGTGGCTGATTGAGGGACAGGAGGGAGAGGATGAGATTGTGTGGTGGTGGTCGTTGCAGTAGGCGTGTTGGCAGAATAGGCGTAACTATTTGCTAGACGAGCAGATCCGGTTGTAGTACTCGCTGCGGGATAGGCACCGTTTGACTGATATCCGATTTGGTGGTGGGAATAGCCATAGTGAGGGTGGTGTGAGGGATGCGTTGCGGTGGCAGTCGAGGGAGTCGACATGATGAGCAGTTTTGTTGGCGGACAACGTAGTAGTGGTGTCTTGAGGGGCGGCGCACGGGGAAACACAAATCTGCCGCTGTTACTGCAGAGCCGACCCAAGCGTGCGTCGTCGAGGATAGGCGGGCAGGTTGCAGACTCGCAAGAATGGCAGTTCTGTCACTGCCAGGACATTTGGGAGTGTCGCAGTGAGTGTGCAGTACGTGCTGGGCCAGGCGAGGAATGGTGTTGTGGTCAGTGTGGAAGGGAAGGGCCGGAAAGTGACGATTCGTCGAGTGGTCGATCGGAGCAACAGACGGCTGGATCTGACTTTGCAGGATTGCAGGGGGGATGACCGCGGTATGTAGTGTGCTAGGATACACGAGGTATATAGACAGCCATTGCAGTATAAAAAGATCAGATGGTAGGGACGTAGTGAGAGAGTGAAGCGGTAGGTGATGGCAGCGAGAGCGTGTGTGGGCGCAATGGTCGGCCGGAACAACGATAATCATAAAATGACGGGCAGGAAGCGTTCAGACATTCCGATGCGGAGATAATTTGCTGACACTTAACTTGTACTTACGAAGTACACTTAACATATTTCTGACAGGACTACGGATTACTCGTACGTTATTCAAAGTGCCAATTTAATTACACATTCTGTCTGTCTTCAGTCTGCCCTGAATAATGTGCACCTGTAAATATTCGAATAAAAGAGAGCGTGGTCAGAGGCGCTGAGGCCATTTGCCACAGATCGACCACTACGCAAGCCGCCCTTGTCCAAATAATTTGTTGTGTCGAGACTGATTCAGAACCCGGGGCTGAGACAGACTCGACAATACCACTCACTCCAACGGGAGGGGGGGGAACTATTTGGTGCCTCACCATCTCATTGATGATAATTATTTAACTACTACGGAGTCATGAATGTCTCAACCGCTAGATACCACTAATAATGACTGGCATTGTTTTATAGAGCCATTTCTGGGGCCTTCCAACATCAATCCTCAGTGGTCTACCGGTCATGATTGGCGCTTGTCACTGCAATCGTAGCAACCCGCGCTAGAACAGGGTTCGACTCCCTGCTGGGGAGGATTTTCTTTTTGCTTTTTTCTCAATTTTTCAATCTCAATTTATGTCAAAAACGCAGAGAATTTAATGTTGCTTCTTTTGGGGGGTATGTATTGGCATATTATGATGGATGTTCTGCCGTGATGTCCGGACGATCATTGTTTATAATGTTCAACTCATCCCGCTGAGCATAGTAGGGCACATTTGGGTCCAAGGATAGGGTCCAGTACACTCAGAAACGATAACTTTCTAGAATCTCCATCTTCGTATTCTTCTGGCGCTTCCTGGGATACCCCTTCCAAGCCTGTTTTCTGTGAATGTGGTCTTCTATTGTGCTTTTATACAATATGTGCCGATGCTGGTCAACTGGTGGAAATATATATATCGCGTAGCAACAGCCCTGGAGACTTCAGACCCTACCTAGGTAAAATTTCAAATTGATACATGGATGACATGACATCCAAAATAGCTACTTTATGCAGGTTACATGATCAGCAGGAACAAGGCTGGGTCTATTCAATGTTTAATTATTCCAGAGGATGGTGGGCTATGTAGAAAAGACCTCAAGCTGCAATGGATGAAAGGCAACAGCTACATGTAGTTGGGCCCGGTTTGAGGAGAGCCTCTGCTCATGAGCGACGTTAATAGGACTTACTGTATCCATTAAACCAGGTAATGCACAAATAAAATGCTTCATGCTCAATAATAATTGAAAATGCCTTTTTGGCCATATCGCAATGACCTTCCAGTCTCCTAAACGACAAACAAACAAGCTCGAAAGAGGCAAACCGGCGCTAAAAATGATCAATTGTAAAAGAACCCCCTGTAAATGAATATGTTGATACAACTTTGAGAAAGACCCATGTAGTATTTATCTGATATGAAGATATTAAAAAAAAAGATAACCAGGCTTAAGCAAGTCGTTCGTCTGGAGGATCTTTGCTGTAAGCTTTTTGAATGTGTCTCGAACCTCGTCCGTCTTGTTCGAGCATGAATAAAATGTCACGTAATTGTATGCCGCTGGCCTTGTCTTCGCGCCAGCCTCCTAATCGAGCTATTTCTGCCATAGCGGTGCTATCAGTGCGCTTCTTCTCGCCCGTATCGGCCCCGCCGACGGCGCTGACACCGGGACTGCCAAGAGCAGGGGAGTGAGGTCGCGGTGATGAGATGCTGTTCACAGCGGAACCCTTGTTCAGCCAGGAATACTGTCGCTTCTTTCCCCCTCCAAAAAGCGTACTGCCAAGAGCTTTGCGAGCAGTCTCGACGGATTGCTGATGTTGCTGCGCTTCAGTCGCCCGAGCGTCTACTTGTTTCTTGGCTTCTTTTTTGGTGATTCCCTTGTTGAGGCCCATTGCTACTTGCGACAGAGGAGTTGTGGTACCAGAGCCTACATCTATCGACGGTGTTCTGCTGCCGCCGTTCGTCTCGCTGATTATAGCATCTGCGCTTCGTTTTGCCCGTTTGGCGGCACGAGCTTGCTCAGCTGACATGTCTTTTGTTGATAAAATGAGATATTTGCTAGCCAATGACTGAGGGGTGGTGTCAACTGCAGCATGCGGTCCTATAAATGTAACATTAGATATTTTCAAAACGTCAGAAAGAAGTAGGAATCTTACGCTTCTGGGGAGTGCCTGTAACGGGCTCCGATACCTTTGGAGCCGTTACAGCCAAGTCTTGCCATTCCGTCGGAACAGCGCCATGGGAATGTAATCGCCGACTCTTTGATAAGCCGGCTGAGTATTCGACAATGCCTCTTAACCGCTCCTCACAGCAAAGTGACATGAGCGATAGAATGTCAACAAGCGGCGCTCCTTCTTGGTTGATAATAGTGTGTCCTCTGCGAACGATAGAAGAACCATCCGGGCCGGTCACCTCGATTGGTTGACGAGAACCCGGCATGGGATGATACAGACCGTCTGTTGGAAGCCGCACCCCAAGCTCGTATGCTTTCTTTTGCATTTTCTGCTCGAGTACTTTTGTGAGAAGAAATGGGTCCTGCAAATGGTACTGAGATCTCCTCGCTGCCTGTGTTTCTTCGTAGGTTGGCTGATTGTAGGGCGCATCTTCCGAGTACGCTGGCACAATTTGTTGCTCTTGTGTTGCTGGAGGCCTTCCCTGAGATAGATCAAAGCTGACATTCGCCGACGCAGTGCCTGGTGTCGATGGAGCTGACGTAAAAGACGTGTTTAGCCCGGGTGGCTGTGGTCGAGGCGCGACTACGGGTGCCACGTAGCTCTGTGTCAAATAAGCCTCTTCTTCCCTGACGTCGATACCAGATTGTGCCAAAACATCGCTCAAGTCTGAAGCATCTGTTGGTTTATCGGCTGGTCGAGATGGCGGGCCCATCGAGCCAGGAGGTGCAGGCGCAACGGGCGCGAGTGAGACAGGAGTAGCGCTTTGAAGATGGCCGGGAGTCGACATGCCGTTCACCTGCGCTCCGTTTATTCCGGGAGTATGGACTTGGGGTAGTTGCGAAGCACTGAATCCAGGCGATCCATAAGGCGACTGTGTTTGTGGAAGAGGAGAGAGCCGTTGCCGTTTTGGAGGGGGATTGATGCCAATCGCTGGAGGAGTTGGAGTTGAGACGGGAGGCGAAAACGGCTGGCCTGGGGGGTATTGAGAAGAATGTTGGGAGGGAGGCTGCTGTGACTGTGCCTGCGCCATGGTGGATGACTGCGATGGGGGTGTAGATGAGCAGTTAGGCTGTTGGACAGATCTCAGCGACCGAGACTGGATATGCGAGCGGAGCCCTCAAGCGTGGCGTGTAGATGAGTCGTAACCATCTCAAAAGGACCTTAGTTCCCGCTCATTTGGAACATCATATGGGAGACTGTGCAGTCGTTGAGGCGAATACAGATGGTGCGATGGCGGTGGTCGACGACGATGAGCTGGAAAAGGATGAGAGAGTCAGTCAGGGTAAGAAAGCTTGCGAAATACTTTGACCAGTAGGGTCGGCTCCGGAAGGCGCGTTTGCGGGCTGGTCACGTGACTGCGGCGCGGCTATTGTTATCTTATTCTTATTCTTACCTTCCTTCATTTGACCTCATCGTCTATTGTCTCCAGCTTTGGTCTATTCATCTATTCACCATTCAACAATTGCTGTTCGTCTTATCTGCTGGTAACATTGTCTTTGTTGTTGTGCCATGTGACATGTTGCTATTTTTATCCAGCTCTCCACTTATCTAACATCTGGTGTGAAGCTCTTTACTCTGCGATGGCCGCTCCATCGTGATCGGTTTCTGCAAGATTTTATCCTTGACTTACTTCTATTGAAGTTGAGTTCCTCCTTTATTCCTAACTATTTAGTCTCAAATCGTCCGAATTAATACCGTCATGGCCGCAAAGCGCAAAGCGTCTGCCATGGCGGCGTCCTTGGACGACGAGCCAGTCGATCCATCCGATGAGCTTGCCTTTTACTGTTTAGGAGGTGGTAATGAAGTCGGTCGTTCATGTCACATCATACAATACAAGGGAAAGACTGTCATGGTAAGCTCGTTATCCATATAGCGCGCATGTGGCGTTTTGCTCATGAAACCAACAGCTCGACGCCGGTATGCACCCTGCCAAAGAAGGATTCGCAGCCTTGCCTTTCTTCGACGAGTTCGATCTCAGTACCGTGGATATACTTCTTCTCAGCCAGTACGTCATTCCCCCGTTGTTTAGTTTTGGCACACTCCACATTCATATGAAGAGTCGCATGTTGTTTGTACGAGCAAAATGGCCATTTGCATTCCAGATTCATACGAATGGACATCCCGCATGTATGCGGATCCTTGCTATGTGTATATCAGAAATGAATGCAAATTATTTTCATTGTTTCTTCTCTTGCCCCCGTACTTTGCGTATTCGCCCCGATACTGGGGACCTCAGTTTGATATTGGGTGCAACCTCAATATCATAGAAAGAACAACAGCTGACCCCAAGCTTCTAAATGCAGTTTCCACGTCGATCATTCTTCCGCACTACCCTATGTCCTAAGCAAGACTAATTTCAAAGGCCGAGTCTTGACAACACACGCGACAAAGGCTATCTATAAGTGGTTGATTCAGGACAATGTGCGAGTCAGCAATACATCCTCCTCATCCGACCAAAGAACTTCCCTATACACAGAACATGACCATCTCTCTACGCTTCCTCTCATTGAAACGATCGACTTTTATACCACCCATACTATCAATAGCATCCGCGTTACGCCATACCCCGCTGGACATGTTCTCGGCGCGGCGATGTTCCTTGTATCGATTGCAGGTCTCAATATTCTCTTCACCGGTGATTATTCCCGAGAAGAAGACAGACACTTGATTCCTGCAGAGGTTCCCAGAGGAATCAAAATTGATGTCCTCATCACAGAATCGACTTTCGGTATTTCATCAAATCCACCGCGCTTGGAGCGAGAGGCCGCTCTAATGAAATCTATTACTGGCATCCTCAACCGAGGTGGCAGGGTTTTGATGCCTGTGTTTGCCCTTGGTCGAGCGCAAGAACTTCTCTTAATTTTGGAAGAATACTGGGAGCGGCACCCTGAGTTCCAGAAGATACCCATTTATTACATCGGTAATATGGCACGTCGATGTATGGTCGTTTACCAAACTTATATCGGTGCTATGAACGACAACATCAAGCGTCTTTTCCGTCAGAGAATGGCCGAGGCCGAGGCTAGTGGCAACAAAAACGTTGCGGCAGGACCATGGGACTTCCGATACGTGCGTAGCTTGAGGAGTCTTGAGCGGTTTGATGATATTGGCGGTTGCGTTATGCTCGCTTCGCCGGGTATGCTGCAAACCGGTACTAGCAGAGAACTTCTTGAACGATGGGCCCCCAGTGAACGTAACGGAGTAGTTATGACTGGTTACAGCGTTGAGGGAACTATGGCCAAACAATTACTCAATGAACCTGAACAGATTCCTGCAACCATGTCAAAGTCGGCAGCTGGTCCTGGTAGTCGCGTCAACCCAATGGCTGATGAAGACCAGAAAGTCATGATTCCGAGACGTTGTACAATTGATGAAATTAGCTTCGCTGCACATGTGGATGGTGTTGAGAATAGAAATTTCATCGAACAAGTGGCAGCCCCAGTCGTGGTACGTGTTAATTATATATCTCAGTATGCTGGAAAACGGCTAATTTCATATAGATCCTCGTGCACGGCGAAAAGCATCAAATGATGCGTCTCAAATCCAAGCTACTGAGCTTGAACGCCGACAAGACGGTCAAAGTCAAGGTCTATACACCCGCCAACTGCGATGAGATCCGCATCCCTTTTAGGAAAGATAAGATCGCCAAAGTTGTCGGCAAACTTGCAGAAGATGCACAGCCAACGGAAAACGACGAAAGTAAACTCATGGCCGGTGTCCTTGTGCAAAATGGCTTCGACCTGTCATTAATGGCACCAGAAGATTTGCGCGAATACGCTGGTCTAACCACGACGACGATTACATGCAAGCAACTTTTGACATTGAGTTCTGCAAGTATGGATTTAATTAAATGGGCATTAGAAAGTGCTTTCGGTGTTATCGAGAAGATTGGTCCCTTTGGAAACAAAGAGCTCAAAAAAGAAAACGGAACGCACGAAGCAGCAGACGAAGAAATAGAGTATGCGCAAGACGAAACTTATCTTGTTATGGGAAGCGTAGTTGTGAGTTACTTGGCCCGCACGCGGGAAGTTGAGCTTGAATGGGAGGGTAATATGATGAATGACGGGGTTGCCGATGCAGTTATGGCGGTTCTGATGACTGTCGAGAGCAGCCCAGCATCTGTGAAGCGTACGTTTACTCTACAGACATCGTGCTGAGTCCATTACTAACGAAGATACACAGAATCCTGCAAGAATAAAGACCATCATCACGACCACAAGGAAGAATTAGACGAAAAACACATGCCCTCTTCGGGCCGGATGAGCTCCCACGAACGCTTCGCTCAACTTCTCATGATTCTCGAAGCCCAATTCGGCGACACCATGACTCCTATTGAAAAACCACGTCTAGCCTCAGAAGCACCAACCCAAAACGGCACAGCCACAGAAGGCGAGAAGGATGCCGAAGAGGAAGAGGGGGAAGAAGAAGAAGAACTCGCACAAGCTGAAGCCGACGAACTCTCCAGATTACACGCACTAGGCATCCCATTCCCCGGCGTGGAAATCAAAATCGACAAGCATGTTGCTCGTGTATGGCTGGAAGATCTGGAGGTTGATTGCTCATATGCTGTACTTAGAGATCGTGTCAGGGTTGTCCTGGAACGCGCTGTTGAGACGGTTGCGAGTATGTGGACCGAGGAACTTAGCATGCAAAGCAAACTAGTCACGAATGGCCATGGCCATGGATATGGAAATGGGTTTGGAGGGGATAGGTTACTGGAGAAGAAATTGGCTATGATTGAGGCGTGATTCATACCATTTTGTGAAACAGATGCGGATGCGATTCCATGGATGTATTCTATGTATTCATTGTTCTTTCTAGATAGAGAGAAGATACTTAATATGTACATCAGGCCATAATGCTCCGAGGTCCTCTCAGTCGAGCGATTTTTTGTAGTCAAAGCAAATCTAATAATATCGAAATGCCCAATGTCAACCGTCTCATAATATCCATAGTTCCTCATTCTCATAAAAACCCTTGAGACAGCTTGGAGGAGTTGGACGTGACATAGATGAGATTGCTGTACGATCTATAAACCCCCAGGAGAGCCAGTAATTGCCCTTCCAAGTCCTGGGTTCGTCCACAAGATGGCTATTCCTCCAGCCTACAATATAACTGACAATATCATAAGCTTCAAACTCGAAAGTTGCAACGGGACTTTGTAAGGAAGGTTAAAGTACACTAGAATCCGGCGGAAACGAACAGAGGGCCTTCCAAGGTCTGAATCTGATCTTCAGAGATTCTCACTCATATGGGAATGGGGTGCACTCTCCATATTCACATGAATGATATCTAACCTGTTATGAATTCTGTTCGTTGTAGCCAGATTCTACTGTAGTTAAACTTACATTTTTCTGGTGGATGGGTCCCAAAGCACGTTTGTTGCCTCGGACACCTCTGATCTGAATAGCTCCAGCTTCCAGGCAGTCCCTAGATAGTAAAGAGAGAGAAAAAAAATATGTAAATGATCTGACTCATCAACCAAGGACTAGGTATAGAGGGATTACTTACACGTATGCCAACAGAAAAGCCTCACGGATTTCATCGCGTTCTCCACGCGAAAGGACCCAGAATTTGAAGCGTTCGAGAATGATGCCAGGTAGATTCTCTGTTACAAGATGAACAATGTAACCCCCAGGAACAAGCCCTAATTCATCTTGTATAAATCTTTTCCAGTTGTTAAGCTTGGGTGCTGATTGGCAATCCTCCTTTTTCAAAGTCAGTAGAGCCGTATGCTTCATTATTGGGGTGTTGGGTCCTGCATGTTGAGCTCTACATGTATCCTCAGCCGAACGAAATTCTGAACCTGCGTACAGTACTCTAGTGTCACAATTGTCAGGTTTTTTATAGATAAAATAAGGTACGGAGGGGTGCCCGATCTGCATATAGAATATTATTCCAGTTTGGGGCATCTTCTTTTGTGATATTGATATATTCGAATACACCAATTGATTCCATAGGGTCATTTTTTCGAATTCTTCCCATTATTCTTCATTTTCCTGCAACCATAGTTCAGTCAGCTTGCCAACAATCTTACACTTGTTGGTGACGTTGTCGTCTTCTAGAGAGCCATCGAATTCGATGACCTTGTTGAGCCAGGATTTGCCGAAAAGCATCGGCCCTGGCCTTATACTTCTGGATATTTTGACGGGGTTTCCCACTGTATAAATGAGATAAAGAAAGGTATATAGCAATTAATAGAGCTTGTTTCTCCTCTTCAGGCAGAGACTACCTAAATTCTTGAAATATGGTTGTGATATCACATGATCTACCATAAAACGTACATACACCTTATGGCAAGGAAGCACATATTGTATTGTATTCACTCATTGAGAAAATACATGTTATGTAAATCACCATAATGCTCCGGGGTCCTTCCCGCGGAGTCATAAGTCAGACGTTTTTTATGTACATTTTTTTCTAAAATAAGAGAACTTCCGGCGCAAGAAACTAGAAGTAAAAAGCAAATCTAGGTACTATATGAATCCGAGGCCCCCCATGTACCTATTTCTTTCCATTCATGAGGTTGGCTGTACCGTCATCTAGCATAAGCATCAGACTGTCGTACAGAGTGCCATTGTCAATGCTGTCATGGATGATCGATATCCAGCCACCAATCGACTTTTTCTGCCTGCCATCGAGCTGATCATTCTTGTATGTGGGATGCTCCACAAACCCTTGATGGAAGGGTACTTGTAGTTTGTCGCGGACGAAATCATACAGAGCACTTGATCCCCTGCCTAGGAGCGCCGGGGTATCCGGGTTTTTGATGAAGGCGCTGAAATGATCACGCCAAAGATTCCAGATCAACTCATTGGCTTCGTTCTTCCAGTTCACGACATTCTCGATGCCGCCTTGAATATGATCAATTAAAATTGAGGTTAGGGAATTGATCAGAGACTTGCAGCGAGCTTCGAGATCTAATTTTCCTGTCGAAGCCCAGGAGGGGCCGATATGGGCCCCCAATGTGTCCTGAAGAGTTTGGAAATCTTGAGACGTCAAATAAGCGAAGGACTTTTGAGTGAGAGTGGCTATCGTCTCCGTGACTTTTTTAATAAATCCAAGATGCAAGGCACGCAGGTCTAATGCCTGACACACGACATAAATATGACAAGCGCACATCTTCATCAAGACGTCAACAGCATCAGCTGACATGCGCGCAGAAGCCAGGGCCATGGAATTCACGGACTGATTATGCATTTCTGCAGCTTGCACATGGGAGCTTATAGGGTTCGCTAGATATGCAAGCTCAGCCATATACGCGGCCATATTGACATCAACGCCTTTCATCATAAATGAGAGACTTGGGTCATCAGCCGCGAGGTTTGCGGGCAATCCTCCGCTGAGATTGGGGTCAATCATCTCAAAACTTTGCGAGAAGAGGATTTTGCCAAACATTTGGAGGACAAGACGAATCTTTTCCATGGCGGAGGTTACAGAAGCTGCTTGGAAGTTTGCTCCATAGTATATGTCGCTCGATTTGCTGTCGACAAGAGGGTTATCGCATGAGGAGTTGATCTCAATGTTGATTTGTTGATCGGCGAGCATCAGATCTTCCAATTGAGGGCCGATCCATTGGGGAGCACTCCGCAGAGAATAACGATCTTGGACCAAGTCCTCTCGTTTACGATTCTTGGGGGCAAGAACATCACGCGCCAAGTGAGATCCACGGAGAAAGCTGTATACGTTCCTTGCACACTCTATTTGGCCTGGATGTGGCCGCGTTTCCGCGATAAAAGGGTGAAAGCTCTCGGAGCTGCCACAAAGTGCCTAATATTTTCGATCAGTATGACAGACATATCAGTTTAATAGGAACGGATGCTCACCTCAACTGCTGATCCTGTCAAGAGCTGGGTCAAAATGGCCAACATATGTGCATTAGCCAACACGAGAGCACCAACTCCCGCAGAAGAAGACGTCCCATTAATTAATCCCAATCCTTCTTTAGGCCCTAACGTAACCGGCTCCAAGCCGGCTTCTTTCAGAGCTTCCGGTGCTGAAAGAAAAGTACCGTCCTTATTCTGTATCAGAATATCAGGGTTTCCTTCCAACCCGCCAGCAACATAAGAAAGGGGCATTAAATCACCAGAAGCAGAAACAGAACCACGGAGTGGAACTACAGGCGTAAGGCCATGACCTAGAAATTCTGCCATGGCCTTGACAACAGGAAAAGAAAGAGCAGAATGGCCTCGCATTGTGGAATTACATCTTATGACCATGGCAGCCCTGACCCATGATCGTGGCATAACATGGTCAGGAACCCCACCGTTGCCCGCTTTTGAAATAATTCCACTTTGAGTATGTTGCATCAATGATGCTTGGAGCATAGTGACTTGCTCTGTTCTGGAATCGGCGCTCCCGCCAAATCCAGTATTGACGCCTGTCAAATAAGGGTTAGCTTATCCCGAAGTCAAGCGTGCTTGATAGGGTTCAGTTTGCACATACCATAGACGTACCAACCCTGAGCGAGGTGGTCAAAGAGGACATTGATACTATCTTGGATGTCTTTGTTGATTTTGGGATCCTGGGATAGGACTGGTTTGCAGCCATATCTGAGGTGGTGATGGTTCAAATTAGAGGCGTATCTTTGGGGATCGATGATAAACAAAGGATTTACATACAATGAAGTAGCTACGACATCTGCAACGGTCAAGCTGTTCCCGTCAAGTATATAGGTACCGGACTTCTTCCGGATCTGCAGCAGCTTCCACAACTCTACTGCCTTTGCCAGCTGAGGGGATTGGTTCACCATTCTTTCTTGTAGGATTTGATAATGAGTGCTGATAACTTGCCAGAAGCTGATTGATAGGCAGACCACGGTACTTAGAAAAGCTGCGGTTATTATTCTTAATCAAGCTTATAGTTCATATGTGAAAAGCTGTGATACTTGGAACAGAAACAAGAAGAAGACAGTACCTTGTGCGTTTCTAAAGGATGCCTTTGCCACTAATCTTCGCGCGAAGATCAATCAATTCGATTCGGACTCTCCGAGGTCTCCATAGGGGCTATAATCTATTCTAATAACGGTACAATACTCATCTCACAGTTGATGCAGCTAAATTAGACTTTAGCATCCACTTCCTCAAGGGTAATGAGCTGGCTTAGGCCGACGACTTATCATCCTGTACCTTGAATACTCAACCCCCTCCTTCTGAGAACCGTATTTTAATGGATACGTTTGCGTAATTGTATGCTAAAAGTCGTTTCCCAACACTTGGGACCTCGTAAGATTAAGTTTCGTGGTGTTTCCAGAATTACCGTAACGGTATTATATATCGTTAGTCATACGTGTTTTGTAATAAAAACATACATACAATACCATACGCATGTGTGGATTACATGTATATTACAGAAACACATATGCATTTCTGGTTACACTACATGAATACGCATCCACATATTCATACTGCTGAAAACGCGGTAACCATTTAAGATAATACTGAGACAGTTGAATGGCGTGACCAACTCGGAGAAATAGGCTGTTCGAAGGATCACTGATCAGCCTAAAAAGGTAAGAAATCTACATGGCGGTTAATGAGTGTTTCAAGATCTTGATGGAATGCTGAGTGGGGTCAAAATTGGACACGCGGAAGAAAAGGAAGTAAAAGACGGAAGGAGTTTGCGAGGCGTATGTTGGAGATAATGCATTTTCATATAACTATCTCAAGCATGTAGTACTGGTGACTAAGTTCAATTCTACCTTGACAGTGTTGTTTTACATTGATACATCAAGGTAGCAAGTTGGGATAAGAGGAGGGTCGATTGTGTTGGCCCAAAGAATTACCTTCATCCATTCCTTCTCATCAAAATGGGTGATGCTGGTCTACCCGAGGTACGAGTTGCAAGGCGATTCGCCAAGAATAAACAAGATGTCTGGTTTGTAAAGCTCCTTATGCTTCTCTTGCTACGTCAATAGTAAATTACTAAGGTGCTGGCTATGAAAACGATATAGGTCCCTAATCAATGAACTTGCTGCAGCATCTCCTTTACAGCCTGTTGTAAACATGAGCCAGGGATTTTTGTAAGCTTGCCCCTGATCAATGGATTAGTAGTACGTGTTTACGTGATCTAATTTCCTGAAATCGTTCTTTAGTGGCTATAATCCACCTCAATTTATCAGAGATGCTGTCAAGATAGCCATAGACCAGCTCGAATGTAACCAGTATGCTCCCACTAAGGGACGGTTGCGACTTCGACAAGCACTGTCAAACACTTATACTCCGTTATGGGGTAGACAGCTGGATGCTGCTTCAGAAATATGCATCACCACTGGAGCCAATGAAGGTACTTTCTACTCATTGATCTCATATCCTGCCTAAGGCTTTCTGGAAGTAGCAATGAGACTCACCATGGAGCCATGTAGGGATGCTGAGTGTCTTTATGGCCTTTTTAAATCCTGGTGACGAAGTCATTGTATTTGAGCCGTATTTTGACCAGTGAGTTTTTTTACACTGATAAGGTTTATGTTCTATGTCTGTTATTTGAAGGGTATGTTGAAATTGTCTGACAGTCCTGATAGGTATCTAGATGACATCAAGATGACTGGTGCTTCATTCAAATGCGTTCCATTACACCCACCGATCAAGGGCGATACGGAGGTCTGCTCTTCATCTGAATGGACGATCAACTTTCAGAAAATAGAAGAGACAATTACTCCACGAACCAAGATGCTCATTGTCAATAGCCCACACAATCCAACGGGAAAGGTGTTTTCACAAGCAGAGCTTCAGCAAATTGGAGATTTATGTGTCCGGTACAATATCATCATCGTGAGTGATGAGGTTTATGACCGTCTAGATTATGCCCCATTCACACATATTGCAACACTCAGTCCCGAAATTGAGCGTCTAACTTTTACCGTTGGGTCGGTGGGTAAGGACTTCTACTGTACAGGTTGGCGTATTGGATGGGTGATTGGGCCTGCTCATTTGATAGACCATGTTGCCGTTGCGCATCTTCGCATCTGCTACTGCACACCAAACCCTCTTCAAGAAGCAGCTGCGGTTGCTTATGAACAGGCTTTAATCAATGGGTTCTGGCCAAAGACTCGAGCTGACATGAGATCTAAAATTGATCGCTTCTGCGAAGTCTTCAATGAGCTTGGTATCCCATACTCCAATCCTCAGGGTGGCTATTTTGTGCTTGCAAATATGGCCAAGGTGCAGATACCGGAGAACTATCGTTTTCCTGCCAGGTTACTAGACCGTCGACGGGACTTTTATTTGGCATACTTCTTGATTATGGAGTTCGGAGTTGCATCGATCCCGCCGTCAGCTTTCTATTCACCAGAAGATGAGCATCTAGGACAGGACTATCTAAGGTTCTCCGTCTGCAAAGATGATGATGTACTTGAAGCGGCCAAGGCAAGGCTTAAAGGACTAAAGGCTTATATTCGCGATTGACAATTACGTGCTTTTATAGTGGCTCTATCAGAAGGATTTGTAGTTTGTTTATAGTTATAGACATGTGCCTTTGGAAACTGGACAGATTTCAACTTGATTTATGAATTGAAATAGATAATTTTTACTATGTAGAACGGTGCCCACGTGTTACCTTTTGATACCATGCATAAGGATAAGGACATAAGAAGAGAATTCAGCATGGACCCAAGAGTCGTTTTATCACATTAAAGGAGGGCCTACTAAAGAGCGGTCTCTTGATAAGTCGTCAGAAGCTGATTGATAGACTACAGGAATTAGAGAGATTGTAATATTTAAATCAGAGATAAGGATAGTATAGGATCTTTAGATTTCGCTAGAGAAACCTTAGCTACCGAGGTTCAACAGGATCCATCAACATGAATTGGAATCTCTCAATGGGGGCTAATGTGGTAACAGGTTACATGTCCCGAGCGGACTCCCAAGAAAGATGCCTCACGCCTTCCATCAGAATCTGCTGACAATCACATTCATCTTGGATGCATGCTATTCGGCCTAACTTTCTCGCGTAGTATGTAGCAAATAGCGAGAATAAGCCCCCAATGCGTAAAAACATTGCAACATCGAGGAATTGCTCATCATTAGTCCTAGACCCAGAGTCTCCATTTTTCTCCGTGAGTTTGAAGTGGACACCCATGAGCAGCATTATTATAATCTGTGGGAGACAAATGGCAACATTATGGAGACCATGTACCAACCCTTGTCTTTTAGCCAAAAATTGCTCGCCATCTTCCGTGGGGTCCAGTGAACGTAGCTCATTACCCAGAACCGAATAAGGCACCCGTGAAGAAATTGCCCAACTGAAACCGACGATGGAGAAAAGACTGACTGCTTCGAGTGGTTCTTTCACCAACGTCACTCCTAGCATGGAGATTGCAAAGACACCCTCGGAGGCAACCCAGAGATTATAGGGATTGGTGATGAAGTCGTACCAACTTGATCTGTCCGATCTAGCAATTGGCGCTGAACTTCTTATGCCATGTGCACCGGTAGGCAGTATCATGGCAGCCAATAAAGCAACGAGACTGTATAACAAAGGAGCCAGTGAACCGAGATCCTGGTATCTTCCCTCCGACTTTGCTGCTTCTATATAGATGACAGAAAGATGATTAGAAGCAGCATAATCAAGTGGCCAAATCAACTTACGGAGACTGTCGATATAACTGCGAGGTTGTTCAGTGTTGTTTCAGGTGAAGTATGAAAATATGAAGACTAACTTACGTAACAATGTAGAATAAGAAGGGAAACCATCCGAACCAAGCAAGGAACTGGACGAGAAAAACGAGTTTAATCTTTGTGGTTAGGTTGGAGAAAGTCTTCCGCACTATCTTGAAGTTTAGTCCTCGCTGCTCATTCAAGTCTTCCTGGGCGCCACACGGCGTTTCTGACACACAAAAGCATGTCGTCATGACCGAGAGCAACAAATATATTGCCGTTAGGATGGTCATAGATGCGAATTTTGATCTTTCCAGGATGCCTAGATGTTGAGGGAGATCAAAATAAGCTACGGAGAAAGCAAGAACTGCCGCGAAATTGACATGTCTGCCGGCCCAGGTGTTCGCTTCGGCTTGTTGTTCTGAGCTACCATAATCTGTAACAAGGGCACGTAGCCCTACCTGAAGGGCTTGCGTTGCGGCATTGATAATCAACATGCAGAAAAGAGCAATGACCATGACAAGATTTCTGAAGAGCTTTGCATCTACTTGTTCAGATGCCGGAGATGAAGAGGACATCGAGCCCAGTAGAATAATATGTAAAATCGAGTCAACCCATGCCAAGCAAAGTATGGAGATGATTAGAAGGGCTGTTCCATTAATGATGAAAGGTTTTCGCCTGCCCCATGTGGAAAGACACCTATCACTCCAACTGCCAAAGTATGGTTGAAGGGTGGCGCCACATATTGGGCCTGATAGCACAATAATTGCAATCTCAGTCGGACTCAATCCAAGCAGCTTGAGGTGTTGCTCGTCAAAAGTCAGTGATTACTAACATAGATAGCGAGCCATTTGTACATACAACAGCTTGACCAGATAGAAGAGAGAATGCAACTTGAAGGCTAATATATCTCTTAGTTAAATTCAAAGCAAAGCTCAGTGGGAGGAGGAAAGTAACAGAGAAAACTACCCTTGGAAACCAAATGTCGTCAAAGCAGGATGAGACTTCCAGATACTAATCTTGTCGCCCATGATAGCAATGTGATTTATGTAAACTGTATTACAGCAGCAGATATTCGTTCTCTAATTAGATATGGCTTAATTGCTACGAATGATATTGCACATAATACTAAAGATTAAGCTGGTCTGCAAATGGCCTTGGCGACAGTTCTTTCATTTTTGGATATTGCACCATCCGAGATGATACTTTGGTATAAAATGATACATGTGGGCATCCAAAATTAGTTCTTACGAATTGGTTCTTGTAAAGTCGTTTTTTTGTAACTAGTTATCTGTAAAGGGGGCCGTCTTGATATTCACCTAGTCACAGAATCAATACGGGGCAGTTCTAGACAATAATAAAAGCACCCCTAGATCGGTTCCTCATTCATCCGTACTGAAATTCCATTACTGAACTATATTACTCGGCCCTTGGTATGTAACACTTTTAGTGACAATACCTGAATTGGATCATCTTTTTATGCACTCTATCGAGTATAACCACACTTACTAACTACTTCCCGGTTAAGAGGCTTGAAATATAACAGGGATTTGTGGATAGGAGCTCGAGCGACTTAGTGATTGGCTAGTTATAAAGCTTATCTATATCACTACGTATCCCTTTCGTTGGGACGAAGGATTGCGGGTGTATCTTAGTATGCATTAGTGTACTTTTTAAATTTAACTCGCCAATTCTTAATTAGTATCACTGATAACTGATAGTCTATCAGTTATCAGTGGATGGCAGTGGTCCACTGTTGGGTCATGGTAACAGATGAGATTTAGGCCAATGAATACTAAGATACACCGGCAATCCTTCGTCCCAACAAATGGGATAGCTGTCTCTCATATACTACACTTGAGGCTGATCACAGCCATAGTAAATGTAGATCTGAGGTGTATTCAATTGTTTGAATCTACTCCATAGTATATAGAGCCTGTAAGAAGTCCCTTGTGTTGTCAACACTAATGCAAAATGCTACGTAGCACTCACTAAGACATACCATGAATGGGTATCAGATGACTCGTTCAATGGAATCATTCCAGTTTCGTAAGAGCTAATCTCAACCAACATCAATCACAAGGTCCTGGGCTGAAACTCCTCACTTATTCCTTCCATTTCTGGATAAAATATCACTTTGAGTAATCCGTGGGGAATGGCTGCGGTCAATGTTGAACAGATACATACATAGTTTTGCTTACAATAGCAGCCGTAATGACGCCGGTATTGAATCTTACATGATGGGTTAGACGCAATACCGGATATATTACATGATAATACTTTTGGTAAATACAGCAGTCCGGTGGTATTACACTGTACCAAAACGATGATCTTGTTGAATGTTGCATCTCGCTTTCTTTTTGCCCACTTGAAGATGATTCCGCAGAACGGCAGGGTGATTTCTGAAAATGTACCAAAATCTACTTTCGTATCTCTGCCCCTGACGTATGATGTTGGTCGCAACCTTTCCGGGCAAGTCCGCTGGCTAGATATCGCCTGACTGGTAGTCCTTCAATCTGCCCCAGGCTATGGAGCAGACAGTTCCTTTTCTTTCTTTTCAAAGTATCTGTTTACAATTGAGTATTCGATTTTCTTCATTGTGATCCACAGACTGCTGTCTTCTCTGCCTCAAACGCTGAAAGAGCACCAACTATCACGATGGATAATGCTATGAAGCCTTATAGCGACAAGTCTCGTGACAGTCTTACCTCCCATTCAAGTCATTCCCTAAGCGAAGAACATGAAGGACTTGTATCTGGAATTCCATCCATGCAAAAAAGATCAGACCGGACTCTTGCCAGATTGTTGCCGGCTTTATTGATCATATCTATCATCTTGAACTGTCTTCAAGCTGTTTATATCGGTGTTCGAAAACCACAATGCCGGTCTTTGTATGGTACTAATTAGAGCATCCATCAACTTGTACGTCGAGCAATTGACTAACAACGACGATTTTTTCCAGCGAGACTTCTAAATAACGAGCTTGAGATACCATTCCATTATGCCACCGAATACAGTGATGATGAACATTCATATGAAGAGAAGGACGCTCTCTGGAATGCTATCGATATAAGCGAAGGATTCGTTGCAATCACTCACGAGGAGGCTGATAAACTTGGCTTGCCAAGGTCGAAAGTCTTTCCTTGGGATGCTGACAAGGGCATGTATGTCAGCCACGGCCACCATGCCCTACACTGTACGGTGAGTTTTACTTTTCAATTGATAAATACTTTAATTTTCATGCAAAAGGCGGCGGTATTTCTCTAATGTTGGGTATAGGTTCTACTACATGCGTATACCTACGATGCACATATGGGCAAGAAACCATTGGTCTCATACCACCACATCGAGCATTGCCTGGATCTTTTGCGCCAGGATATCATCTGTGACGCAAATGATTTAATGGACTTTACACAAGACCATGGTGAGCAGTTTCTGACAGGGGAAAATCAGCCCCGGAAATGTCGTGATTGGGGAAAACTTCGCAAATGGGTTCAGGAACGTACCGCTTGTTACAAGACTATTAACATTACACGTGCTGGAGAAGATCATGGAATTGCTCACCAATTGGACCGCTATACTTACTGTCCACCCGGTAGCCCATATGAGCCTCTGATCAAAGCGTTCAAGGATCTTGGCCGTGTGAATACTGGTAACCTTGCAGAAGATGGCTGGAGCGAATTGACCCCAGAACAAATTGCGGCCGACGCTAAAGCTGTGGAAGAACACAACAATGCTATCTTGAATGATGCGAAGTGATGGCGGTGTGGTTATTTTGAATGTTGAGCTTTATGGGGCATCAAAGAGAGCAGACCACTCTGAAGTTGGCAATCAAAATAGTTTCTGATCATATGTGACAGCTCTCAGCCGTCATAGGGTTTAGAGCTTTGCACGTGGCCGGCACGTGGGAATGG